>JARHVA010000210.1:3077500-3402500 GCA_037957365.1 Torreya grandis
TTCAAAACTAAAAATTATCCAAGAATAATTATATAACTAATATCTCAATAGGAATGAAAAATTTAGTCAATATAAACATATCACACAACAACTTAATTAGAGTCACTTCCAAAAATAGGATCAATGAGAGGGGCTCCCTTATCTATCTAATATTTTGTGTATTCCATTAATTTGATGGGTATTTCAACTAAATTAGTTCCTTCACAATCATCATAAATGTCAAGTTTTACCTTCATAAGTACATGTGTCACCATGAGATGACTCATAATGCTGTCAACTCATTTATTATTAGAAGAAAAGGGTTTATCTAGTACATGTGAAGTGGGTCTAGTAATCATATCCAAAAAATGATTTGGATTGAAAGGTTCAGATTGACCTTAGGAAAGAATTCGACATGATTGAATACATGAGGATCATTAGGTATTAACTCAATAGTAATGTGCATCCATTAAGAGAATTCACTTTGAGTACCTTATTAGAAAGGATGAGATATCTAAGAAGATATTATCAAAACTCAAAGGTACACACCACAAAAACTAATAGAGGATGATTTGCTGCTATTGTATGGCTGGGAAATCAAAGTCCAGATGACCACCTTCTTGGTGGTCTGAGGCTTCTTCCAAATATTACGTGGTTAAACAACCAGTGGAAGATCTGGCTAATTTTGAGAATGAAGATAGTATCCATTCAGAACCAATGATTGAGGAGGATTCACGGGTGAAAGATTCCATAGATGGTCCTGTGGTGACTAGGAATAATGATCATTCTAAGCCAGGTGTTGAGGAGGCTTTGGTCTCTCCCCCTGTTGTGGAGGAATTACCTAGGAGCCAGAATGTGGCCAATTTTCAAAAGGATGTTACTGAATCATCTGTGTCCCCTGGGTTTCATGGATCATTGTCTTCTAAGGTATGGATGATTGAGGCAACAAAGGTAGAGGATGGATGGATATCTGTTAAGAGGAAGAAGTCTAAGCCTTTGGTCCCCCCTCTAGATATGAATCTTCGATCGTGCAAAAAATAAATAATTTTTATAACTTCTTTTGTATGGGAGGTTGTAGGATGCAGATCCTATCTGTTGACGGTCCATTGTGTGTTGTGTCTATTGTTACATCAGGTCTTTTTTGATGTTTTCAGGTCCTTGTTTAACCTGGTTTGGTTTATTCCAGTTTCGGGTTCCTTTTTTGAAACTTGGTTGTGCTTTAAGGTTTATCTTTTTTTTCATGTAAAGGGTTTCGGGGTCCCTTCAAAACCTGTTTTTACCTTAATCTAAAACTAATAGAGGATGATGAGATATTATCCAATCAGTTATAGAATGTATGATCATTCACATAAAAAATTATTGACACACATGTTCCATGGTGAAAAGGCCTAGAAAAGGTGTTATTAGCCCTATGACCACATAAATTTATCTCATGATAACTACCTCATAAAGGAGTATCATTATTATATCATTCACTATCTCTACCCCAAACATTCCTTCCAAAACTATGAGAGTCTGGGGTCCACCCTAATATCTCTATATTGAAATAAATTCAAATAATACTTTAATCAAAACCTCATTGCACTCTCAATATTATCTTCAAGTTAAAACATTATTATATGCTTAAATAATAAATAAACTTGTTCATTCTATTTTAAACCATTCTATTCCAATACAAAAACAAAAATTTAAATGATGCCAATAATATACACGTTCCCAATATCACAATATTTAAATAAAGCCCTGATTTTAGAAATAACATATTTTGATATTTCAATAAATGTCATATATCAAAGAAATATAGTGAAACAAAGATAAATAAAAACTATAACCATTTTTTTTAAAATCATCTTGCAATATTTCAACATAATCAACTACCATGTGATTGAAAATTCCAAAATACTTCATAAAATATCATTCTTTTGCAAATCTGACAATCTCTCAAAATTCAAATGCAAGCAACATGATCAAATATTATGACTGAGTATATAATTTTTTTCCATAAAACCTGACATAGATAATTTTTATAAAATAACACAATCAAAACTTAACATTGCACATATATCTTTCCAAAATGCATAAAAACAAAGAATTACCAAAACTGTATTATGACTGAAAAACTCATATGCAAGTATCCACAAAATATCCTTCAGAAAACTCAACAAGCCCTCAATTTCAACTACAGTAATCAAGAATGCATATCATATATGTGTCTATCAAATAATTACACAAAATTTTCATTCAAAGGTTTAATCAAGAGACAACATCATATACCTTAAAATTTATGTCCACACTCTATTAAATTGATACAACCTAGAACACCAAAATACATCAAAATATCAACTCGAAACTCAAAACCATTATTGCATGATAATTTGAGCGATAAAAAAACTTGTTTTTTACCAAAACTTTTTGTAGAGAAATGTTTGAAACACAACATCATGAACCCCTAAGATCTTTATTCATTTATTTTGAATGCGTACAAATACAAAATACCTGAAAGCACCCAGATTACCCAAAATAATAAACAATATGTTCATTTTGCATGAATACTGTGTTAAAACCATTTTCAACATCTATTCCATATCAATCAAATGAAACCAAACTTGTTTTTATTCATATCTCAAAATCACTATAAAAGCATATAATCTTGTTATGTTGTAAAAATCTCATGCAATAGGGTTTTAATCAAACTTAAAAATGAAACTTTTCCATTATGTAAGCATATAACCCAACATATTTCATGCATTTAAGACTAAAATTTTCAAACTAAATGCTTGTATAGATTTCATGACTTATGTGACATACAAGATAAAAAATGGAACTACTTAAAAATCATGATTATATAGAACCAACTCGACAAGTTCTCATAAGAAATAAAATGCATGCATGCATAAAATATCCAATATCCATAACTTTATGGCATGAAAAAAAACTAAAACAAAAATATTGCTAAGAAACCTTTTTTCAAATTGAATTTATTATATGCAAATACTTATTATTACATACACTAGAAGAATTCCTTTACTTAAATCATACAATTCAAATGAAGGAAAAAGTACACTTTTATGCATAGAATTCGTATGAAACCACATATTTAAAAATAGAAAAAACCAATGAAAAAATAATTTACATACATGTCACCATCTTATAAATAAAATTAGATAGTTATAGATGAAATAAAATCCCTAGTACTCAAACAATAGACTTGAATAACTCCACTTCCAATCAGACCTTGACAGAATAAGATTTAAATGCTGAAACTAAAGTTTTTTTGGGTGAGGTAGTGACCAAAGTAACCAATTAATGTAGTTAATGTGATATGTCCACCAAATTATTGGATGAAAACCTCTACCAAAAATATACCTACCAATTCAAACACTAAATCTACTACTAAGTCTTTAACATTCTTCCAAATCAAACACTAACTTTGTCACTATTGTAAACTCAAAATGAGGTGAGGATGGCTTATTATAATCCAAGATTTACTATGTACATCAAAAAATCCTAATTTTTTCATTAACTTTAAATGAAACCAAACAATATCTTGAATTTTCAATATATGAAATGTTAAATTCTTTGATACATTAATGATGATTTAACTTATTTAGGAATAATGAATTTTTATTCTTATTTTAATTGAGGGTATGGATTAATAAATCAATACAAAATATAGAAATAAATACAGTCCTGATTTGTGTAACTATTTATCTTTTTCACCATTCTAAAAATAGCAATAAATAAGAAGAAATACAACTTAGCTAAAAAATAGATTGAGATGGTTGATACAGAGGTTAAAAATGGTTATGCAGGACTAGGAAGGTGTCATAAAACTAAATCTAACTTTCATTGGGATAAAGGACAAGAGAATCAAAAAGTGGATGCTTTGGTGTCTAGCATTATTGTTTGTTCTTACTGATGTTGTCCAAACTAACCATAGAAACCTAAAAATATCTAGGTATTTACATTGTCCCTTTGTGAGTGTGCTTATGAAAAATTGAGCACTGGTTGTCAATAGAATTTGTTGTGGAGATGATTTTATCTGTAAACCCTAGCCCTCCATCATGATTGATAAAATGACATTTTGAGTCACTTGAGAAAGAAGGAGGTTAGTGTGAAATATTTACTAAACATGTAATCCACACCCCTTATGTGGGCATGCTTCCTACATACCAATACTTCGAAGAGGGAGCAAGCCATATGTATTTCTCCTACCTAATGTGCTTTGTGCAATACTATGATGTAGATGTAAATGCCAAATTGATAGTGTTTGAGATGGCTAGGGATTATTATGAATATTTAATTGGGTTTGTAGTTGTGTTGGGTGACTATATGTTAAGAATAGGGAAGTTTGCCTCAATGCTTTGTTTGTATTCTTTCTTTCTTTGTAATTTTGGTCACCTCCCTTGTAAATGAACTTTGAGTGGGATTTTATAGGGAAAAATTGATGATGGGTTAAATGTATTTGTGTTAGGCTCACCTAATTAAGGATAAGGACCAGATGAAAATGACCATTGCAGTTCAAAATGCAAATGTACAAGATCACCAAAAATGGGACACTTCTCTATGGGTTGCTATAGTCCAAATGGGGTGCTCTTGTCCTACAAGCTCAAGACTTGGGGGAATAGGATTGGCATGGAGAATACTATTTGGCTGAGGTGGAATGACCATTCAGAAGGTTCTTGATGACTATCAATAAGCAAAAAGATATCTAGAAGGGTCACAAGAGCATGTAAAAAGGACCTATGGATGGGGTGTCATAAGCCACACTCAAACTTTCAATGACACCAAACAAAATTTAATACATAAATAGACCAAGCAAACTTTGCTTAAATAAAAAATTGACCACCAACATTTGTTAGGTGACCACCTAATGGATGATGACCCTTATCACTTTATAAGTGACCAAGAAAAAAATTATAATATCAAATTAATACCAATGGTGTAAAAACCTTATAACAAGCCATATGATTGCCGAGGCTCATAATACGACCTTACATTTATATGTTACATGATATCACAACAAAAAATGATAATGCATTCAATCTAAAAACAAGTCATAATCAAAACATAATTTATCAATAATTTGCATACACGTAATATTTTTAAACTTTATCAATTATTGATGCTTTCTATCTTGCAAGAACCCATCAAGTCTCAGTTTCTTTGAGTACATGATTTAAATGGTGTACCAAGAAAGGGGTGGGTAGAACATTGGTGTTTTGTAAGATTGTTGTCCCTTATACCACCACTTGTAATCAACACAAAACTTCTCTTATACACTTTCCTCGGCTTTGACACCTCCCTTACCACCTTAATTATCCCTTACCTAAGACACAAAATATTTTTGACATATACCAAAAAAAGTCAGCTTGGGTTGAACCTATACTTCAAATATATTATCATGTTATGGGTCTAAGTCTGCCTCAGTCAACCCAATTTGAGACTTAACTTACTTCTATTAATTAATAATACATGGTCAACTGGGCTGATTCTATTAGCTAAATTTTTTGGAAGGGTTTAGGGTTAGATATAGATATATATACACACACTATTTTTACCATTTATTAGAGAGATAGAGTTAATCATTCATTTGTGGTTCTTTACAATCTGCTCTTCCACCATTCTACTTAAGGAGTTATTTGCTTAGGGTTTACACTTGGAGAGAAGAAACTTTATATTATGAAAGCTTGAGATTAACTAGGAGGTCCTTAGATAAATTATAGTCCATTTTATATCCTTAGCTTCTTCAAAAATATAAAATAACCTCTTGAAAATCACTTTTGACCAAGGGAGAGATTAAGTCTCAATGGGTTCAT
The DNA here is from genome assembly GCA_037957365.1 of Torreya grandis. Lineage (NCBI taxonomy): Eukaryota > Viridiplantae > Streptophyta > Pinopsida > Cupressales > Taxaceae > Torreya > Torreya grandis. The sequence continues at coordinate 3,083,299 of JARHVA010000210.1, forward strand.
ATTCAAGGTAAGTATCTCTAAATTTACTCCTCTATTTTAGTAGATATAAGTAGCATAAGTAATGGATTTTAAATGTATTTATCTCTACATTAGGGATATATCTATGCATAGTTTTATTATAATTATTATATTCATGTTTAATTTCATGTTTATTACCCCCATTTATGCCACAATGTCGAGTGAGCACTAGGTTATATTTTACTTTACTTTACATTTTCTTTGTGAATATAGAAAGCATAGGACCTACCTAGGGTTTCACATGGTGTTGCTTGACTAGAGGCCTTGGAACCTTCTCTAGCGACATTATTGTATTAAGGGGTCCCATTGGTTAGGTCTAATATATCCTTCTTGGTCATGACCCCAATTGTCAAAATGTACTAATACATAGAAGTGTAAAGGTCATTTATCTTCTTCAAGATAGGATTAATTTATAGGTCAATTGTATTTTACCTTTTATACATTTTGATGAAACTGTGTGAATCTAAGCCTTATAGGTTTTATTTCACACATTCATTTTATTATCATATTATATATTTTTATTTTTTATATTACTATATCAAACCTATCGATATAGTCTAACAGTTTGTGCATAGTTTTAAAAGTATTGTATTGAACTTATCAATATAGCCTAACAGTCCATGCATAGTTTTAACACAATAATTCCAAGTTGAATTTATTTTCTCTATGCAAGTCATATTTAAATGTATGTGATTATATTGATCAGCTTGACACAGTTCTCTTATTTAATCAAAGGATTGTATACTTCGTCGACCCAGTCAACTCTATTTATAGTTCTCTTTTTTGGCATACAAGTTGCAAACTTAGTCAAACTAATCTACTGTATTCACATATTATTTTTAGCACACAGGTTTTGTAAACTTTGTCAACCTAGTTGACTCTATTTGTAGAATATAAAAATAAGCATTTGAGCAACATAGCATAAAATTTGAAAACTAAGCATCTTCAAAATTACCATGGTTCATTCTTACCTTATTTATTATTTTTATTTATCATTTACAGTCTTATTCTTCATAGTTTTTAGTTTATAAAGCTACAACCCTAAAATGAACTCAGTCGACTATCTCAACATAATTTTGTATCCTGTCTTCTCTCTAGAAGACTCAATCAACCTATTCATCTATGTTCTTCCAAATCTTACTTATGTAGAATAGTATCAACCTTGTCAACTCTGTTTTATATGATTTGCTTATAATCTTTCTTGAATTGACATTGTACTCTTCACAATCAAATAAATTAACCTATTTTGTTAGTAGTTAATTAAATTTTCATTTTAGTTTCTTGCATGCTTAGAGTAATAAACATAGACTAATTAGTTGGTTTTTAATTTACCAATTTAGTCACATTGTTTTTCTCTTTTGCACACACTTTCAAATCACTTAACACCAGAAAGCTTTAAACATTTTCTTCTTAAGGCCCACCTACTTGGATTTCATCACCAAGGGGGAAGTCAAATTGGTTTTTTGGCCAAGTATAAACACACGATTGATGGTATATATTAGAAAATAACCCGACACCCTTATCATTTTGGGATTGTGAAGTGAGGGGGTTGGCCACATTACCAAGCCAGTACCATCATCAATATAGATCCATTTCAACATAAACTACATGAAACTATCCATAACTTGCTTTCTAGTTCCTTCTTGCAGCCAACTCCCTATCACATTAATTTCAAAATTTATTATAACTTAACAACATTCAGAAATGATCACTTAGCTTAGAAATTCCATTAATGTTTTGTTGCTTGTTATTTTACCATTGTATTTTGTATTGAAAAAATTGTACTAGTTAGTATTAGTACAAGGTTTATGCTATGTGATAAAATTAGATAAAACACATTGATATAATTGCTTGTATGCTTCATTATATTTTCTTAACTATTATCTTGAAAAAAAATTCCTTATTTTTATAACATAGTCATCCTTATCGACATAGCCTCTTATAGACTATCTATTTTGCCTAACTTTAGTTCACAATCACCCTATATAACTATGTATATTTTTAGCTTGTTTAATTTCTCCATATTTAGTACACATTTGACCTATCTGACTATGTATCTTGTTGGCCTACCTCAATTTTACCATCTATAGAACATAGTCAAAGAGTTTGATTGTGTCTTTTGTATCTTGTGTTGTCGACCTTTCCCAAAGACTCTTTCAACCCTATTGAATCTATAACTATTGGTTGATACTATTTTGTATTTGGTTGACTTTGTCCCTATTTTTCCTCTTTGATTCTTGATTTTAGATTCTACCTTCAAGAATAATGAAATCCCATTTAAGAATATTTTTGGATAACTTGAATCAATTTAGATGCTATATGGGATGTTCTTTCCTTCCACCTTCACTACCCAAGAGGATCTTCACTCTTGGAGCATCTTTTCTCATCCTTCATCTTTAGACTGCAATATTGTCCAAATCAATCCAACAAATGAGATTGTTGGATCAAATCCATTTTATATATATTTCTCAATTTAATTCTCACTTTAAGGTTACTTACTATACTATGGGGGAAAATAACACAAACCTAACATATAACACCATAAGAAACTTTCTCAACACCAACAACCTACCTCCTAATAATCATCCACCTTACAATCTTCTCCCTAATACCAATTTAGGGAATCTCCCTCCTACCAATCCTAATAATCCTCCCCCCAACACAAACCCACCAATTGAGACAACTCAAATTCTTTCACAAATAGTGCAACAAATGAACATTATGAAAACATCTAATACCTCTCAAATTATGCAACTAAAACATCATTTGATAAACATAGCTAATCATCCATATGTCCTTCTCAAAATAAAATAAATTTCATCCCTCTACCTCTTAAAGATTTCATGGGAAATGTCATTCCCCAACCTATTATGCACAATAATATGATCCAACATATTCAAAATGAACCTTTATCCCCTTCATTGTATCTATTTATATTGGTATTATATCTCCAACTCTTAAAATATGATGAGACTAAATACCTCACATCTTTTTCCAAAGCATTCGTTGATATTTATAATGAGTGGATCCAAACTTATACCTTTACCACTACCAAAAATTTAGTTAAAACCTTCAAAGGTGATGTACTAGAATGGTATAGCTAACTTCCCTAACATTCTATATGGAAACTTGAGTATTTAGTCAATCCTTTAGTTAAAAAATTTCAATATAATGATCTTCCCAAAAATTTTCTTAGTCATTTCATCAATTCTAAGTAATCCCCTACAAAATTAGCTCATGATTTTATCAAACAATGGAAATATTTGGCTCACAAAGCTAATCAAAACATGACTACTGATAACTTGTTCAAACTTTTACATAACAACCTTAACACCTTCCCTCCAATATAAGGTTAAAAATTTTGCTCCCCAAAATTTAAATGATGCTATCAATCAAGCTAAGTGACCATTTTTTTTTTGAAACATTTTGATCCTAAAACTAAAACTATCAAGGGATATTTCCAAAGTTCAATCAATGCAATCACTAGAAATCCTCCTCAACTAAAACCAAGAGTATCCAAAATGGAAAATCCCCAACCTTCCCATACGCTGCTAATTATTTAAAAAATGAAATGACTTTTAGCACCTTATAAACCATTTATTTATGATAATAACCCCCTCAATGGTATGACGATAACAAATTTTGTTGGTTCCATGCCAATATAGTTCATTCTCATGAAACATGTCGTGGGCTTACAAAATTTGTCATTTCTTTTATGATAGGAGATACATTTAATCATGAAGCCATGATAAAAATTCATCATCATGATTATGTTAATGCTTCTTAAGAGAAAAAATATTTTAAATCTTCTTCCTATAAGAATCCAAAAACTTTCTCTACATCCAACCCTCAACAATCCAGCAAGGATATTTGTGTGATTGACACTGGCTATGATCAATATTGTACCAATTCCCAATATGTGAATATAACTAAAGTCAATTATACCCATCCACAAAGATCCTATCACAAAACCAGATAAACCATCAATCGAATAATAACTTCTCAAAGATACTACTACCACTAACCTACCTTTAGAAACTAACGAGGAACCACTTCCTCAATTTGAACCTCAAACCACCTCTCTTATTAATAAAAAATATTTTACCTTCCAAGCTTCATGTTGGTTCTTCCTCTTTAAAAACTCATTGGAATTTCTTAGAGAAACTTAAATCTATGCCTTGAAAAATATCTCTCACGGAGCTAGTTCACAATTCTCCCTATAATTGTAAATTCTTCATACAGAAATTATAATAAATTGAAGAACCATCTTCCCTAGAAGTGGAATAAACTTATCACAAGCCCTCCACCAATGGAATTTCATACCATTTAAATTATTTTTCATTCTTCCAAAAAATTTATAGAATTCCTTGAAGAAGATATAATCAATGATGAAATTATTTTTCTCATCAACAACCCACCCCTCTTTATTAAAATAGCCATTAATACCACCCTTATTTGTAAATTCTTAATAGATGAAGGGTCAGGAATTAATGTGACATTTCTTTAGCTCCTTCAACACTTAGGTATAACAAATATCATCTCAAGAAAACTTTTCTAACATGTCATGGATTTGATAAGACCAATAAAAAACTATTTGGTTGTATTTGTCTCCCCCTTACTATTGGACCCAAAACTATACATACTAAGCTTATGGTTCTCAACTTACCATTATCATATAATATACTCCTAGGTCACCTATGGACACAACACATGAGGGATATTGCATCTTATGATAGCCAATATGTCAATTTCATTCATAATGGAAAAAGGTATAAACATCAAGTTGATCCTAACCCATGGAGTATTCAGCTTCCTAATCCCAAATCTTAGTATCGAATTCCAACTATTCCAAGAATTAATAGTGCACCTTTACCTAAATTCATTAATATGAATCCATATTTATAGGTCATCTTACTAATTATGATGATAATGATCCAAATGATTTTTAAAACACATGCAATACTACCAAGCTACCTCCTTACATTTTGGAGTGGCTCCCTCCTCCCTTACTACCTTGTGATTGCACCATCCATCTCATCAATGAGATCACTAATTTCCCTCCTTCATGTAATGCACATGAACCATCTTATATATAATATGGTTTCAATTTTAATGGCTATGGAGTGGCCAAGTTATTTTAATACCCTTTAACCATGTCACCTCATAAATTTAATAATCTAGGTGTACCACCTTTTGATGTTCCTTTAGAGACAAAATCATGTACTATCTCTCCCACATATGATGATAACTACATTATGGCCCAAGATCAATCATGAGGCTTAGATTTTCAACACTATTAGAAAACTTTAGCTAAAATATATGATTTTAGCTGAGACATTCATACCATTTCCATGGATATTGAGTTAGAACTTGAAGGCCGTGTACCTCCAATTAATTCTCCACTCATCGATACTCATTCAGTTGTGTAACAAATATTACCTCTCATAAATTTGAAAATTACATAACCTTTCATACCTACTATCATATTGGTCACTCTACCAAATCCTCTCCTTGCCAATGATTCTAAAGATATGCCTACTATCAATCCAATTAAATCCAATAATCCTTCCTCCATAATTATACCTACTCTCGATATCACCTTTGATGCCAAGGCCATTGATATATGCTAGATACATTCTAAATATGATTTTTATAGTAACAAAATCACTGATCTTGAAGTAGAATTAGAATACTATGAACCTTTATCTATGTTACTTTTGTCATCAAATATCGCACCTTAGAAGATGGTGTTCAAGCCTCTTCCAGATTTGGGCAACATGGGAACACTTTCAGGTATGTGGGTGTACCTATAGTGGAAATGAGCCTCTAAATTTTAAGGGCTAGCTCCCTAAATGTATCTTGAAGTGATATCACCTATGTTAATGCTTATTTATAGGAAAAGAGTTAGAATTTGCATGAAAAAGAGTTAGAAGTTGCATGAAATAAACCTAATCTAAAAGGGTGATACACCAAGATGTATTCTATATGGCCATCATACTTTCCTACACTAAGAAACAAGACACACAAGTTAATTTCCAAGACATATGGATTCTAACATGAGTATTTCAATATGAAGCTAAGATGTATGAGAGCTATTCAAGGCAAGTGAACCATAGGCTGATTACAAACACTAAGGCTCATTATACACTTGAAAGATAGGACCATACACTTGACAACACTTCATATGACCTATTAGATTATAATTATTTCATAAACATGAAAGGATAAGGGGAGAAAAGGATAAAGAGTAATCACTTTGCACTACCATACATCACTTGCACCCTCAGACAATTGTCTAGAAACTAAAAAATAAAAAATGCATTAATGTTCAAAGGCACAATATGATGTCATTCCAGTAGGGCTTCACCATACATGGAGTGGATTTTTTTAAATAATTTCTCAAGATATATACTTATATAAGAAAGCTTGCAAGAGAACGGGGGCCTTGACACTCAAAAGGGGAATCAATCAGCTCTAATCTATTTAAAAAATGGTTATAGTTACCTCTAATAATATGCTCATTCAGACCATTTGATTGATCCAAGTCACTCTAGTCCATTGCATCATTACAATATCCTCTCTATGATGCTCCATGGTGGATGCAATGGTAGGATCAAGTTTTTTCTACCTGGGTCTTGGTAATAGTATAGTTACAACACTCATATTCATCATTTAGAATCATGTCTTGTTTCCAATTGATCATGACTAGTTTTTAAGTATAAGGCTTAATGTGCATAGTAGAGAAAGAGGTCACTTTCCTATAGTTGGTCTTAGATATGAGACCATTGGGGCCTATGTGCTTGCCTTCATGGCACCCTTTGAAAAGCTAGCTCCTTTCATCCAGAAATGGTGAACACAATTACAGAAAGATCCCTTTATGAGGCAAACTTACAAGCCATAAGTCCATCTTTAGCCACATGGGCGGTCCCTTTATGTTCTCTATACTTGACTACACCATATATACTGATCTATAGCATTTGAACCAACTTTGATGGCATTGGGAAGACTCTATAAAACCTTGATTTCATGGTTAAAAACAACCTTTTAACCCTTGTTGAGAATCTTGGGCTCACCCTTGCTCTAATTGGCTATCAAAATCCAACTTGGCTCATTGACACATTGAATCTCATTCGCTCCATCAAATTTTCCATATATGAATAATCATGAGACCTTGGATCCACCTTTGAATTTTTAACCTTATCTCTACTTACACCACATGTCAAATGTGCATTAATCTTTAGGATCTTATTGTCATTTTATCAGTTCACATGGTTGTGATATTTGTTGACCCCTCAAGCTCTTTGACTATTTGACTCATCTCACACCATTGGATTGAGATGTACGATCGAGTGAGGACTATTGATCTTACTGGAACCCATTATTTGAATGCCAACAACTAGTCCATGGTCTTAAAATTGATAGTCTATGGTATGTATTTGAATGTTCATACAACTATCATTAATGGTCATATGACTATAAAATTTAAGCTCAAAAGGATTGTCTTATTATGTCTTTAAATTTGACATGTGTAAGATCATCATTCATCAGTTCATCAAATGTGATTAATGTCTTGAAAATTGTCAAATTTAAACATAGATAGATTATTGACTAAGCTTTAACTTGACATTCATATAAACATCTTATGTTTTTTGACCAACTTTGAAAGCTTCAATCTTGAAGCACAAGAAACATGGAGGTCCAAAATTTGTAAGAGATGTTCTTATTGATAATAAGGATGAACCCATTTGAGGCAATGGTCTTGGGAGATTATCAAGTGAATATATTTTAAGTTCAAGAATCTTGGTTCATAACTACTTATGTGTGACATCCCACGACAACCAAGCTCAAACGACTAAGTATGGTAAAATTAGCAAAAATGCCTAGAAACCCAACTTTACACATGTATAGATCCATTTTTTATTTGGTGGAGGACCTTAGACTTGGCATGTAGAAACTTTGGATAAAGGTGAACAAACCCATGTGGTCACCTTCCTCTACAACTACTACATGTGTGAGATCTAGCCTCAACAAACTACCCACTTGTACTTTTTATCACTGGACCCAGAATGCCTAGGTGAACATAATGAAGAACTAGATGAATACTAGGAGATTCCTAAGTCATTCCAATCACTCTTAACATCCCATAGGGTCTCTAAAAAATTCTCCATGACATTATAAAATCCCCCCATACAAGATTTTGTCTATAGGGGGTTAACCCATTTTGGCCTGTGGGAAAAAATGGTCAATAATTACCTAGTGATGAATCCATACTCGAGTTACGCCATGCTTGAGAACTTCAATTCACTTGGTAACATCACAAACATAGTAATTTAAAACAAATGGGTCCTCATTTTAATAACTTAATTGATAGCATCAATTCTAAAACCAATCCAATTTATTCTCTTCTGACTACACCATATCATTTTCAAGATGTAAATGCTATTCTTATTGAATAAACCATGAGAATAGAATATGACACACCCTCATGTATTCAAAATAAAATATTTTCTATAGAACTCACACCCATAAAACATGATAAATTTATTCTATTCTTTGATAAGTATCATGAGACTTTCACCTAGTCATATGAGAACATGCCTAGTATCAACCCTAGTATTATTTTGCATAACATAATCACATATCCAGATGCCAAACCCATTCATAGAAAACAAAAAAAATTTCACTTGAATTTTCCACCCTCTGCCATAAATAAATTATCAAACTATTAGATGCCATGTTTATTAAACCCAAGAATTATTCTAAATGGGTGTCAAACATTATTCCTATTTGTAAAAAAGTCACCATAGTTATTTGCATATGCATTTACTTTCATAGTCTCAACCTCACTTGTACCCAAGATAATTTTTCATTGTATATTCCACTATTGGATATGTTTTCACTCATGGATGGTTTTTTGGGCTATAATAACATTCACATAGCCCCTGAAGACCAACACAATACAACATTCACTATGAAATGGAGCACCTACTGGTATGTTAAGATTCCCTTCAGCCTTAAAAATTCCATAGCTACGTATCAACAAGATATGACCCAAATTTTTCATGATCTTATACATAAGCTTGGGGAAACCTATGTGGATGATCTCATTGCCAAATCAAAAAGTTTGACAATTCATCTCTTTAATCTAGCCATCATCTATGATCGATTAATCAAGTATAAAATTAGACTCAACCCCTAAAAATATGTCTTTGGCATTACATCTAGTAAATTACTAGGGTTCTTAGTATCTCTTCAAGGTATCGATGTTGATCCTTCTAAATTCAATTCTATAGTCATCATGTCCATTCCTAGCTCCATTCCAGACATTTATACTTACCTCGGTAAGCTTGGGGAAATCCATTTATTCATAGGCAAAATGGCTTATCACATATACTCTATTAATTCCCTTATTAAAAAATGTAATGCTTTAGAATGGAATAATCCATATCAAAATTCATTTGACAAAATGAAAGAATCCTTTCTCCATCCATCCACCCTTTGTCTACCTTCCAGTGATCATCCTTTAAATTTATACACTTCTATTCCATATTAGTTGGGACAATGCTTGCCCAACAAGATGACAAAAAAAGAGAATATGTTATTTACTATAGAAATTGAAGCCTCATTAATTACAAATAACATTATACTAAATTATAACATGTTTTCCTCACTATCTATTTTGTAGCTAAAAATCTTCATCACTACATGTTATATCAAACAACCTGTGTCATTATTCAACTTAACCCACTTCATCACCTTTTATCCAAAGCATTTATACCTAGATATATAATTGGCAAGTGGATGGTTTTCTTAATGTAAATTTACCTTCACATCATAATGTAAAAATCTATCAAAGGGAAAGTTATTTTTGACCAACTTGAAGTGGTACCCACAACCACTACAAATCACCTTCAAATTAGTCTTCTCGATAATAACATTCTATATATTGAAGGTCTCAATCAAGCTCTCTCTCTTAAATATTACTTCCATAATTTCTCGATAATTTGACCATGTTTGTTTACCTTTCTTATTTAAGGTTTACTTGTTTGAGTATTTTAGTTATTTAGTAGCCTTGATTTTTTGGTTACCTGATTTACTCTATCTTTTGGCTTGGTCATTTGGTACTAACTTAGAATTTATCATCTTAGCTTACCAAATTTCCAAGTACGTCATGTCTACACATTTCAATTATCTTGGCTTTCCAATGTTTATTTTTTCTATTTAGTTTTGTATCCTTGGGTTTGTCCAAAGCAATCTATATAGCCTTAATGATCAAAACTAAAAACATAGTAGACAACCATCCACAGATAAAGGTAAGTAAGGTACACATACATTAATTTTATTTTTAGTTATTTTCTTTTAGTCATTTACATTTAATTATTTTTATGCTTTAAAATATTACAATTTATTTAGCCTCAACATTGTGTGTTGATGTGTTATTTCTCAAAGCACCATCCCATGTTACCCCTGAGTGACACATGATGAGATTCAAGTGGGGCATATGTATACACATAATATTTTCAAACTTTATTAATTACTTATAATTTTTCTCTTTCAAGAACCTATTGAGTCTCAATATCTATAACTGCATGCCTTAAGGGGTGTACCAAAAAAGGGGTGGGTAGACCATTGGTGCTTCATAAGATTGTTTTCTCTTATACCACCATTTATAATCAACACATAACTTCTCCTATAAACTTCCCTAATATTTTAAACCTCCATTACATACTCCTCTAAGTAATTATTGCCTTAATCAACCCTTACCTAAGCTAAAAAATATTTTTAACATTTGAAAAATAAAGTCAACCTAGGCTGACCCTACACTTAAAATATATTAACATGTTACGGTTCTAGGCCAGTATCAGTCTATCTAATCTAAGACCTAAATTACTTTTATTAATTAATTATACAGGGTTGATTGGTGTGACTCTATCGACTAAACTTTTAGTAGGGTTTAGGGTTAGATCCAACCATATATACACATTGTTTTCAACATTTATTAGAGAGAGGGATAGAGTTAATTTATTTTCACTTTTTTCCAATCTTATTTTCCACCATTCTACTTGAGGAGTTATTTTTTTAAGGTTTACACTTGGAGATAAGAACCTTTGTCTTGTGAAAGCTTGAGATTGACTAGGAGGTCCTTGGATAGACTTTAGTCCATTGTCCATCCTTAGCTTATTAAACTATACACAACAACCTCTTTCGAAGCACCTTTGGCCAAGGGAGAGATTGAGTCTCGATGGTTTCATCTTCAAGGTAAATATATCTAACTTTACTCCTCTATTTTAGTAGATATAAGTAGTATAAGTAATGGATTTTCAATGTATTTATCTTTCTATGCATTAGGGTTATATCTATACATAACTTAATTAGAATTATTATATGCCATTACCCCTATTTTATGCCATAAGCTTTGGTGAACACTAGGTTAGATTTTAATTTACTTTATATTTACTTTGTGAATATAGAAAACATAGGACCTATCTAGGGTTATCACATGGTGTTTCTTTACTAGAGGCTTTAGAACCCTCTCTACCAACATTATTGTCATAAAGGACCCCCTTATTTAGGTCTAAAAAATCCATCTTGTTCATGATCTTGATTGTCTAAATGTACCAACAAATGGAAGTGTAAGTGAGATTTATCTTCTCAGAGCAAGGATTTTATTTGTAGGTCAATTTTATTTTTCCTTGTATACACAATCCACATATAAAAATGTTACCAACTTACAAATACTTGTGACAACACACCACTATCAAGAGTATGAAACTTCTTAAAGTCACTATTAATGAAAATGTCATGGAATTTTCACACTAAGCATACCTATAAAAATAACACTATGTTTGTGACACCATCAAAAAATTGAGCATAAATATCTTAGTTTCAAAGTTACAACACTAAATGACAAAGAATAAGGAGATGCAATCTATCATCAAGATTAGAAACTATTGCCAAAACTAAAAATTCTTGAAATAAATATATATAAATATTACAAAACTAAACATAATGATTTGTAATTATATAATGATAAGAACCTCCAAGAAAAATATAAAACACTTTTCAACTCTAAATGTGGAAAAATGTATTCAGAACAGATGATTAACTTATGCTACATATAATTATTCAATAATATTAAGAGTATTCTAACCAATTAACACAACACATTTTCATATTTAATCATACTGGAAAAAAAATTGCTAAAATAATGCAAACAATTTGGTCCTCATCAACAATTTTAAATGTCATGACTTAAGCCATCATATGCCAAAATATGATCATTTTAAGTCTTTTTCAAAAAAAGGTGTATTGAAATTGGATATAAAATTGGCAACCTTGATAGGTAGTATTACTTTGTGAAATTGGGTTATAAATCAAAATTTCAAACTTCAAAGACTTAAGAGTGAGATCTAGGTAAATCATTTCCTAGGTAGCTATGTGTGAACCCATTTTAAAAAAAAATAGGATCAAGGGATGAATTGTTTGTCTAACCTAGCATGAATAATAATATATTTAAAACATAAAAAATTGGGATAAATGAAAAATAAATGTATTAGCCTTGAATACCAATTATGAAAGAAAAATAATGCTCACAACACATGCATATTTAGTACTTGTTATTTACAAAATATTAATCCAAATTGGATCAAGTATTCAAATCTTTGATAATGATATATTTATAGTGATATGGCATAACACTTTATATTTTTCTCCAATAATGGTGGAATTCCACAGATATTAATAAAATTTTAAACTCAAACCAAAACCAAACAAGGAAACAAAAGAAAGCAAAACAATAACATAAAATAAACAACAAAAAAAAAGGAAATAAATGGAAACTAATTAAATACACAATTCAATTTATGGCCATTAACTAAATAATGTATCAAATTGCCATCAAGATCCTTTAAAAAAAACATTTGTACCAAGAATAACAACTATTTCATATGGTCCAATCCAAAGTGAATCAAATTTATGATGTTTTCCAAGAACTTCATGACTTTTGTCTTAGTATAAGACTAAATCACCAACTTTGAAATTATTTTTCAAAACTTTTTTATCAAAAATTTTATTAAGTTTCTCTTTAGACTTCTTTGATTTATGTAGAGTGGCGGTGAATTTAGTTTCATTAATAGCTAAGAGATCATTAAGTATTTGCTCAACAATGTTAGTATCTTTTGTTAAGTATTAAAGAGCAATTGTAGTAGAAGAAATCTAAAGTTATATAGGTAAAATTGTTTCAAATATATAAACAAACATAAATGGAAAATAACCTATTATAAACTCCACCATTGTGATCTTACCATAATGTTTCAAATATTTTGGCATGCCAATCATTATTATTATCACAAATCCAATTTTTTTATAATGGAAATCAAAATTTTATTAGTGGATTCAACTTATCCATTCTCTTGAGGATAATACTTTAAGGAATGAATAGAAATAATTGAATAATGTCTTATAAAATCTAAATAATTTAATCATTGGAATAAATTGAAGACCATTATTAGATATTGTTTTATAAGGAAAACTAACTATTCATAAGAATTGATTCTCAAAAAATGAAATAACTTTATATTTAACAAAAAAATTCAAATCTATAGCTTCAGGCCATTTAGTAAAATAATATGTAGTGGTTGAAATGTTTTTTGGCTAGTTGAAGAAGGAGGGTTAATGTAAAAATTAAAATCAATACCCTACTTAGTAAAAGGTTTTTCAAAAATAACATGATTCAAAGTAATAATAGGTAATATATCCATGATAGTGAAAATTTGACATGGCATACACGATTGAACTAACTTGTATGAATTTTAAAATAATGTAGGTAGATAATAACATGTATGAAAAAGAAGTATGCAGTATTTTTTGATACATATTGAATACCACAATATCATTCAAAGAGCATCCCATGAGTGATACTTATCAAATTACAAGCTAGATCACTACATGCATCTTCATATAGTATATTTCACCCTTGTGCACACTCTTTCCCATACATAGGGAAGAAATACATAATTTTGAATCCCTCATTGGATTATTAGATATATAGGTAGTGCCCATTGATAGAGGGGTCTTTAGAACATCTTGACACTATGAACCCACTAACCTAATTTTTAGAAAATGAATTTAAGGGTGCTGATGGATAAAGAGATAGGATTTTATCAATTAGTAAAGATAGATAGCTTCTATCCTAGTTTTGAATACATCAATAAAAAAGGAATAAAAACCCCATAATAATGAATTTTATTGTATCTAGATCCAATAATAATTCTATATTGGACACCTATGTCATAGTTAGACACTAGCATTGATGATAGTGTCAAGATTCGATGGTAGTGTCCGCAACTATAGAAGTACAATTTTTATAATATGACGATTGGTCTTAAATATTTTACACCTATTTCTAGACTAGATCCACTTATGCAAAGTTAACTAGCTAAGTACTATTATTTCTTATTTCAATATCTTTTAATAGCTATGCTTTACTATTTTTATCAGTCTTAATTGTATAATTTCAAAATATTATTTATCTAGATTTTTTTTATTAATTCCCCTACTATAAATTAATTTATCATCCATGTGTTATAACTATTTATATATTATCTTAACCCTATCCCAACACATTCTAAATTTAGGGTTAAACATTTGGTGAACCTTAACTCTTTGTTTTTCTATGTAAACCCTAGCTTGTTGATGAACATTTCATATAACTCATTATATCTAATAAAAATTATCCATAAGTGTTTCCTTTTGGTTATATACTGCATTGTATTTAATAGTCAAGGTTTTATCTAAGTAAGAAATGAATGCAGTTTGTTCTTTGTTTATATGTAATACATTGTTGATTCTTTACCTTATTATTATGTCTAACTTGGATGAAATAAGCACAATTTTGTGTATAAAAACACATCCCTATGCTAGGGTAATTTTAAAAAGACATCAAACAAGTTTTGGCAGCTCATTTTTGTTAAAGTTTTGAGGATTGAGTGAATAAAATTTGAAGACATTACAAAGGTGCTCTGAAGATGCTTTGAAGGTGATCTAAAAACCTGTATAGAATGCTCCAAAGATGTTTAAGCATATTTTGAAGACCTATAGAGAATGCTTTGAAGTCAGCTAGGCATACTCCAAATAATGTCTTGATAGATATTAATGATCGAGATAGTGATTCCGAAGATATCTATTTATATAAATAGGCTTTCCATATTTAGATATCTTATCTTTAGACATTATTATTCATAGTAATGGTCTAAAATGATCCAGATATATTTGTACTTATATTTTGTAGAACCAGATAAATATCTTCAGATTTATGTTAGTTATTTTTTTATTTATTATTAGTTGAGTCAATTCCAATGCCTTCCTAGAAGCATGAGATCTGATTCCTAGATTGTTTATATTTTAAATAAACATATTTGGTCAATTTGATCACCATATTTTGTACTATGTGAATAGATATTGAGATGTGCTTAAATACATATCTCCTTCTCATTCCATATAATTAGCAGTGGGTGAATTAGAAAGTTATTGAAGTTAGAAATTAGAATAAGCATTTAAGTTTATTTTTGCATATTTGTATATGTTCTTTTGATAATGAAATAAATTTCATCATTCCTTTTAATTACTAAGTAAAGTAGTTCATGTTCTAAGAAAGGAGTAAGGGCCCACTTCTCTCCAAAGATCAGGACAAATTGGTACTTTTTAGTTTATCATTTAGAAGTATTTATTTAATTTAGGTATAATTCATTTACTGCAAAGTGTAATTTATTTTGAAATGTAAGAGTGATTTCTTTTCAAAATCAAGTGTGATTTTATTTTTAAAAGCAAGTGTGAATTTCCTTTAATGCGAGTGTGTTTTCATTACATGCAAGAGTTATTTCAATTTAATTCAAGAGTGTGTCTTTCAATTTCATAGAGAGTAAAGTTTGTTAACCTATCTCATATTTATAATTTTTTCGATGATGTTTAAGTGACAATAGATAGCATTCTCAAATTCTAGACTATCACATTATTCTAATTAGCTTGGTAAATTGAGTGAGGACATCATATGTCTTATGCTAGATGTTTAAGTTATGGATGTTGACGTTGTGAATGTTATAGGATATCTTCAATTAGCAAACCTTTTAGAATTAATTTTATGCAAAATAGAGTTAGAGTCTTATTTACTATTTATAGGATTTAAAAATCACATTAGAAGTAAAACCCCCCAAATAGTGAACTATACAACTCTAATATCAAATGGTCTCATTGCATATAGCCTTGGACACTGGCCCTGGTAGAAAATGACACAAATCTATTGATTAGTTAAATGAAAGATACAACAATAACCTATCATTTTTGGCACCATTGCTAGGGAAATTCATCAATAAGTGTTAGTGAGATCCTCCATTAGAGTTATATAGGGAAATTCAAAAACATTCATAAAACTTAAAAACATAAAAATAGTCTAAGAATCTTTAGATTTATGAACTGTCTAAAAGATTTTCAAGGATAGTTTATCTCTAAGGGATCCTAAATAAATCAAGAAGAGAGGATCCAATCATTGCGAGATAGATCAGGAAGTGGAAGAAAGATAATTGAAATTTTTATACAAACTTTTTTTATTCCTCTCCTAAACAAGGTTCTTCCTCACAAATAGTACATCTAAGAAGAATCCTATTCAAGACATATTTTTCCTATATGGAGAATTGATCCTAAAAATCCATTTTTTGGAATTGTCAGATTTGATCCACGAGCTCAAGAAGAAGATATAATCACCAAAAAAGATTCTCCTCCTGAGGTAGACCATAGGTTGAACACTAAAAAAGATACTTTATATTGGATTGATATCCAAAGTTGAGAAAAAAATATGGGAGATGAACATGCACATGTGGAAAACCTTGATCTACAACCCCAACAGGATAGAAATTTTTCCTATCCAATTAGTGTAGGTACTAATGACATAACTTCCATAAAAATATTTCATCATCCATTTTACATACTTTTAGAGGTAAATCCTTAGAGGATCTAGATCAGTTCCTCTTTGAATTTTAGGTTATCTACCAAACATATGATTATGTCATACATAATCAAAAATTGAAATTATTCCTATCTAAAATCAAGGATGTAGTCATGAGATGGTTTATGGGCCTTAAGGGTAATTATATAACCACTTGGGATGAAATGGAAACTAAATTTCTGAACAAATATCAAGATTATTGTCGAGTCAGAGAATGGAAGGAAGAATTTTTTAAGATCAAACAAAATGAAGATGAAACCTTAGAAGATTACCTTGATAGATATATATTTACCCATAAAAGAAGTGGTTACCAACTCACTAAGGAAGTCATCAAAAAAATATTTCTCAAAGGGTTAGATGATGATGCATGTGATGTTTTGAACCTAATGGGAAAGGGTGGCATTGATAAGTTAACCTTTCATCAAATTTCAACATTTTGTACTAACTACTCTAGGACAAGACCTAACATAAGGAAATCAAGGTTAGGAAAATCACCTAAAGATAGAAAATTAATGGAAGAATTTGATAATTTTAATGCAAACATTGTATTACAATTAACATCTACCTTAGATGTCCTTAAAGAAAATCCAATGCTACCAACATTGAACAGTTGCCAATCTATTGTCCTAGATGCAAACTCAAACATGTGGTAAAAGATTTCCCCTTAGAAAAAATAAAGTTATGTGGTATTTTCAACCTAGACCATGACACTAATAATTATAAACACCTTCCTACCATGAGAAACCAAGTGAAATATGTAGCACATACAATTAAGGAAGTAAAATTTATCTAAAAAAAAGGAAACCAATACTCCCAGCCTTAAAATCAATTTGGTACAAGATTTCCTCTCAATCCATGGATGGTACAATGGGATAGATAAGTTTCAATACAATTTGGGGACCATCACAACCAAAACCATGAGGTACTCAAGAATGGATGCCATAGATCTAGGGAATGCCTCAAAATGAACCTTGGGCACAACAACAAAACCAACAACCACATTAGGTACAACAGTCATCACCTCAATGGTCAAATCAATAATATCATCCACAGATAAGATTTACTACACAATAGGCCTTGATGCCTTCATAACCTTAGCCACCACTAATTTTAAACCCAAAAAATAGGCAAAATACACCTATCTATGGAGCTGATCAAGAAAGTAATGTTGCATGTGGTTCAACTAAATTTAATAATATTCAACTCAGATCAAAGAAGGTAGTAGGAGTTTTACCCATTACCATAACTTAAATTTCTAATGATGATAATATTATCGATCCACCTATAGTCTAATAACTAACTGAAGAAAAGGTAGATGCCAGAACCACACCAACCATAATTCAAGATCCCCCTACTATTTCATTTTTAAGAGATTTAAGGAAGAGAAACCTAGGGAAGATTCTGAATTGATGCATGGATTAAAATAAATGAAGATATAAATTCTAATTTTAAGAGCCATTAAATATATTTTTGAGCTAAATAAAATCATTAAAGGATTATGTATCAAATTACCAAGAAGAAATAAATAGTATCCCAAAATAATTTAGGTAACTAACAAAATATTACGAAGCACAAATTGTTGATCAACGCACACTATTTTATTTCATAATTTGGATGCTTACATATAGTGAAATGATCTCCTATAAACTAGGTTATTGATCCAACTATAAAACCCATAATAATCTCCCCACACCTAAATACTTGAATTAGTTAGTAAATACTAAAATCAAAAACTAAAATACTAAAATAAGTAAATACTAAAATCAAAAACTCCTAAAATAAGTTATTACATAACAACTTATTTACCACACAGTAAATATTAATTACCATGGGAACTCTAAATTCCCACCTTAGAGGTCACATGGGGAAATACATATCACATAGTCACTCATATAAACTTATATAAATATATAAACACTAGTAAACTTGGTAACAAGTTTGGTACCCTTAGAAAAAACATTTTTAGTGAGTTCTCTTGGTAAGACATGACACACAACAATCTAAATCTCGTTGGATGTAATAATTGAATTCTTATTATGATGAGTGAGCTTGGATGCTTCCATAGACAATTTTAAAAATATATCACTAATATAAGAGTTCTTAATGTGCATACCCTTTCTATAAATATTAATGTCTGGATGCACTTGACTCAATACTTTACAAATATAGATATTGTAGTTTTCTTCATTTTGCTTCACCTTCTTTTTCTTCTTATCTTCTTGTTCTTCCTTAGGGAGATTTTGTTCTACTTTATCATTATGATTCTTATTTGTAATCTTTTCCAATTTTACCATTTTACCCTCCCACAATATTGACTTAATGGACATCGGTTTCAACCGATAATACATCTTTACAATAAATATGACTCTTTATTTTTGACAATAAATCTAAAATGACTTGACACTTTTAATAAGACTCTATTAAATATTTTGAAAAACTTAATGACTCTCCAAAATACTTATGAAAATACTTTTAAACAAGCTTAATATTTTCAACAAAATCCAATTAAAGTTTAGATTAGAATAACTAAGTTAATAAACTAAACTTGACTCTAAAAAATAAGCCTACTAAATTTTTGATGAATCTAATTGCTAAGGATAAATAGTATAGTGACCAAGACTCAATAATACTATTTAAAGCTTTATGGTGAAAAAAGTAATTAAATATCACATACTTAAACCTACTATCAAAAATAAATATCTAAAATCTTAATAGCTAAAAACACTAATCAAAATGACTTATACCAACCCTAAAATCTAAAGATTTATTCTTACCATCAAATTAAAAACTATAGATTTTGTGGCAAATGGAGGAATTTTAGAGGAGTAGTCACTGAGTCGAATAGATCTTAGGTTAGAGATGGATGATACATGAAGTAAGAAGGCTAGAAATACTTGTGGAGTCACTTGGCAAAGGTAGTGCTTGGTAAAAGATGGTAGTTGGGGTAGTTATGATTAGTTGAAGTTGATTTAGATCCAAATATACAAATTGCCCATTAATGAATGCAATCTATGCAGATCTATAACAAGTAAACATGAGGACATTAGATGGCTTCACAGTACATGAATGCAAGCAACATTGTGTGAAACTTTGAGAAGAATAAAATGACAGTGAAAGAGAATATTCTATAATGGTAGATCGATGATGGTTGAACAAGAGATCCACCAAAAAGAAACAATGGAAACACTATGTAGAGTTACACTAAAATATTATCTTTTCTCTATTAATTTTTATTCAACTATGTGATTTGAGAGGAGTCATTATTCAAAATGGATCAAGTTGAGAAGAGGTTCATGCAGTCAAGGATGGTGTTGTAGATAGACAGTGAGCTAGGAATGGAGGTGTTTGGTGAGACATTATGCCTCAAGGCAAGTTGGAAGGTAGACAATGTCAAGAGGGGCACAAATTCTATAATAGAGGAATGGTGATTTTGAGTTCTTAGTGTACAAAGATGTGTTGAAACCCAACATTAATGAAATCCAAACAAAACCTTCAAAATCAAAGTAGATATAATATGGGTTTTTTATTCTTTTTTCTATAAAATGCCAAAAAACCCTGATAAGAATTTCAAAACACTATAAAATATATATTTTTTATAAAATACTATCAATAATATTCATACTAGTCAGCATTGTAAAATCATTGGCAAAACATTACCTCTTAGATACAAGGTGCAATTGATGTGGTCTACATTTAAGAGATCCTATGATGAATAAGGCTAAAAATTATAGAGAGGTCCAGGGAACCCATTCTAATACTAGATATTATGGAGCACAAATTATCAATCAACACACATTATTTTATTTCATAATTTAGATGCATACATATAGTGAAATGATCTATTATAAACTAGGTGATTGATCCAACTACAAATCCCATAATAATCTCCCCACACCTAAATACGTGAATTAGTTAGTCAACTCACTATTCACATATAAGTAAATACTAAAATCACAAACTCCTAAAATAAGTTGTTACATAACAAATTATTTACCACATGATAAATATCAATTACCATGGGAACTCTAAATTCTCAACACAAAATTTCTAATTTACTACCAGGAAACATACTTGTTCCTAAATATTGAGATCGTAGAATTCTAGTGATGATTATGATAATTACTTGTAGTGCTACCATAAATATAATGAATACCAAAACAATAGAGTTTTTATCTCTCATAGGGCTTTAGCTTACCACTACAATCTTGCAAATGATAGATCAATCCACTACTACCCCTAAAGGAACCATAGAAAATATACCAGTCACCATAAAATCTTGAGAATATCCTATTGATTTCATGATCCTTTAGCCTAAACCAAAGAGGGTAGGATATCCAATCATTCTTGGTAGACCTTGGTTGGCTAAAGTTGCAATATAAATTGACTGTAGATCTAGAAACATGACCATTTCTAATGAAATTCATGCTAAATAGATATCTCTTTATCCATCTGTTAGACCTTCAATGGGTCTTTCTGAATAAATATGGGTGTATCATCCTAAATAAAATTAGACTAGTATAGCTTCCTTAGACATTATTTGTTATGTATCTAGGGATATGATATATTAATATATATGGGTTGATGGAGATTCTGATAATAGAGTAACTTGTAGAATTAGTGTATTGGGTGATGGTTGACCTACATTGGGATTAGGAGGTTACCCATCCATTGTTAGTTAGATAGATGTATATATAAATAATATTATTATCATTGTAAATGAATCAAGTAATCATTGATTCTTATATTATAAGGGGATATTGGATATTATCCCCTTGAAGAGACATTGTGGAGTTATTCCTTCCTAAAATAGTATTGTATGGTGTTACCCTACCTTGAGGATATATATATATATATATATATATATATATATATATATATATATATATATATATATAGAGAGAGAGAGAGAGAGAGAGAGAGAGAGAGAGAGAGAGAGTATTTAGACATCTTGGTCCACCAATATGTATTGTGTTGTGTTGATCTACATTATATTCTACATATTTTTCAATTATTATAAGTGTGGATCATAAAAAGTGATATCAGAGCTTCGGTTTGGACAATTTATGTGGAGCGAAACCCTGACTTTTTGGAATCATCAATATCTCTCAATCCATTAATAATTTTTATACAATTTATTTAATGGATATGAATACTATTACAAAGAAGTCTCAGTAAAAAAATAGATCCTTTATGATCTATTTGAGGGAGTTATTCATATTTTAGTGTTTGTACTCATTTCATCATATCTTCTAAAGTATAAAGAATTATTTTGTGAAATTTTTAATGATTTTGTATTATAATATAAGAATGATATGGAAAAAAATTTAGATTTATTTTGATATGTTTAGTGTGAGTTATCATGATTTTATTTGTTTTTATATATTCACTCTATAGGTTGACATTTTTGGAATTTTTTCACAAAAGTTTTACTGAAGTTACAATATCATAAGACAAAGATACAATAAAAATTTGGGATTATTTTGATCAGTTTTGAATGAGTCATTGACATTTTTTAGGGTATTTCATTAACCCTAGTTTTTTTTTGTGGATCATGAAGTTGTAAGTATTTTCAGGGGAGGATGATATTGATGCTAGAGAATGGTGGATCCTTTTTAAGGAGAATAATACTCAAACAATTTTTTGGTAAGCATGTTTGTCTCTTTCTTTGTCTAGGCCTGCATAACATTGGTTCAATTAGTTTAGCTTTGCATAAAGGTATTCTTTATGGGAAGAAATGGAATGGGTCTTCCTAGATCGATGGGATATAAAAGAAAAAGAGGATGAAGAAGAGGAATAAAATAATGATGGTAATTAAGAAGAGAATGAAGATGCTGAAGAAGAAAAATTAGTGGAAGAAAATAATGATAATGAGAAAGAACAGGTAAGTGAAGAAGAAGAAGAAGAAGAAGAAGAAGAAGAAGAAGAAGAAGAAGAAGAAGAAGAAGAAGAAGATAAGGGTCCAAATAATTTAGATCCAAATAAATCTGAATCAATTTTTCAATTTCATGGATTCATTTAAAAGAAGAAGGTTGTTGTGTCCATAAACTCTACCAACAAGTATAACTTCATCAACATGAATGTGGCCAAACATCTTCATGTTCAAGCAAAAAATATTAAGGAGGTTCAATTAGATGGTAATAATATTCCAATGTTTGAATATTTGAAGCTCATTATTGAAAAATATGTTTTGCATTAAGATTTTTATGCTTTGGATATGGATGGTGTAGATATGATTCTTGGATATCCATGGTTAGAGACTTTGGGAACAATCAATATTAATGTTCAAAAGAAGTTCATGAAGTTTTGGTATAGGAAAAATGTCACTTTATAGGATATCATAATAGGAAAGGCACCAATAATAGTCAATGTAGATCATGACGATGAGATTGAAATAGGTAATAAAGAGCATTAGAAAGATTTAGATTACATAGATAATGACACATTATAATCAGAAATGAAAAATTCATCTACTCAAGAGGTAGAAGAAAAGGTTGATAATATCAAAATATTAGAAAAAACTGAGGTATATAGACACCCACATCATCATTATAGGAAACAATCATGGAGCCAGGTGAGGGAGTGTCATAACAACAATCATTTTGGCTATACAGGAAATCATATTTCCAATCACTATGGCTATGCATGAAAGCCAAAGAATAACTACTATGGTAAGGTATGGAATCAAATCAATGCAATGGCCTATGGAACATGGAATTATTTTGGAAATCACTGTGATTATGCATGAAAACATACATACTATGGTCATAAATGGAATTAGAGTAGCACCATAGAATATGGTACATGGAATAAAAAGAGGAATAATTATACATAGACACCAAAGCAATACAATTATGATCATGAACAAAATTTGAGGAGCACAATAAAATTTGGAAACAAGCTTGGAGAGCTATCACCTACAAAGATCGCATATGGATGGCTAGATGATCAAGATTGGAGACAAGTGTGAAATGATTTAAAGCACACTCATTATTTGGTTTCTTCCTATGTTTTGGGGATGAAACGTGTCAAGGAGGGAAGTAATATTATGTATCTATAGATATGATATATTAATGTATATGGGATGATGGAGATGCCAACATGTGACACACATCCTCCTTAGTTATGGGTCCAATCTATTAGGATAATGGAGTAACTTATGGAATTAGTGTATTGGGTAATGGTCAGACTACATTGATTATGAGGTTATCCATCCATATTAGTTAGATAGAGGTATATATAAAGGAGATGATTATCATTGTAAATGAAGCAAGTAAGAATTGAATCTTATATTGTAAGAGGATATTGGAGGTTTTCCCCTCGAAGAGATATTGTGATGTTAATCCTTCCTAAAAGAGTATTGTATGGTGTTGTCCTACCTTAAGGGTATTCTATTTCTACATATATTGATTATTTGGACATCTTCGTCCACTAATATATATTGTGTTGAGTTTATCTACATTATATTTCTCATATTTTCCAATTATTATAAGTGTGGATCATAACATGGTTACCATCAAAGAACATGCCCAAGAGTTTGAGAAATAAATAATATAAGATTTAGACCAAGAGAGAATATATATGAAGTCTGATAGTTTTTGTCTGAAGTTTGATAGTTTTTCTCTAAAGTCCAATAGTTTTTCTTTGAAGTCTAATAGTTTTGCTTTGACATCTGACAATTTTGCTCCAAAGACTAATAGTTTATCTCTAAATACTAGTAGCTTAGCTTCGAAGACTAATAGTTATGCTCCAAAGATGGAAAATTATGAATGGAAATAATCCACCTCCATTATTGATAATAAAGATAATGACATAAGATAACTAAACATTTTATCTAGTCCACAAGACATTCAACAAGCCATAGTTGATTGGGTTCAAAATGAGTAAAATTAATTTTTACATGATTTTCATTATCCATTGTCCAATATGGTTTCTATAAGTGAAACCTTTTACAAGGACATAGCTATAATTCATATGTTAATACCACACACATGTCTATTGAATGTTTTGATGAGTGAATATAAATAATAAAATTCCAGTGGTTTAGGCACTAAATGGATTCCAATTTAACTTGATAAATTGTTAAACATCAATAATTGGTTAACTAACTAGTAGGAAAGAAACGTATTTAATGTATTGGTACAACACAAATAAAATTTTTCTTGAGATTATAGTGACATGAAATGAATACATCCCAATGTCTGTACACATCACATCTACACTAAAAATGTTATACCAATCAGACAATCACAACGGAGGATTAACCCAACCTTGAAAGAAATTATTAAGAAGGAAATTAAAAAACTATTGAAAGTTGGTTTTATCTATCCCATATCTGATAGTCAATGAATTTTACCTCTAGTCATTATGCCTAAAAATAATGAGAAATGGAGAATTTCTATAGAATACAGAGAACTGAACAAATCCATTGTTAGAGATACTTTCCATTACCCTTTATTGATAAAGTTTTGGACAATTTGATAGGAAAATAATATTTTATTTTTAAGATGGTTTCAATGGGTAAAATTAATCAAAATAGCCCCTGAAGATCAAGATAAGACTACATTTATCTGTCCCTAGGGAATATATTTTTGTACAATCCTTCCTTTTAGATTATGTAATGCACCTACTACCTTTCAAAGAGTAGTGTTAGCCATCTTTTTTGATCTTATAAATGAATATGTGAAGGTGTACATGGATGATTTCACTGTCCATGGTACTACATTTGATGAAACTTTGAAAAAATTGGATAAAGTAATTACTAGATGCAAGGAACATCAAGTATCTTTGAGTCACGAGAAATGCATCATAATAACTAATAAAAGTATAATCTTAAGACATCATACCTATTATAAAATCATAAAAGGAGATCCCAAAAATATTGAAGTAATTTCTAATCTCCTAATTCCACAAACTCAAATTGATGTTAAAATTTTTCTCGATCATGCAGGATATTACAGAAGATTTATTAAAGACTTTAGCAAGATAGCTGCCCCTAGGTTTTCTTTATCAACCAAAGATAGTGAATTTATATGGAATGATAAATGTTATGAAGCTTTTGAAACATTAAAGAACAAACTCATGACTATTCTAGTCTTGAAAGGACCTAATTGGGATTTTTTTTTCATATATATACTAATGCTTCTATTAATGCATTAGGAGTAGTTTTAGGACAAAGAGATAAGGATGGAAAAATATATGCCATTTATTAAATCAACAAGAATCTTAATTCTACAGAGAAAAATTAAACTACCATAGAAAAATAATTTCTTTCTATTATCTATGCTATAAACAAGTTTAGGCATTACATTATTGGTTATTAAGTATTTATCTATACAGATCATTCATTTATTAAGTACTTAATGAAAAAACTAGTAGTAGGTGAGAGAATAATTAAATGGATATTTTTGTTATAATAATTTGACATTACCATCATAGACAAACCAAGGAAGTATAATATTGTTGCTAACTTTTTGTCTAGATTAATCACTATAGGTGAAGATGAATATGTGGATGATTCTTTTCTAGATGAACAAATATTTTCTATATCTACATACTCCCCATGGTTTTCAAACATGGAAAATTACTTTGCAATAGGTAAGTTTTCTCATTCTTTTACTTCTAAAGAAAGAAAATATTTGGTTAGAGCTAGTTTTCATTTCAAATGGTTTAAAGTCATGTTATTTAAAACTAGACCTAATCATATACTTCACAGGTGTGTCAGAGAAGATGAAGTGTATGACATCATAAGAGCACATCATGGTGAACTAGGAGGAGGACATTATTCAACAAAAAAGACCATTCATAAAATCTTTGGTGAAGGTTATTGCTATCCATCTCTTTATAAGATTGTCAAAAGGTTTTGTATGGCAATGTGATCCTTGATAATGGATGGGTAAGCCTACTCTATCTTCTAAAATGCCTCTTCATCATTAAATAAGTTTAGGACCATTTAAAAAATTGTGTTTGGATTTTTTTGGACCAATCAACCCACCATCCAATGGAAAATAATATTTATTAGTATGTATTGATTATGTTACTAAGTGGGATGAAGTGTGGGTACTCACATTTACTAGGGAAGAAATGGTTGTTAATTTCCTAAACCATAAAATCATGCTAAGATTTGGAGCTCCAAGATCTATTGTTTTACATTAAGGACCCCAATTTATGTCAAACATGATCAATGATTTTATAGAATTATACTAGATCAATCACAAAAAGTCATCACCATATCATCCCCAAACTAATGGGCAAGTGGAGATCACCAATCAAGAACTGGAAAACATTCTAACCAAAATTGTCAAAAATTATAGAAAAGATTAGGCAAAAAAAATATCTAAAATAGTTTGGGCATACAATACAACATGGAATCCAACTATAGGATTCTCTCCATATGAACTTGTATATGGGAATAAACCTTTGTTACCAATAGAATTTTAATTGTAGACATTGAAGACTATAAATGATATGGGAATTGATCTTGATGAAACATAAAAAGAAAGAATCATGCAACTAAATTGGCTAGATAGACTAAGAATGGATGCACTCACTCAAACCAACAAGATATATGTTGTTCCCTAAAAAATATCACTCATTTTTGGGACAACATTTGAACTATTTTGGTCTTACAGACCAAAATTGTCTCTTCCGTTTCCAAAATTTGTCCTAGGCATTCGAATTCCTCATTTTTCAAGCTTCTAAAAAAATCTACAGACTCTGTAGGCTTAAATCTATAGACTCAGTAGGAAGAGAAAATCTACAGACTCTGTAGGCCAAGTTTAATGGGCTTTACAGATTGATTTCTATGGACTTGGTTTCCATGGACTCTACAGGTAGGTTCATTTCTATAGGTTCAAAGGCTTCTACAGGTAGGTTCAATCAAAAGAATTAGTTTTCGGCACTTGGTCATTTTTGGGATTGGTTCAGCACCTTGGTTCAATCAAAAATCTCCATCGACAAGCATCTAAGCAAAAAAAGAGGCTTGAACCATTGAACCACTTTGGTTCAAAGGTTCAATGGGTTCAAGGTTCAATAGGTTCAATGTCATTAGCAAGAGTTAAGCACTTCATCAAGGTTCAAAGTTCAACCGCTTCATGGTTCATCAGCTTCAAAACACTTAGCCAATTTAAGGCAACTTGAACCATTGAATTGTTGAACCACTGAACCACTTTGGCTCAAAGGTTCAACGGTGGGTTCAATCAAATGGTTCAACACATGGTTCAACCAAGTGGTTCAATGCTTTGGTTCACTCAGTCAGATCATCTGCTTGGTTCACTCACTTGGTTCATCTGCTTGGTTCATTCAGTCGGTTCATTCAATTGGTTAATTGGTTTGAACCATCAACTTGAACCATTTTGGTTCATAGCTTGGTTCATCAGCTTGGTTTAATGTTTGGTTCAACCAAGAAATTCATTGCCATGGTTCAACGAAGTGGTTCAGCAGAGTGGTTCACTATGACAGTTCAAAGGAGTGGTTCAAAGCAAAGTTCAAAGAGAGCTTCTTGAAGGACAAGTGCCCTTGCGGAGGGCATTTGGTCAACAAAAACACCCTTTAGAAGGGTTATTTTCATGGAAATAGTTAAGTAAATTCCTTCAAATTTTTTTTAAAGGTAGTTGAAAAAGGACTAAGGCAAAGAAGTAATTCCTTCAGACTTTTTGTCCAAAGGAATTGGGAGAAACTTGCGAGAAAAAAACCCGAAGACATTTTCAAAGGAACAAGTTGGTGGAACAAATTTTCATGGACTTTTTGTCCACAAGAATTTTCCCCAGGGAAAATGTCTGTGGGAAACGTCCATGGGAGGAAGCGTAGGAGAAAGCCAGGGGAAATGCCATAGGGAAATTGTTTGCGAAACTGCCAAAGACAAGGCCGTCAAAGGATCTCGAAGGGAAGGTGCCCTTACGGGGGACTCTCGACTGCCAAAGTGAAGGACATTTTCTTGAAGCTAAAGGGTCATCTCCCTTCGAGAAGATATAAAACAAGAAGTTCGAAGCTTCAAAGAACTTAGCTACCCACACGAAACAAAAACCCTGAAGGCCACTCGAAGACCGCCTGAAGGGTAGATACCTTTGTGGGGGGGCTCTCTCCAACCCAAGGCAAATCATTTCTTAAGGCTTGAAAGGGCAGATTCTTTCTAGAAAAGCACCAAGCAGAGAGCTGAAAGAAGACCAAGGGGTGACACGCTCGAAGATGTCAAATTCAACACAATGAACTAACTATTGAAAATATAGTGATAGGTGCACAAACATCAAATTTAAGACAACAAAATAACTGTTGATCCTTTGAACCTACAGACCAGAATGCATTCACAGACTTCAAGGCCAAGATGAGTAGAAAGTGAGGAAGGAATAGAATAACAAACTGAATCCAGGACCCGATTCAATTAACCAGAAAAGGAGGAACGATGAAGGTAAGATCAAATCGCTAGGTGGACATTGAAAGTTGCACACTTTCAATAAGCATGACTTGTTTCCCTACATTGATAAAATCAAATGGGTAAAATGCCCCCAAGTTCTAGCCTGTCTTCTTAACAGATTCCAATGCAACATGATGTGTTACTGTTCTCGAGTCCTTCTTGAAATGGCTATATAAGGGACTTTCTTCTATTGTAAATATATCTCTTTTTGACAATCAAAACAAAACTCCACCCAAATTGAAAGGCACTTCTAAGACTTTGGGCTCAATTTGTTTATCATATTTTGTTATTAGAATAAGAAAGCAAGTGGTTTTTCAGACTTTGTGCTATAATATTTTTGTTGAGGAAACTGTTCTTATGTCTTTTTCTTCAATATATCTTCTATTCCTTTAATTCAACAAGCAAAATTAGTGACAATAGTTAGGAAGGTGTCCTAAAGAGTCAAGTGTGGAGAGACTTTGTGCCCCCATAATTCACTTTAGTGTGTTTTCTTTTCATTTCTATGTAAAGGACTTTGGGATGACTTTGTGCCCTCATTGTCCTTTGTATCTTACTCTTGAGCAATTCAGGTGGAGACTTTGTGTTGCATCTCGATTTGCTGGTTATTACATCCTTTGCTACATTTTGCTATTACTACTAGGAGTATTCTTGTGGTTTGCTGAATAGTACTTCTGAAAGAAGAGGAGTACTATCTGTCATTTCCCTTGAGTTTTTCCTTTGATCTACACACATCATCTCTAAAAAAAGAGAGATGGATGGTTTGTCCTACCCCTGAGTATTATTTTCTATATATATATATATATATATAAGGAACCTCCCCTTGATGAGAGGAGAGATTAGTCCCCTTCTGATGTGGTATAACTACATGTTTGGATGACTAATCTTCCTACTTTGGCTGATCAGACCTATTTTATTTATTAATACGTTGATCGACAAAATATTCAACCAATAGTTTTTGGCAACTCCGCTGGGGATATAACCCATTATCATTATAACCCTTTTCCATAACAGACTCTGGTGACTCCATTTTTTGTCTTACCCATTATCCATTTATAGCCTTACCATCTATCCATTCACCTCCACACTAATCAGGAAAGAATGCTCAGTTTGAAGCCTCAAGCTTTAATTCAGGCAAGGTCAATTCTTTTCCATTTTTGTTTCACAATCTGGCAGATTCAAGGTATACACGAAGCCAAAGGGCTAAAGGTATCGTTGACCCTGTATTCAAGTTGGTACAACAAAGTGATTTTGATCTATTTCCTTCACCATCTCATCTCTAATGAACCAAGAGTTTTCCTCCTACTAAAGTCAGATCTCCATTTCCAGACAAAGTATCTACTTCTACTATTGATAGAGCTTTGCCTATAGTTACCCCTCTGAGATTTGTTATCCCTCCTTTTCATATTCCTATAATGGAAATTCAAGGCCACTGGGGTAATGCTTTTAGTCTTTTCAATCTTACTCCACCTCTATATGAGCTTCCACATAGTTCAAGGAAGAACTTCCCCAATTTCTATGGTGATGGGAAAGTTCACCTTGATGAGCACATTGCAGCTTTCAGCATAGCTTGTGGAGTAATTAGAGTAGAATTTGAAGATGTAGCAGCCAGGCTATTTGTAGAAACATTACAAGGTGCTGTTACAGATTGGTTTTATCATCTATAGGTTCAATCTATAACAAATTAGAATACTCTCAAAGCTAAGTTTGAACCCATATTCAAACCTACAAAAGATGCACATACACTTCTGGCTCAACTTACATAGATGAAGAAAGAGCCTCATGAGCCTATGAGAGACTTCATAGCCAAATTTGACAAACTGAGAAATAGAATTCTAGTAATAGCTAGACCTACAGCTGAGAATCTTAAATGCTTTTTCATTAATTCTCAGCTACCTGAAGTAAGTTTTCTCTTGAGATGTGCTGGTCAAATAGATCTTACTGTAGCTCAACTTTTAACCATTGAGGTAGAAGATGATCTCATCTTAGCAAGAAAAATAAGAAGAGATCTAAACAAAAATAGACCTTCATCATCTTTTGAATATGCATCTATAGGCACCACTGATCCAATGGTGCAAAAGCTGGAAAATGAAGTACTAGCCCTGAAAAAGCAAATGGTGCAAGGAATGTCTTCTACTCCATACAAAAGGACATTCCCAAATTAGTCATATCAAGGCAATGCTGCCAGGAATCAAGGGAAACAAAATTGCCTTCCTCCTCCACAAGGAAAACTTACCTTGAAGCTCCTCCAACCCATTCAACAATGGGATATCTTGAAACAGAATCAGAGTTCTCTTTCTAGCCTAAATTGAATCAAGAAAATGATGCTAATCTCCTTGAAGACAATCAAGAAGAATTAGCTGGTGACTCCCACATTGGTTTCTTGAACTACTAGGATGAATTTGGAAGCAAAAGAGAAGCTTTTGATGGATCATATGCAGTGTTTACCAGGTCGTCCAAGAACCAATCAGTCTAGCAAGCTGATAAAGGGAAGATAGAAGAGCAACCACAGCTAATAGTCATGATTTTTAAGCATGGAACTCCTCTTCCTTTTCAGTCAAAGGATTCGATGACCACTCAAAATGTAAGTACATCAATTTCACCTTCACCTTTTACTCCCATTTCGCAAATCAGCCCTCCTCCCATCCCTCTTAAAACCCAAAAGGTTGAAATGCTTTCCTCTATTCCTAGTCCAATTCAGCCATTTGACATAATTGATCATGTCAAAAAGACCAAAATACAAATGTCTAAATTTGAATACTTGCAGTCCAATCCTGATCAATTGGATAAGTTGGTCCAATGTATCAAGAACCAAACCATTCCTGTAGGGCAAAAAGCTAAAAAGATAATTTTTGATTCCCTAAAGAACATGCCCATTCCAAATAATCTTGTCTTTACTCCTCCAGCTGCCCCTGGGAAAATAGAACCTTTCTATGTTTCCCTGTTAATAAATGGTTATCAGCTCAACAATTGCATCATTGATTTTGGGGCATCTGACAATGTCATGCCTACTAAAGTAATTGAGTCTCTTGGTCTCACATTGACCAAAACCTTTGAGAGATGTTTCTCAATGGAAAATAAGCAAGTACCATTGCTGGGGCAAATCAAAGATGCCTAATTTGCATTGGTAGCCTTTCCAGACAAGAGAATCAAGATGACTATTTTGGTGGCTGACGTCCCAGCATCTTATGGCATTTTGCTTGGATGAAATTTCTACAAGGACGTGGGAGGAGAACTAAGCATGGACCTATCTAAAGCTAGGATCCCTGTCCAAGGCATGATGAAGAGATTGCTCCCTGAAAAGGAGGCAAAATACCTGGTCATCCAAACATCAGCCCATGTAGCACAAATTCTATTTGAGTCTTCAGGCAGGGGTAATTATTTCTTCACCATAGAGGATGTCCATGATTCTACAGATGAAAGTCTTGTAGCTAATAATTCAGGAATTGATCCAAACAAGACTTTAGGAGAATTGGTAGAGTACAGTACAAGTAAGGAAGGATCTTCCATCTCTAATGAAGAGAAATCTGATGGGAGATCAGCTTCTGATGATGACAACAATTCTTCCACCACTGATGAAGTTGGGATTGTGTTGATATCTCCTCAAGGAGATATTATTCATGAAAATTGTAAGTCAAAAACACCAACAACACAGTTGGATGTGAATCTTTGTTGCTTAAATTGAAGATTGCTCAAGATGAAGAAGTCAACCTCCTTCACATCAAAGGAGATGTTAATTTGATAGTTTGTCAGGAGTTTGATATGTACAATCCAATCATATGCTGGACTGAACCAAAAGAACAACCAATTATGGTAATGGACCATGCTGTTGCAAATCAAAATTAGGTAAAGGAACCCTTCACCAAGAAAGCAAGGAGTTATGGTTTCCAGTTTGAAGACCACATCCTACCTTGGAATAAGAAGAAGAAAAAGCCAAGGGGAAGATGTAAAAAATTGGTTTCCTGGTGGAGAACTCCATTCGCCTGTCACTATTTCTAGGGGCAAAATGTCTTCTTGCTGGTTTATCATAATAGAACACTATTTTCACTGTCTCCCAAGAAACATCATCTAAAATACTTCAATTCTTGAAGTATCAGATGATATCATCTATATATATGTACATTTGTATAGTTTTTAATTCTATTTTGTTTTATTTGTTTCCATTTTTGGAGCCTTTCATTTCTGGGTAGCATGACTCCATAACCCAATGGTACACATGAAGACACTGGAGATTCTAGATTCTACTCCTTTCAATTATTTTTGTAATTAACAGAAGTTCCCCAACTGGAGCCAGCTGTTGTTCCCCAAAAAATATCACTCATTTTTGGGACATTTAAACTATTTTGGTCTTACAGACCAAAATTGTCTCTTCCCTTTCCAAAATTTGTCCTGGGCATTCAAATTCCTCATTTTTCAAGCTTCTAAGAAAATCTACAGACTTTGCAGGCTTAAATCTATGGACTCAGTAGGAAGAGAAAATCTACGGACTCTACAGGCCAAGAAAATCTACGGACTCTGTAGGCCAAGTTCAATGGGCTTTACAGATTGATTTCTACGGACTTGGTTTCCATGGACTCTATAGGCAAGTTCATTTCTACAGGTTCAAAGGCTTCTACAGGTGGGTTCAATCAAAAGAATTAGTTTCCAGCACTTGGTCATTTTTAGGATTGGTTCAACACCTTGGTTCAATCAAAAATCTCCATCGGCAAGCATCTAAGCACAAAAAGAGGCTTGAACCATTGAACCATTGAACCATTGAACCAATTTGGTTCAAAGGTTGAATGGGTTCAAGGTTCAATAGGTTCAACATCATTGGCAAGAGTTAAGCAGTTCATCAAGGTTCAAAGTTCAACCGCTTCATGGTTCATCGGCTTCAAAACACTTAACCAAATCAAGGTGGCTTGAACCATTGAACTGTTGAACTGTTGAACCATTGAACCACTTTGGTTCAAAGGTTCAACAGGTTCAAGGTTTAACGGTTGGTTCAATCAAATGGTTCAACACATGGTTCAACCAAGTAGTTCAATGCTTTGGTTCACTCAGTCAGTTAATCTGCTTGGTTCACTCACTTGTTCATCTTCTTGGTTCATTCAATTGGTTCATCAGTTTGAACCATCGGCTTGAACCATTTTGGTTCAAAGCTTGGTTCATCGGCTTGGTTTAATGTTTGGTTCAACTAAGCAGTTCATTGCCATGGTTCAATGAAGTGGTTCAACAAAGCGGTTCACTTTGATGGTTCAAAGGAGCAGTTCAAAGAAAAGTTCAAAGAGAGCTTCTCGAAGGACAAGTACCCTTGTAGAGGGCATTTGGTCAACAAAAACACCCTTCGAAAGGGTTATTTTCATGGAAACATTTAAGTAAATTCCTTCAATTTTTTTTTAAGGTAGTTGAAAAAGGACTAAGGAAAAGAAGCAATTATTTTGGACTTTTTGTCTGAAGGAATTTGGAGAAACTTTCGAGCCAAAAACTCGAAGACATTTTCAAAGGAAAAAGTTGGCAAAACAAATTTTTTCAGACTTTTTGTCCACGGGAATTTTCACTAGTCAAAATATCTATGGGGAAAATGTCTATGGGAATTTTCCCTGGGTTAAATTATCATGGGAAACATCCACAGGAGGAAGCACGGGAGAAAGCCCAAGGAAATGTCATAGGGAAATTGTTTGCGGAATTGCCAAAGACAAGGCCACCGAAGGACCTCGAAGGGCAAGTTCCCTTGCAGGGGACTCTCAGCTACCAAAGTGAATGACATTTTCCTAAAGTTAAAGGGTAATCTCCCTTCAGGAAGATATAAAACAAGAAGTCTGAAGCTTCGAAGAACTTAGCTATCCACATGAAGCAAGAAGCCCGAAGGCCACTCGAAGACCACTCGAAGGGCAGATACCTTTGTGGGGGGGCTCTCTCCAACCCAAGGCAAATCAATTCTTAAGGCCCGAAAGGGTAGGTTCTTTCTAGAAAAGTGCCAAGTAGAAAGCCGAAAGAAGACCAAGGGGTGATGTGCCTGAAGACGTCAAATTCAACACAATAAACTAACCATTGAAAACATAGTGACGGGGCGTGCAAACGTCAAATTCAAGACAAAAATATAACTATTGATCCTTTGAACCTACAAATCAGAATGCATTAATAGACTTCAAGGCCAAGACCAGTAGAAAGCGAGGAAGGAATAGAATAGCAAACTAAATCCAGGACCTTATTCAATTAACCAAAAAAGGAGGAATGATGAAGGTAAGATCAGATCACTAGGTGGACATTGAAAGTTACACACTTTCAATAAGCATGACTTGTTTCCCTACATTGATAAAATCAAATGCGTAAAATGCCCCTAAGTTCTAGCCTATCTTCTTAACAGATTCCAACACAACATGATGTGTTACTGTTCTCGAGTCCTTGAAATGGATATATAAGGGACTTTCTTCTATTGTAAATATATCTCTTTTTGATAATCAAAACGAAACTCTGCCCAAATTGAAAGGCACTTTTGAGACTTTGAGCTCAGTTTGTTTATCATATTTTGTTATTGGAATAAGAAAGAAAGTGGTTTTTTAGACTTTATGCTGTAATATATTTGTTGTTGAGGAAATTGTTCTTATGTCTTTTTCTTCAATATATCTTTTGTTCCTTTAATTCAACAAGCAGGATTAGTGACAACAGTCAGGAAGGTGTCTTGAAGAGTCAAGTGTGGAGAGACTTTGTGCCCCCATAATTGACTTTAGTGTGTTTTCTTTTCATTTCTATGTAAATGACTTTGGGATGACTTTGTGCCCTCATTGTCCTTCGTATCTTACTCTTGAGCAATTCAGGTGGAGACTTTGTGCTACATCTCGATTTGCTAGTTATTGCATCCTTTGCTACATTTTGCTATTACTACCAGGATTATTCTTGTGGTTTGTTGAATAGTACTTCTGAAAGAAGAGGAGTACTGTCTGTCATTTCCCTTGAGTTTTTCCTTTGATCCACATGCATCATCTCTGAAAAAAGAGAGATGGATGGTTTGTCCAACCCTTAAGTATTATTTTATGTTTATATATATATATATATATATAGGGAACCTCCCTTTGATGAGAGGAGAGATCAGTCCCCTTCTGATGTGGTAAAACTATACATTTGGACGACTAATCTTCCTACTTTGGCTAATCAAACCTATTTTGTTTATCAGTACGTTGATCAGCAAAATATTCAACCAACAATATAGAAATAGAGAGATTAGTGGCATGATACTCACATCATATAATGAAAATTTCAAGTGGGAGATTAGGCACTTCTATTTGATTCTAAATTACAAAATTTCAAGGGTAAGCTATGGAAAATATGGTTGGTACCATAACTAATCAAAACTATTTTTAGCAATGATTCTATCTAACTTCAACTAATTGATGGTGACCAAGGATACTCTTGGTCAATGGTCAAGGTGTACAAAAGATCTCTTAGCAAGGAAGAGTTATTAAGCAGAATCAAGACCAATTTGATATTATGAAAGAACCTAGATCTTTCACTAAGGACAAATGATGTTTGTAGCAAACATGCAATAAAAGAGGAGTGTTGAAACTAGAAATAGTAGTTCTTCTTCCTTCAAAATTCAAAATAATATAAAAATAATAAAATAAAAATGTTATAATAAATAAAAAAATATTGAAAGGTGAAAACAAGCAAATGACACTTTTCAGGAAAAAATTTCTATAATAAAATATGAATTATTGTCAACTATCTTATCTTCTCAAACTTGTTTATCCCTACAAGACACATGGAAAACTCTAAGATATAGGCATGGATTTTTATGGCAAAGGTACAATTATATTTCTTTCCCAAAATGTTAGGTGTTTTTTGTTTCATGTTGTGCATGTGTAATCATTAGGTAGTCAACACTTTTTCAAATGAATAAGTTTTGGTGATGTCACGTGTATATAATGAAGTCAAAAACATCATCTCCACATTCAAATATTTGATATGACAGCATTTTAAAAGGACATTTTAAAAAAATATATATGATGTGATGCGAAAATCATTACGAATATTTTTTCAAGTATTGTCAATTATGACCCATTACACAACATCATTGATAATGACCAAAAAAACATTTTCCCATTAAATTTTACTTTCTCTAAAGTGATCACCATAATTTTTTCCATAATTTTTTTCATAATTTCATGATATATCTTGATTTTATATTCATTATTGCATTATCATTGTTATCTATTATTACATAATATCCCTAATTTCTTGCCTTCCTCTATCTCTTAAGAAATTTTGAGATCCATTTTTTCATAGTGTAAAGGTTTTCAAGAAAATAGTGACATCTCCAAAGATGGGGGGAAAGAAGAAGGAAAGAGAAGAAAAATCTTCAGATGCAATACTTCACAATGACTCAAATAGAGAGATCTTTGAGTCTGTAGGGTGGTTAAATTTACTAAAAATGTTTCAAAGTTTTCATAAAGATATTATGCAAGAATTCTTTAAAATTTTTGATGAAGAACATTATGTAGTTAGAGTTAAACACATTTTGGTGGATCCCTCAGTAATCAATACACTCTTTAGAATTCTTGAGTAGGTTGTATTTATTACATATAAATTAAGTTTTGTTGACTTAGTTCATATGTATATTTAACAAAATGATTTCCATCCTAGACTATCCAAATCCCCAAAAGGTGTGGCCAGACGAATTATGAGAGATAGCCTTCTAGAACCATGGTAGAATATTGTGTTATGGGTTATGAAATATCTTACCTATGATGGTCAATTTACTTTAGTCAGTGGAGATGCCATGTGACTTCTTATTCACCTGAAGAAAAGAGTTGTTATGGAAAAGTACTAGGTAAATCTTCCATCTTTTATTCATAATTCCCTAATCAATGTTGCTCAAAAATTAAAAAGAGGTATTAGGTCCATCTTACACCATGGGTTGGTTACCTTCATCTATCAAAATTATTTTCTACAAAACCCTAAGGGTGAAAAGGCCCGGTCCTCTTTTCTCCATAAATTCTCCTAAGTTTCTATCAGGAAAACACCATTCCCTATCTCTCCTCCTTCCACCACAATAAAAATTAAATAATACCCATCTTTAGTGCCCTCAGATCTGAAGATGTTATGTCGAATATCAAAAAGATGAATGGGAGTTTCCATAAAAAACCTTAATCCTACAATCAAGCTTTACTAAAGTCATCAACTCATTTTATAGGAGGAAGAAGAATAAGATGTATATGCCACTGAGACTTTGGTAAGCTTGAGCTCTCCCATAGAAGTTATAGATGCTAAAAAGTATCTAAAGAAGAATCCCATGCATAAGAAATTATATTTGAGGAAGAAACCCTTGTAGAAGAAATTATGACTCAAGAAGTAGAGTGACCTTTGCCATCTGTAGTTGATAAAGGTAAAGCACCATTGATAGAATAAGGTCCATTTTCTCCTCAACCTACTAACGAAGAAGAAGAGTTATAGAATGTCATGGCTCTATCCTGGCATGAATAAATAATTAGGTAACAAAAAACAAAATTGCATTTTTTTATTCAACATGGATAAGTAAGAACCAAGTTATTTCCAATTTGAAAAGAATATGAGAAGAATTTGTCACACAATATAGGGCACAAGAGGTAATTTTTACAATAATGAATGATGAGTAGATTAGAGTACACAATTTGATGTTTTACCAAACTCAAAAATTGAATACTTTTTAGAATTATCTTACCATTAAAGATACCCAAATTGTTGATAAAGATACTCATATTAATAATATGTAATAGAATATTTATGATAGAAATGCATTGAATTTTAAACATACTAATAGAATACGAGAGCTAACCACTCAGACTGCTGAGTTACAAGCCTCTTTACAAGCCATGTAAAGAGAGATGAGGGAAATCATAGTCCAGAATAAAGGACCTACAAGATCTATTCTTTCCTTTCCCCTTCCACTCCATGAAATGATTTAAGTTTAGAATAAAACCCAGCATCAAATTTAGAAGTTAGAGGAATAAAATGCTAATATTAAACTAGAGTCTCAACAACATTTGGTAGAGTCTCAACAATAATTACAAAAAGCTCAGACTTCCATCTAGAATATTTATACAATGCCTAAAAAAAATTTGGCATGCAGACAACCTTCCTCTATCTATGTTATTTTTACTCATGAGTAATTATATAAATGGAAAATATAGATAATTTCTCTTTGTTTTTCTCATATTATTGAAGATGAAAACATGTTTATAGATGTCTTTCTCAAGAGTACCAGAGAGAGATAAGATGGAATTTGTCAATTCTATATTTTTAACATGATGTTAGGTTATTAGTATAGTTTTTTGGTAAATTTATTTGTAGGAAAAACACAATTACATGCTTTCCTCTCTACTTCGAGAAATCAGACAACATGGCAACAAGCCAACAATAAATTTCTAGAATTGCAAAACACCACATGTTTGTGTATCAGACCCCAATTTCCATATCATTAAAAGCTTCTTGTTGCTTTTCAACCCATGTACCACATTTACATGAAAAAAAAATACCATGAATTATTGAGAGCCAATGTTGTAGATTTTAGAGATTTTCTAAATAAACATTCTACCAATTCCATCAGTGCCAACATAGTCAGGTGGGAGACTTTACCTATTGATTTAAAATGCAGGGAAGTATTGAGTCCCACCACCATCAAGTGGAGTCTTAGGAGAGCATGAATAATTACATAGATTATCACTCAAATCTTAAATGAAGAGGGCTTAGATGTATGGATTAGAATGAGATTCAATCCTCCAATAATTATTTGTCCTTTATATCCATGGTAGAATTGGCACAATCGGGCAGAAGTTGAATTTTAGGCTTAGTTGCACATAGTAGTAAGGGATTATGGATTCTTGCCCAGAGTTCATCATGATTAGGGTCACCATTTTTAGATTTATGATCTCAATTATTAGCTATAATCTATAATTTTGGATTGAAGACTATTTATTCCACTTGTTTGCAAGAGAACTTATAAAAGATAAAATGTGGGGGAATAATGATGATCATTTCATATAGCTCATTATATCTAATACAAACTATCCATAAGTGTTGCCTTTTGGTTATATATTGTATTACAATTAATAGTTAAGGTCTTATCTAAGTGGGAAATGAATGCAATTTATCCTTTGTTTGTATGTAATGCATTCCTGATTCTTCACCTTATTATTGTGTTTAACTTGGATGAAATGAACATAGTTTTATGTACAAAAATATATCCCTATGGTCAGATAATTTTGAGAAGACATCAAACAAGTTTTGGCAACTCTTTTTGGCTATAATTTTGAGGATTCAATGAAAGAGCTCTGAAGATGCTCTAAAGACCTTTACAGAATGCTCTGAAGACATCCAGACATGCTCTGAAGACCTATAAAGAATGCTCTGAAGACACCTAGGCATGTTGTAAAGAATGTCCAGTTGGATCCTACTGATCGAGATAGCGATTTTAAATATATCTATTATATATAAGTAGACTTTCCATATTTAGATATATTATTTTTAGACATTAATATTCATAGTAATGGTCTAAAATGATTTAGATATATTTTTACTTCTATTTTTTAAAATTGGATAAATTTCTTCAGATCTATGCTAGTTATTTTTTATCTATTATTAGTTGAGTTAGTTCTAATGCCTTCTTAGAAGCATGGGATCTGATTCCTAGATTGTTTATATTTTGAATAAGTAGATTTGGCTGATTTGATCACTAGATTTTTTACTCTATGAATATATGTTGAGATGTGATTAAATACATATCTCATTCTCATTCCATATAGTAGTAGTGGGTGAATTAGAAAGTTGTTGAAGTTAGAAATTAGAATAAGTGTTTCAATTTAGTTTTTAATATCTATATATATTCATTTGATAATGAAATAAAGTTTAGAATTCCTTTTCATTACTAAGTAAAGTAGTTCATATTTTGAGGAAGGAGCAAGGGTCTACTACTCTCCAAAGATTATGACAAATTGGTATTTTTTAGTTTATAGTTTAGAAGTTTTTCTTCGATTCAGGTATAATGTATTTACTAAAAAGTGTAATTTTATTTTAAATTCAAGAGTGATTTATTTTCAAAAGTAAGTGTGATTTCCTTTTTAAAATCAAGTGTAAATCTCCTTTAATGCGAATGTGTTTCCATTACATGCAAGAGTTATTTTAATTAAAGGTAAGAGTGTTCCTTTCAATTTCATACAAAAGTAAATTTTTTAAACCTATATCATATTTAAAATTTTTTAGAAGTCATTAAGTGACAACAAACAACATTCTAAAATTTTGGAATATCATGCTATCCTACCTAACCAAGCAAGTCGATTGAGGACATAATATGTCTTATGTCAGATGTTTAATTTTTAGATGTTGTTAGTGTGAATTATATAGTAGATATTTTGTTAACAAACCTTTTATATTTAATTTTATTCAAAATAGAGTTAGAGTCTTATTTACTATTTTTATAATTTAAAAATCATAGTAGAAGTAAAACCCCTCAAACAGTGAACTGTACAACTCCAATATCAAATGGTCTCATTGCATATAGCCTTAGACATTGTCCATGGTATAAAATGATACCAATCTTTTAATTTGTTAAATGAGAGGTATAACGACATCTTATCACTTGCTCTAGGGTATTCAACCTACTAAGTTTTTTCCTTGTTTTTTTTTTCAGATCTATTATATTATCCATGGGCAACCTAGGCATAGCCTTAGATTATGTGGTGTTTCTATTGAACACATGGATCTTCCTCTTTTTACACCTAATATGGATTTAACCAATGAATTATCAAATATCATGCCTAATGAAAGTGCCAATAATGAAACTTAACAAAATATTAAAGAAGATATCATATAAGATGATTCTAACCATGAAAAAAATGAAGTTAATGCAAACAATGAACATAACCAAATAGATCAAGATAAATTACAAATATATTATTATGTTTTTATGAGTGTATCCATTCTAATCCTGAATATCTTGATGAGATGATCAAAATTATATTGGAAACTAAAAAATAAAATATCATAGATGAAAAACTAGGTACATTTATTGATCATGGTATTAGAGCTATGGGACATCCCCATATTCTTGTTACCCTCCCCTTGAGAACATCATCACTTCATAAAAGTAATGGGGGAATAGGTTATGTGTTTACACCATTGTTCCCTAATATAAATCCTATTATTATTATTATTATTATTATTATTATTTCATTGGAACCATTACCATTTCAACCCAATTACCAATTTCAATGCCTATATCAAATCAAGCCATGGGTACACCTCCTTTGGTGACTTATAAAACATCAAGCCTTAGTGATAAAAATGTGAAATATCTTGTATTAATTATAAAACCTTTAAAATCTAAGGGCACCAAAATTGAGAAAAATTCATAGTAGAAGTAAAACCCCCCAAACAGTGAACTATACAACTCTAATATCAAACGGTCTCATTGCATATAGCCTTGGACACTATCCCTAATAGAAAATGACACCAATCCATTGATTGGTTAAATGAGAGGTATAGCAACATCCTATCACTTGCTCTAGGGTATTCAACCAACTAAGTTTTTTCCTTGTTTTTTTTTCAAATTTATTAAATTATCTATGAGAAACCTAGGCATAGCCTTAAATTATGTGGTGTTTCTATTGAACACATGGATCTTCCTCTTTTTATAACCTAAGATGGATTTAACCAATGAATTATCAAATCTCATTCCTAATGAAAGTTTCAATAATGAAACTTAACAGAATATTGAAGAAGATATCATATAATATGATTCTAACCATGAAAAAAATGAAGCTAATACAAATAATGAACATGAACAAATAGATCAGGATAAATTACAAGCTATTGTTATGTTTTAAGAGTGTATCCATTATAATCTTAAATATCTTGATGAGCTACTCAAAATTATATTGGAAACTAAAAAATAAAATATCATAGATGAAAAACTAGGTGCATTTATTGATCATGGTATTAGAACTATGGGACATCCCCATATTCTTATTACCCTCCCCTTGAGAACATCATCACTTCATAAAAATAATGAGGGAATAGGTTATGTCTTTACACTGTTGTTACCTGAAACAAATCCTACTATTATTGCATCCTCCATTGGAACAATTACCATTTCAACTCAATTACCAGTTTCAATACCTATATTAACTCAAGCAATGGGTACACCTCCTTTGGTGAATTTTAAAACATCAAGCCTTAGTGATAAAAATATGAAAAATCTTATATAACTTATAAAACCTTTACAAAATAAGGCCACCAACATTGAGAAAAATTCACAGTAGAAATAAAACCCCCTAAATAATAAACTGTACAACTCTAATATCAGATGGTCTCATTGCATATAGCCTTGGATTCTATCCCTGGTATAAAATGACACCAATCCATTTATTGGTTAAATGAGAGGTATAGATACATCCTATCACTTACTCTAGGGTATTCAACCTACTAAGTTTTTTATTTATTTTTTTAGATCTATTATATTATCTATGGGCAACATAGGCATAGCCTTAGATTATGTGGTCTTTATACTAAACACATGGATCTTACTATTTTTACACCGAAGATGGATTTAACTAATGAATATCAAATATCATGCTTAATGAAAGTGTGAATAATGAAAATTAACAAAATATTTAAGAAGATATCATATAAGATGATTCTAACCATGAAAAAAATGAAGCTAATGCAAACAATGAACACGACCAAATAGATGAGGATAAATTACAAGATATTTTTATGTTTTAAGACTATATCCATTCTAATCCTGAATATCTTGATGAGATGCTCAAATTATATTGTAAACTAAAAAATAAAATATCATAGATGAAAAACTAGGTGCATTTATTGATCATGGTATTAGAGCTATGGGATATCCCCATATTCTTGTTACCCTCCCCTTGATAACATCATCACTTCATAAAACTAATGGGGGAATAG
Organism: Torreya grandis; assembly: GCA_037957365.1. NCBI lineage: Eukaryota > Viridiplantae > Streptophyta > Pinopsida > Cupressales > Taxaceae > Torreya > Torreya grandis. Next base: position 3,127,650 of record JARHVA010000210.1, read on the forward strand.
GTTATGTGTTTACACCATTTTTCCTTGAAACAAATCCTACTATTATTACATCCTCCACTGGAACCATTACCATTTCAACCCAATTACTAGTTTCAATGCCTATATCAACTCAAGCCATGGGTACACCTCTTTGGTGACTTCTAAAACATCAAGTCTTAGTGATCAAAATGTGCAAGATCTTGTATAAATTATAAAACCTTTACAATCTAAGGTCACCAAAATTGATAAAAATTATATTAAATCACCTTACGCTACTGATTCACAATATGTGTTACATAATCCTATTGCAAATCAAATACATTATTATAAATCAACAATACACAATAAGGAATAAAAGGTAAAAGTTTTACACAAAATAAAGGAATCTACATATAAAATACATCCTATAATTAAAACCTATACTTATAATAAGAGGAAACTGCTCTAATTTGATTAGTAAAGAGATAAACTAGATGACATATTGCATACACTATTGGATAAATGGCTTATTAATCTTCTTCCAAATTACTACCATCCACCAAATAAATTTTAAAACATTAAAAAGATAAACCTTTTTCACTTTCCATGGAATTAATGGACATTATGATAGCAATTGTTTTGAAATAAGGCAAAATATTTCAAAACTTTTAGATCAAGGGATTATTGCATTTTAGAAATAAAAATCAAGGTCTATTTACCCTTCTTATTCTAGAGGCTATTATAAGAGGTTTATGACACCCCATTCCACTCCTGTTTAGGAATGTATGGTCCATTAGCCTTCATATAAGTCAACCACTAAAAATAACTCATTATCCTAGTGCACCTTATAATACAATTAATATTTACCACATTGATCTTACATAGGATCCAATGGTTGATCGAGTTATATCTAGAGGGATACGTGGAGAAGACATTGAGCCAAACTTGATAAATCCCACTTGCAATCTACATAGAAAATATGGGTACCAAAACCAACATGAAAATATACCAATTATATAGACACACTTGATACTTCTATAGATATGTATGAGTTATAGTGTTAGAACCAAGAGTGAGAAACTAATTACCACTTGATCACTATAGTAAAGCTTTATTATTCCCAACTAAATTGTTTTATGTACGGTGATTGCCTTAGTTATAACTAAATAAAAATAAATTATAAAATAATAATACTTCACCACATAATAAAATATCATGTTTCAAATAGATTACATGAACTAAATGCCAAATATTTGAAATAATAATTACAAAGTATCTTTCAAAGTGAATGGATGTATTAAATACATTCTTACCAATAGGGTAGTCACAACTCTTGGAATTCCATATGAACATCCACTTGAACAAGAGAAGTTTATTTCAAGTCCACTAATTATTAAACATAATAAGGTTAATTCTATAAAAAGGGGTAAGCAACATGTAATCCCATTTCCTAGGAAGTCCATACTTGAGAGGCCTTGGCACTAGAGATATATAATGGATTCCATAGAATATTCATCTACTTCTACATAGCATAATCAACTACCTAGAGTAGTTAAAATTGTTCCACTTACATATAATCCAAATAAAACACAAATCACTAAAATATGGGTTCCATGAACCCATACTCCTATTGTTTCTTCACGATCATAGAGTCTTATTACACATATGCAAGATACTAGAGATTCTACATATATAGCTATGATACCTTTATATGTTCCTTAGTAGTACCACGAGTTTCATATACATATTATAAGCTTATAAATACCTATAAGCCTCCATTGAATGGGATCATAGGATAGGATTTTCCTTTCAGACATTCCAAAAATATAAAAAAATAAAATATTTCAAAAATAAAAAAAACATTCAAAAAATTAAAATAATCAACATTCCGATAATTTACTAACTTGTTGGCATCTATGTTATTTTTTTCATGTTAGTAGATAACATATAATTTTAGTCCTATATAAACATATGTTTCAAGCATATTTGAGTGTTATACAGGCATACCCAGATACATGATCTATGCATTTATAGATGTTATACCTTTCTTTTACCCATGTCATATAGTATTTTGGGGGCATTTACTTCTTTGATCATGATTAATATAGGTTACATATCCTCTATGATCAATTATACATTATCATGTTTGAGCATGTATTGCTAACACATTTCTATATATATGCTAACATATTTCATAGTGTACTTGATATGTTATACTAAATAATTGTTTTTGCTAACAGGGTATATATGGACTAGTATAATATGCTTATGTTGGTTGCTTATGATTCATCTATTTTTCACTTCCTTGAGTGTATTAATTTTTTTATGCTTTGGAATATTTGAATATGTTCCTTTATTATTGGCCCTTATGCCATTATATGTTGATTAGACATTTAAATATGTCATTCTATGTTGATTATACATTTAAATATGTCATCCATTTATATTATATAGAATTTGAACATGCCCCTTGTATGAGGTCTCCCTGGACCATTATTTTTTACATTACATTGAGTTCTCTTATGTGTGTGCTTGATTTCTTCATAATATTGTAGTGTTACCATCTAGACATTTCCATGATATATTTCATTTACCTTAGGACTTGATGTGATCACATACTATAAGCTAATTAATATATCTAATTTGACATATTATCCACATATGCTTCATATATAGGTTACACAACTACCTTATAGTTTTTAGGTAAGATACCTACTAGTTTATATTTCCATCACCTAAAAAGTGGTTAAATTTCAATAGGGTGATTTCATAGAAGGCATGACTTACACATTTTCATAGTATTCAAGATTATTTCTAATGCTTCATAAGGTAGCAGATTTACCAAATCAAAGCATCAAGAGGCAACATAGGTGCATCGACACGCATTTGTATTTCTTCCTTGCTTTCTTTCTTGTCAACCATTTAAATTATTTCAAATTACAAATTATATGCATTGATTGACACTATAACATGATATTGGTTATAGGTCATACACCAACAAATCACTCAAAGTGGGCTCAATCAAAGACAAGGTGTGTTATATACACTCAGATACACATTTCTTTCCTTTAACCTAGTAATTTCACCCTTATGCATTGTTAGATTAAATGGGTGTGGGATAGGGGTGGGAGAGGAAGGGGGAATGTAGATACTAAAACTATATATATATATATATATATATATATATATATATATATATATATATATATATATATATATATATCATTTCAATCTTATACATTTAAAAAATATCAATTATGGATCTACCCTTTAGTTCTATACCTCCTATTACCTAAAGGCTCGCATTTGCTATCACACTATACCTAAATTCTTATCTTTTATTCCAATCTAAATCATTATAATGAACTAGGTCCCCTATAGTAAAAAAAATTAAAAATTGATAAACGTCCTTCACTATCAATTTCAAATCCATACCTATTTTCTATCTATCTAGACATTATTGACCATAAAGGGACACTAATATCAATGGTAGTGTCTAGATCCTTATCTAGTGTCTAATAGCTAAAATTCATCTAAATTAAAAAATAATCAAAATATATGAGTTAGCCTATTTGTATTATTAAACCCTACCATGAAATATTTACAAAATGTGTGGTATAAAAATAATTCTAAGCCTTCTCATTATTCATTTAGAAAATACCAATCAAAACACTTACAAGAGTTAAATAAATCAACTGCACAAGCACTCTTCTCTATTTTATTCATCCTTATTTTTATATCAAGCATAGTATACATCATATCATAGGTCTAAATAATTCAAAGAGTATCTCATGAGTGGTATTTGTTAAATTACAAGCTATATCACTACATGCATCTTCATATAATATGTTTCACCACTTTTCACACACTTTCTCACATGTAGGGGAGAACTACATAAGTCTAAGACCCTCCTTAGAGTATTTACTATGTAGGAAATGCCCATTTATTTTACTATTTTTGGAATTAATGTAAAATCTAAGTAGATAAAAGAGATGAGTATGCAAATCAGGGAATAAAGTACTATAATATCAAAAACCACTATTTTGTACAATAATTAATTTGTTTGCCTAGCCTAAATATAGTAATGAATTAAAAGGGGGTACTTACCTATACAATATGATTAAAATATACAATTGGTAGAATGGAAAGTGATGTAGAAGTAGGGTAAAGTGTTGTCAAAATAAAATAGGTGTCAAAACCCTCTTTGGATAGTAGTGTAATCCTCTTTACCAATATTACACTATGATACTAATTTTGTGTCTAGTTTTATTGACCATGTGTAGATAAAATAATGAAACTTTGGGAAAACCTTTGATCTATTTAGGGAAGCTTGTGCCTACATGACTAAGACTTGGATTGTCATTTGTGCTTCATTTTGATTGATTTCACTATGGAACCCTAAGCTTCCATTCTTATTAGGGTTTTGATGAACACAAGTGTAATAAGTGTGGTGTTAGTAGGGTATCCTAGATGTGACCCCAACACCCCATTAATAAGTATTGAATACATACCAATACCTTGAAAGGAGATCAAGCTCAATGTAGTTATTTCAATCTAATTTATGGTGAAAGTGAGAGTGATTCCAATATGCCTAAGTATGAATGTTAATTTGAATGCTTAAAGTGTGACCTAAAACTAAAAATCTAAGTAAATTTGAGATCTTGGTTATTGTATATGGATGTGTAATCATATAAAATGAAAAATTGGATGACTTAGGCATGGTTAATATCACCCAACCTATAGGCCCTCTTTCTTGCTCACTCAACCCTTCTTGGCTAAACTTTCATTGATTCCTAATCACCCATAGCTTTCCAAACTTAGCTTTTTATGACGTAGGTAGCCCTCCTAAACCCAGATCCATCCCCCTAGGGCTCATATTCCTAGGACAAGAGTGCCTAATTTGGATAGGAGCACTAAAATTTAGGGGTGTCTTATTTCTGGCACTATTGTCCAAGTTCATTTTCACCTCTAACGGCTAGGTTTTTTTGATTCTTTATATTTTCCCCTATCGGCCTAATACAAGTTCATGTAACCTAGGATCATCAATTTCCTTATAAAAATCCATTAAATGTCCATTTAGAAGGGTTAACATTGATTCATAAGAAAAGATCAAGAATACAAGTGAGTAAATTCAATTACTCTTCCCTATTCTTTGCATACAACCTTGCAAGGCCAATTCAAGCACTCATACTAGTCCTTACTCATCCAAATTACATTCCAATTTTGCATCTAGTTGTATACATCACATAATTTCTCTAAGAACTTAAAATATGAGAACTAAATTAGCTTGATCCCTCTTCAAAGTATTTCTATGTAGGTAGTGTGCCCACACATGGGGTGTGAAGTGCATCCAACGTGTCCTTTACACACTAACCCCTTCTCTCTTTCCCAAGTTTACTATTCAAGTTCAAGTACTAAGAGCTCCTAAGGGTTTTGAAGATTAAATCTGACACACAACAAGATCTTCATAGAATCAATTTTTGATATTTCATAGCTAGGGTGTTACAAACTTGCTGAACAAAACCTAGAAAATCCAAGTCACCAGGACAACAACGTCATAATTGGACAATAGCACCAGAAGTGGACAATAACTCCAAAAATTAGACTATAGATCCAAGTAGCAAGGTGTCATGAGTTTATCACTCTTTTCCAATCTAGAAATAGAGTTTTGGGTTCTATTTTCAATAGTCTTCCACCCTGCATAATAATTTTTAGATCTTGAATCAGTCATTTTGACCCAAAATAAGCTAAGTTTGATTTCTCTACACTTCTTGTTATTTTTAGAAAAGATAAAAATACATATCTATTTTCACAAATTAGTGGGCTAATTAAGAAACATTAATTAATGATTTATATTTACTCAGACCTTTATTTTATTAGGAATTAAACCCCTAATTCCTAAAAGAATAAAATATTTGGTGAACCTGACTTACTTTGAATTTTTGCACAAAAACCCTAGAAACCCTAAGGTTAATTATTTATAATTTTTTGAAATATTTTCTTTATTTTTATTGAAATTAAAAATTATAAAACTATAAATTAATTAAATTATTTTCAATAAATTCACCCAAACCCTAGTTTGCACATACTAGGTCCTATTTGCATACAAATACTTTCAAACCACTAGGAAAAATATATTGCTAGTTTTAGAAATATTTTCAAAAATTTCCTAAATTTTTCAAGCTAAATTATACAAATTCATAACAAATTTTTAAAATTATTATACTAATTTTGAAAAAGAAACTCATTTCAAACCTGAGTTTACACATACTTGGTCCTATTTGCATACAAATACTTTCAAACCACTAGGAAAAATATACTACTAATTTTAGATTTTTCCTCAATATTTCAAAATTAGAACTACAAATTTTTTATAAAATTTTCAAATTACTGCACTAATTTTGAAAAAAATAATTCAAAACCCTAGTTGCATCAAATACATTCTCAGTATTCTTGAGTACTTTTTTCATAATTTAAAAAAAAATTATTTACATATTTAACTAAAAGAATCAATTTAAAATTCAAAAGATCATAGTATTTTTCAAATAATATTTTAGAAAAATCCTTAGTTTCATGTAATAGCTCCTTTGCTATTTGAGGTATCACCTTACATTCGTACAAAAATTACAAAAATGATGCTCAACTATTTGTATATTCTTCTTATATTTCTTGAAAATAACAAAGAAACTATAATGGGCCCTATCATGTACATGAATGATGAAGTCTATCATATGTTAGTAAAAAGCTTCATCCTTTGTATTTCATGCTTATGTTTCATAATAAGGGATGGTATTACAAAATTCATTTCTAAACTTGCACAAGATTTCAATATTTCTTTTGCATATTCTCTATCTCTCATATGGAAACAATTTCAAGCTTATCATGATAAACACATTACAAATGTTATAATACATGTCAAATATATTTAAAAATTATTTCATAAATCCATGCTCTCTACTCTTTTCTCTCTATCTCTCATAGGGAAAAATATACAAGTTTATCATGCTAAACACATTAGAAATGTCATAGCACATGTCACAGTTTCTTATGCATACATGCACAAATTCATGCTTTCTATCCCTTGTTTTCTATCTTTCATGTGGAATGTTCTCTATAATCATATTGAAATCTAATTTATAACTCCACTTACATGAATTTTAGCCTATATGCATAGTTTCTACCTAGATGTATATGCCTCTTTGGCTACTCTTGTTTCAATGTCATATCTTATGCAGAGGAAAGAAATCCCTTCTCCTCCTCTCCCTCAAGAGGGTGATAGCTAATTTCCCTCTAACTAGGTCCATGCTATCACCCCTCCAAAAGGTAAGGCAGCCTCTACTATTTTTTCTAATGCATACATTCAGCCTATAGCTTTTTCAAAACCTCTTCAATATATGTGCTTACATGTTAAATTAGAAGCAACTAAGGTTTTCACTTGTGAGACTCTAAATGATCAAATCACCAATATGAGCAAGATAATTTCAGATTTACAAACATATAATCAAATATTACATGAAAATATTACAACATTAGAAAATCATATTATAATACAAAAGCTTTAAAGACACCGTATTGTCAATCATGTATATGCACCTTCACCTAGTCAATTAGTTGCAAGCAATGTTACATATCAAAACAATAAATTAAAAAAAAGTAACTCTACAACTAGTGATTCAGAAAGCATTCAAAGATCAAATAAGAGTTCAAGTGAGCTACTAAGGGAAATGATTAAATCTAACTTGATCAAATTACCTCCTCTACATCAAGTGAGAAGATCCAGATATTATTGTGCATAATATATAATGCATGGGCATCACATAGATACATGTTTGTCATTGAAAACGCATATACAATAGATAATTGTTATGAGGACCTTATACAAGGTAAATATATCAAGAAATCCACAAAAACATAGGAACACCTTCACAAAGGGTCAAATTCAGAAACTGTACAAAAGTGGTTACCAAAGCAAAACTCAAAACACAAAAGGATCAACAAGCAAAATTTGAGCAACAAATAGTACCAAAAACACAAGTCACACATGAAAAATATGCAAATTTACCTCTCCAAAATGAGGCTCAACTTTCAAAGTAGTATGGGTTTGGTCAAAGAAATCTACAATAGTTTGATTATGAAGGTCAAGGGTTGGAAAAGCATGCTCAAGGAATTACTACTCCTATTCTAGCAGATGATAATGTTTGTCACTAGGGTTTGGGATTTATTGAATATCCTAAGGAAAATAATTCATAAACATAATTTATCAAAGGAAAATATCTAGATATATCAACAATCAACACTAGCATTCCATTAGTTTAAAATCAAGATGATAATGATGAGTGGAATAATACAAGTTATTATGATTTTCAAGGTATTGATGATGAATCCAAATATACAGAGTCATATTCTCAACCATTTAATCATGCTTCAAAATCATGCACAATTTCATTATTCCATACAAGATACCATGATAGGGGGTCTCATCCTAGACTCATCTGTTAGTATCACTTCTTTTCATCATTGATTGTACATAATCTCTTTTACTTGATTGTACATAGCTTATATAAAAATACAAAAATAATAAAAAAATTTCAAAATACAAAAACATTCAAATAATTCAAAAATACCAAAAACATTTCAATTATATTCATCATCCATGCTTTACATTACTACTATCATGTTATGATTTACATTTATTGTTTCATGCTATTGTATGTTAATTTTCTACATTACCATGCTTCACTTGATCTTATTTGAGTGTGTGTAGTGACATCCAACTATTTGATTGCTTCATTATACCCATAGAGGGGGCATTCTTACTTCTACATTCGAGACATACATTGTTATATATACCCACTGAGGTCATCTTCTACATGAGTACACCATTAAAGTTATGGAATTCCAACACTACACACTCTAAGATATCATGTTGATGCACATTAATTTATAGTTTACACAAAATATCATATCGACATTTCACTAGCATTTAACACTTGTCCATCCTTTATCATATATGTAGTCTTGTACTACACATGTTTTGCATAATTTCACATTTACATTGATTAGTTAGATGTTCTTGTATCCTTCTAGCTATTACATGCTTTCTCTACTTGCTTAGCGTAGCTTATGTGATTGCATTTTCTAGTTCCTATTTATCTCCTACTTGTGACTTAGGACATTTTCCAATGTCCTTTGCTTCTTTTTTATGTGTATGACTTAAGACATTTTCCAATGTCCTTTATTTATAATCCTCTATGTGCCTGTGGCCCATGTGCCAACTTAGCTTATTTCACTTGTATGTATATGTGGCATTTGAACATGCCTTCCATGCTTGTTTCTAGTTTGAGTGACATGTGACCATGTCCCTTATTTTCATGGCCTCTTGGCCCATCTAGTATGCTTCTTGCTTGTTTGCTTATTGCTTGTCAAATATTTGTAATTCCATGATCCATATCATGAATTTTATTTACTTTCTTGGATGCCATGATGGACATCATGCCCCATCCCTCTAACTAACAACTAATAAATAACAACTAAAAACTAAAAACTAACAATTAACATTTATAGTTCTAGTTTAGTACATTGTACATGCTTTCACATTGTTATATCCATCTAGGCACACCCCTATTGATCTAAAAGTCTCTCAGTACAAACCTTGTTATATCTTGAAACATATTGTCAAACACCAAATTCTATATCATATATCTTTTCATAATTAACACACTTATAGGACTCTCATTTTTTTAGGGCAGTCATTGTAGGTTCATCATTCCTACCCTCAAAAGAGGGGGCATCCAATATGGGCTTTATCATAGAGATAAAATATCCTATCAATCAAAACAATAACATTGAAGATAGTCAACATAGAATCTATAGGTCAAACTGAACAATTTAAAGTAGAAAAATAGGAATAGTTTCAAATCAATAGTCATTTTTCACATCAGACAGTAGCGTCAAAAATGGATAGTAGTTCTAGAAATGGATAGTAGCACTAGAAATTAGATAGTAAAACCAAAAATAGGGGTGTGCATAGTTTATCTCTCCTATCTAAGTAAAAAAACACTCAGGGTTTTCAAAAATAGGCAAAAAGTTTAGTTCAGAGATAGTTTTTGCACTTCTAAATCCTTCAGATTCAATAATTTTAGCATGATTTTCTTAGATATAGGGGGTTATCATGCATGACATGATGGTTCTCACTTTTAATATAGATTGGGTAGTTGGCATAACTTCTAGATCAAAATCCATGTTCTAAACATCATTGATTTGGGGCAATATGCATAACACATTGATCTTCTTTTGTTTCTGAGTTTAATTTATTCTAGGCATTCTTAGTAGTTCTATACCTTACTCCATCTGCAGGTGGTTGGCATCACATTTGAGTTAAATGTTTATACAAGTTTAGCTTTTTGAGTACCTAAGTTCTTGAGTTGAATTTCATATAATCCTACTACATCAGTTTTAGAGTGTCTTTCATACAAGTCTAATCTCCATCTTTCAAAATGGCCAAGAGTGGCCTAGTTTTTAGCACACATTTGGCTATTCACACCATATTGTTAGATTTTAAACACATTCATGGGCTCCATGATCCATCCCATATGATATTTATTCTATATCAGTATCACTTCATAGCTTCACTTTATGGGGCAATAATGGAGCCAAAGGACCAACCTTTGTATTCTTGAGCCACCTATTCAGAGGGATTGGACACACAGTCCAGACATCGATTAACACATGCATGATTCATTAACTTCACTTAGTTGGTGACAATAGAGCCAAAGTTTTAGCCTTTAAATTCTTAATCCACATTCTAAGGAATTGAGAACTCAACTCCATCCATAATATTACTCTTGATTCAACACATACTTAGCACAATCCAACATCACAACAAGTTTTGTATTAGTTTATGTACCTGGTAAGGTGTATACATTCCTCTCTCTTCCTTTACTCAAATTTCATACATTATTATTTTAGATATAGTGTATCTAGTAAGAACTGATCTACTTTATGTTTTATTTGTAAATTCACACATCACAGTGTGCTCTCTCTATGCACACCCAACATCACACAACTTCATGAGCTTTTCCCTCACAGGTAAGTTCAAGTATGCTTTTTATTTTTCTTTTATCATAGTATTTTTCTTTGTTTCATCACTAGAATAAAGGGGGGGGAAAAATATAATCATATAAAATGCAAAATTGGATGACTTAGGCATGGATAATAACATCTAACTTATAGGTCCTCTTTCTTGCTCACTCAACCCTTCTCAGCTAAAATTTCACTAATTCCCAATCACCTGTAGCTTCTCAAACAAATTTTTATGACCCAAGTAACCCTCTCAGACCTAGATATATCCCCCTAGGGATCTAGGATAATAACACCCAATTTGGATATAAGTGCTAGAATCTAGGGGCGTCTTGTTTTCTGATGCTATTGTCCAAGTTCATTTTCACCTCTAATGGTTAGGTTTTCTTGATTCCTTATCTTTTTCCCTCTTAGCCTATTACAAGTTCATCTGACCTAGTATCACTAGTTTCCATATAAAAAGCCATTCAATGTCAATTTAGAAGGGTTGACACTGATTCACAGGAAAAGAGCAAGAATACAAGAAAGTAAATTTAAGCACTCTTCCCTATTCTCTACATACAGCCTTCCAAGACCAATTCAAGCCTATTCAAGCACTCATACCAGTCCCTAGTCATCCAAAGTATATTCTAGTTTTGTATCTAGTAGCATACATCACACAATTGCACCAAGCACTTCAAATGGGAGAACTACATTAGCTTGATCCCTCTTTTGAGTATTGGTATGTAGGTAGTGTGCCCACACATGGGGTGTGAATTACATCCAGCGTATCCTTTACACACTAACTCCTCTCTTTCCCAAGTTTGCTATTCAAGTTTAAGTACCAAGAGCTCCTAAGGGTTTTGAAGATTAAATCAGACATACAACAAGCTCTACATAGAATCAAGCTTTGATATTTCATGTCTAGGGTGTTACAGACCTACCAGACAAAACTTATAAAATTTAGGTCACCAGGACAACATCACCAAAATTAGACAATAGCACCAAAAGTGAAAAATAGCTCCAAAAAATGGACTATAGTGCTAAGTAACAGGGTGTCCTAAGTTTGACATTCCTATCCAATCTAGAAAAAAAGTTTTGAGTTCTATTTCCAATAGTCTTCCACCCCTACATAACAATTTCCAAATATTGAATCAACTATTTTGACCTAGATTAAGCTAAGTTTGATTTCTCTACACTTCTTGTTATTTTTGGAAAAGATAAAAATATGTATCTATTTACACAAATTAGTTGGCTAATCAAGACACATTAATTAATGATTTACATTTACTCAAAACTTTATTTGGTTAGAAATAAAAACCCTAATTCCCAAAAGCACAAAATAAGATATATGTAGAAATAGGGGTAAATAGAGATTAATGACCTTAATTTTCACAACTATTTCTAAGCTTGTTCATGAGAATTGTCATCTAAGGGATAAATTAATGAGACTAGTCTTTATACAGTGTTATGATGCTAGTTGAGACATGAAATAAGTCTAGGTCAACCATAAGATGCTTCAAAGAGTAGAAATATATCCATTGGGATGAAATAAGATAAGGTTTGATATCTCTTACCCCTTTTCCAATAGTGCACTACACTATAGACCAATGGTGCCACACTATTTTCCAGGTGGCTAGAACATGTGAGAAAATATATTGGATGCCTATGTGATGGTTTAATGTGGATTTTGGTATATCTGGGCTGAGGTTAGATGCATATAGAATCTATAAAAGGATCAAAATAAGACCTAAGATAGGTATAGTGCTAAACTAAGTATAGGGTGGTCTCAAGTGACACTCATTACATTAAATGACATTTTAGATAACCACATTCCCCCTTTATTCTATAAATGAATCAAAGTGAAATAACTATGCTAAAATAAAGAGAGACATTCCTAGACTTATCTAAGAGGAAAATCCGCTGAATGTGGGTCCGAGTCTATTAATTGTGTTCTATTGCATGTCCTATAAATGAAACATATATGAATTGATCCTTAAAAAATATCAAAAGTAAAGACAAAACTGATTAAAAATATGTGAGAGAGAGGAAAGGAATGAATACAACTCACTAGGTACATGAACCAATGCAAAAACCTTATAACATTTTGTGTGTGCATGTAGATGGTGATAAAATAGTGAATAACTTAGACTGGGCTAATATTTTACACAATCCCTATGTTTGTGTGGATCCTTAACTCCATCATTGTCACCCCTATTTGGTGGATCATAATTTGTGAATAACTTGGATTGGACTAATGACTTATCTAATCCTCTTATGTATGTGTCTCAATAACTCAATTAGGTCATGAATCCATCATTGCCAACCCATGTGTAGTATATGCATCTAAAATTGAAACTATACGATGTCACAGAACTATATAAGATGACTTTAGGCCACTCAAAAATTCTAAAATGTAAAATGACTTAGGGGCCACTTGGGAATGTAAAATTGTTTTAGGCCACTTAGGAATGCTAACTACTATAGATGAAATAAGACATCAATATGGTATGATCCTAGAGAAAAATTGGTGCATGTTGTGTTTGGAGTATACAATATGTAAAATGACATGGAGTTGTCATTCCATTTGAGATAACTAGTGAAAAACTGAGTATATGGAAACAATGTACCATACACATGCCCCCAATTTTGATATCTGCACATATGGATTTTTTACTAAGTCATAGTATTATATGTTTGTGTATATTTAAAACTAAAATGGGAGTGATCATGTCATACATGATGCCCCCAATATGAGAAAACCAATGTAATTGTGTAAAAATTGAGTATATACTCAATATATAATCTCTGACTAAGATTGTGCAAATTTTAATTATAACTATTGTACCTTTCTAAAAATTCTATAATCTTATATTGTTTAGGCTACTAGTTAATAGCATAGTGTGTGGACTATAACACACTATGCTTTTGGAAGTGTACTGTACTATTATCTAAAAGTGTTGTTTCTGAGACAAATTAAGATTGATCTATGTGTGACTATATTTTAATAAGTATGAGATCTGTAATCTATGTTTTCATTTTGAATACTATGTAATGAGTGCACTAAGATGGCCTGATCTCTATGATAAACCCCTATGAATTCCCCCCTTCTTAAAGGGATTTATTGAACCTCTAAAATAATTATCCTCTAAATAAAATCTATGCATCGTGTTAGGCTAAAATTATATGATATCTATGTGATAAACCAATATAATGTGTATACATGACACCATAATGTAAAAGAGTTTGAGCATAAGTTTTCAAAGTATGATGTATGTTAGATCTAGCATTCACAAGGTTTTCAAGATATATATAACAATGTAAGCATGTAAATGAATATTAAATATGAATATAATTTGATTAAACTACTTAGGGGGATGGGGCATGATGTCCATCAAGAACCCAAGGAGGAAAGGGAGATGCATGAGGTCCATCATGGCATCACAAATTGCATGTGAAAGCAACAAGAAAGAGACAAGTGTCATGGCCATGATGTATACATAAAATCATAGATATAAACACATGAGGCACATAGAGTAGGCCAAGGGGCCATAATACAAGGGATATGGGCATGTCACTAAGTCTGAGAAAGGCATACATAAAAGGGAATGTTTAAACTTCAACATACGCATAGAAAAAACAAGGTTGGTTTAGAGCCACATGGAATGGCATGTTTAAATGTCTACATACACAATCAAGAAGCACATACAAGGATGTGGGAACATGTCCAAAGAATACACACAATTAAAGGAATTGAATTTTATCCATATAAAAATGGCATTTTTAAATGCCTTTGAGTAGATGTATAAGTAAAAAGACACAATCGAATCTAAACTAGTAAAGCTAGAAATGAAAGTATGCATAATCATGTGGTACCAATCCATATAAAATTAAAGATGAACATAAGTTGAGTCTATATTATTTTTAGTAGTAAAAAAATTAGTGTAGTATAAGATGATAAATATCAAGATATAATCAATACTAAATTTGTGATATCGAGTTTATAAAGATATAACCTGATAAACTAGAAGTTGTGTATGACACCCAAAATGGGTTGATATGTAAATGTTGAATCTATGTATATGTGTGTGCCCCTAATGGGTGAGTGGTAGAAAATATATATGTGGGTGGAGGAAATGAGTCCTGTAATAAATTTTAAACACTCGAAAGGAATAAGTGAAGCACGTATGTATGATAAAATTGACTATACTAACATAGATAACATATGTAGTACCTAAAAAATAGAAGGAATGTAAACATGGAAATGCATATAATCTAAAATTTATATTTTTTGAGCAAATATTTGAATATTTTTGTACATATTATATTATTTTTGTATTTTTTAAGTATAAGCTATGTATAAGAAACATGAAACTGGAACTATATACAAGGAGAAAGATAAGAGAAACTATGTAGAAGTAAATTTAAATAATGAAACTATGTATAAGTAAACTATGAATTGTTTAGATATAGAATCTCTATAGATACATGATGTTCATTGGATTATTCATTTCCTTTCCATCAAGTGAATCTAGATGGTATACCTTAAGACTAAGATTTTCTAAAATTAAGTACAGGCTAAGAAAATTTGGTTTCAACTTTCTTTTTGTCTCTTCTTTGGCATTGACATTTTAAGGTTTTATTTTAAAATGAGATCATTGACTTTAAATTATCTACTATGAACATGGATATTATATGCTCACTAGATTCTTTTCTAGTATGCTCTAAGGTGCTCTACATCTTGGATGCATGTGTGATCCCACTATTCTAAGCCATGAAGATGTTTTTATATGTATTGGTCATTTATGATAAGCCCTTTTAGGATTAATTGTAAGGATGGGATTTATAATTTCAACAAAATAATTGCTTCAATTACATACACTAATAAATAAGGAGTAGCTCATGTACATATATAAATACTAGTATAGTAATCCCATAACGTGTAGAAGATCTAATTATGACAATCATCATCAATTTCAGTTACTATTTTGCTCAGGATACTATTAATTATCTTATTCATAACTTCTAATTGAACATTACCCTATGGGTAGTATGGAGTAGAGAATGTGTGTTAGATCTTATATTTATAACAAAATTTCTTCTTTTTTTGTTCTTAAAAGAGGTTCTATTATCTGTGATGATGGCCACTAGTAGGCCAAAATGTGAAATGATGTTCATCATGACAAAGTGAGATTTATCTTCTCCTTTTGTTTATTTTAATGGGATGGCTTACACCCACTTAGTAAATTATTTTTTAGCTATAATGACAAATTTATGATCCCCTGCTGATTCTTGGGCAATTTTACCAATTAGATCAAATCCCCATAACATGAACGGCCATGGAGAGATAATATGTTGTAATTAATATGAAGAAACATGGTATAGATTTCTATTTTCTTGCATTCTAGTTCAATGGTAGACCAATAATACCCTTGCCAAAGTAATTTGTGTGGCATTGCTTTTCTATTGAAATGACCACCACATTCACTATTGTGTACTTAGTTGATGGCCAACTTAGCTTCGTTAGATGTCAAACATTGAATTAGGCATCCATAAAAATATAATTTAAATAATCCCCCACCAATGTTGATGTAACCAAGAGAATTTATCTATAATTTAGGCTTATCATTTATGGTGAAAGTATCTGACATGATAGATTTGTGTATAAAAATATAAATATCATAAAACCATTATGAGGCTTTCATACTAAACATGGTGGCTAAAATTGATAGATCTATGATATTAACATGGGTTATTGATGGTAAATTTAATAATTAATATAGATTATTAATCACTAATTTCAATAAGGATCAATGATGACACACTTGCCATTTCATTAGTGTGATGATTATCTTTTTGAGGAATATTTTCAATAAAGACGTATTAAAATTGATCATGTAGACATTGAACCATTTTTTTGTATTGAATTAAGCAATCTTCCTTGGTTTGATATACATTTAGTACTTGACTCACAACCAACTATGAATCCCCGTAGACCTTAATAGATTTTAATTGGAGATTTTGAGTTGCATAGATGCCAAGGATAAGTTCCTCATATTCTATGATATTATTTGTGCATGAAAAACTTAATCCATATGTAAGTGACATTATTTTACCTAGTGGAATGATAAATACAATTTTGACTTTGACACCTAATGCACATCTATGACTATCAAATAACATCACCCACATGTCTTAAGTAATTTTTAAGATGTGAAATCATCTCAAAAGTTATAATTGATAGGAGCATTATCTAATAGTGGTGTCACTACCAATTGGTATGCAATTATTTGGCCCTTTATCACTTTTTGTGACATTATTTTTAGATCAAACTTTGTGAGTAACATTACCTATTTATCTATATGGTTGTATAGCTGTAGTTTTAACTTAATATATTTTAAAGGATCTACTTTTTGTAATAGCTTATGTCTCATTATCGATTATAGTGTGTTAGACATTTTGTGTAGCAAATATGAGTGTTAATTTTTTTTCATTGTAGAATAATTTTTTTCATAATAAACAAGTGTGTGATTTATGTAGTAAATATCTCTCTTTATGTTGGTCATAACGTTGTGCCAAGAGTGCATCGAGTTTGTGATCGGTCATAGAAATTAATGTTTGAGTGCATTCTAACTTTATTGACATGCAATATCCCATTAAAATTTTGTATCTTTCTTAAGTAATCTTGTGAAATACTAAGTCTTATTTGCTAATTGTGCCACAAAGTGATGTATTTCTAAATCTTTCCCTATAAAGATCAAATTTACTTTAAGTTTTTAGGAAGAAACATATCCATTATATCTCTAACTTTATTTTGATCTACCTTAATACCATGTTGAGATATTATAAATCCTAATAATTTATTAGATGTGACACTAAAGACACATTTCTTGGGATTTAGTCATACATTATATTGTCTCAACCTTTCAAAAATACATCATAAACAAATTACATGATATTGTCACTCTTTTGATTTAGTTAATACGTCATCAACATAGTCTTCAACCATTTTTTGAATAAGATCATGAAAAATATGGTTCAAAATTCATTGGTATGTTTCTTTAGTGTTAGTTAATCCAAAATACATGACTATATAACAAAAGGTGCCCCATGATGTAATAAAATAAGTTTTTTATTTATCCTCTTTGTTGGTTGAATATTTTGTCAATCAGCGTACTGATAAACAAAATAGGTCTGATTAGCCAAAGTAGGAAGATTGGTCATCCAAATGTGTAGGTTTACCACATCAAAAGGGGACTAATATCTCCTCTCATCAAGGGGAGGTTCCCTATGGATATGCTATATATATATATATATATATATATATATATATATATATATATATATATATATATAGAAAATAATACTCAAGCGTAGGACAAACCATCCATCTCTCTTTCTTCAGAGATGATGCATGCAAATCAAAGGAAAAACTCAAGGGAAATGATAGAAAGCACTCCTCTTCTTTCAGAAGTACTATTCAGCAAGCCACAAGAATACTCCTGGTAGTAAAAGCAAAGTGTAACTAAGGATGTAGTAACCAACAAATTGAGATGTAGCACAAAGTCTTCACCTGAATTGCCCAAGAGTGAGATACGAAGGACAATGAGGGCACAAAGTTGTCCCAAGGTCCTTTACACAGAAATGAAAAGAAAACACACTAAAGGCAATTATGGGGGCACAAAGTCTCTCCACAGTTGACTTCAGGACACCTTCCTAACTACTTTCACTATTTTTGCTTGTTGAATTAAAGGAACAGAAAATATATTAAGGAAAAAGACATAAGAACAGTTTCCCCAACAACAAAGATATCATAGCACAAAGTCTGAAAAGTCACTTGCTTTCTTATTCCAATAACAAAATATGATCAACAATCTAACCTCAAAGTCTCAGTAATGCCTTTCAATTTGGGCAGAGCTTTGTTTCTGATTGTCAAAAAGAGAGATCTCCTAAAACAATAAAAGATAGTCCCTTATATAGCCTCTTCAAGAAGGACTCAGGAACAGTAACACATCATGTTACATTGAATTCTATTAATAAGACATGATAGAATTTAGGGGCATTTACCCATTTGCTCTTCTTAATGGAGAGAAATGGGTCACGCCATTAAATGTTTGCATCCTTCAATGTCTACCTGGAGATCTACTTCTAGAAACATATCTGATGCACAAATGTTTCTGGTCCTTCTTCATCATTCCTCCTTTTTTGGTTATTTGAATCGGGTCTTAGATTCAATTCGATGCTCTGTTCCTTAGTCACTTTCTACTAGTCTTTAGTAATTGATGCATGGCACATTCTGCTGCTAAACACATGAAGACACGCGGCAAATTTTGCAAGATTCTAAGAAACGTTTATTGATAGAGGCTTTAAAACCTATTAGAAACTTAGAATCATGGGTGCAGACACTTTTCACTCTCTGTGGAGTTACAACAAAAAAGGTGGTAGCTTTTGCTTGCCTCTTGAGAATCCTGTGGAGGATGGCATGTGGTGGCTTTTGCTGCATTTGATGAGAGACATGTGGCAGGATTCATTGCTTTGATATTGTATCTCAATGGATGAAACGTGGCAATATCCACTGTGAAATAGGTGAGGACACATGGTAACTTCCATGGGACTCTGAGAAATGTTTATTGATAGAGGCTTTGAAACCTATTAGAAACTCAGAATCATGGGTGCAAACACTTTTTGCTCTCTATGGAGTTACAATAGAAAAGGTGGTAGCTTCCACTTGCCTCTTGAGAATCCTATGGAGGATGACATGTGGCAGCTTTCACTACATTTTAGAAACATTATAGAACTATGCGGGACTCATTTGGATTCTTGCAGACAATGCCACTTGGCATGTTTCGCTTAATCTTACAAAGGACATGTGGCAGCTTCTGTGGCTCTTAAAAACAAAGTGAAATGAGGCTCAAAAGATGACACTTGGTAGCATCCATGAGATTCTATCAATCTTTTGTCTCGGTCCATTTGTTTTGCATCCTCCTGAAGGGAAGGTGACCCTTTGACTTTGGGAGAGTGTCCTTTAAGTTGACAGCTGAGAGTCCCCCGCAAGGGCACCTGCCCTTCAGGGTCCTTCAGTGGCCTTTTATTTGGAGTCCTTCAGAGTTTTTCCCATAGATATTTCCCATAGACATTTCCCATAGACAAAAAGTCTGTGAAATTGTTCCAATCGCTTTGCCTTTCGTCTTTGGAAATTCCTTCGGGCTTTCCTCTCACAGCTTCTTTCTCGAATTCCTTCAAACTTTTTATCTGAAGGAATTCCCTTTGTCTTTCAGCTGCCTTAAACAATTTTTTTGAAAGAACTTACCTTTGCGGCTTCTTTGAAAATGACCCTTTTGAAGGGTGCTTTTGTTGACCAAGTGCCCTTCGCAAGGGTACTTGTCCTTCAGGAGGCTCTCTTAAACTTTTGCATTAAACCTCTCCTTTGAACCAATCCATTGAACCAAGCTTTGAACCAAGCTTTGAGCCAAGCTTTGAACCAAGCCTTGAACCCTTTTATTTAACCAAAAGCTATTAAACCATTTGATGAACTAACTGAGTGAACTGACTGAATGAATCGAAGCATTGAACCAACCGTTGAACCAAGCTTTAGTTCAAAGGTTTAGTGGTTCATTCCCTTTGATTTGGCTAAATCCTTTTGATCCTCATTGAACCAAATGTGTTGAACCTATTGAACCTTAAACCTGTTTAACCTTTGAACCAATCTGTTGAACCATTTGATGAAGTGCTTAACTCTTACCGATGACGTTGAACCTTTAAACTTGTTGAACCCGTTAAACCAAAATGGTTCAAGGTTCAACAGTTGGATCTTTGCTTAGATGTTTGTCGATGGAAATTTTTGATTGAACCAAGGCGCTGAACCAATCTCAAAAATGACTAAGTGTTGGAAACTGATTCTTTTGATTGAACCTGCCTGCAGAAGCCTTTGAACCTATAGAAATGAACCTGCTTACAGAGTTCGTAGAAAACAAGTCCGTAGATTTCTGAAAAGCTTGAAAAATGAGGAATTTGAATGCCTAGGACAAATTTCAAAAAGGGAAGAGACAATTTTGATCTGTAGGACCAAAATAGTTCAAATGTTGTCCCAAAAATGAGTGATATTTTTGGGGGACAACACTCTTAATCTATCTTAATTTGATTATAACTAGAGAAACTATCCAAGAAAGATATCATCTCGTATCCTATTATGGATTATAATATCATATCGATGTTAGGTAGGGAAAAGTCATCCTTAGAACATGATTTATTTAAATCTTTAGAGTTAGAAAAACATTAAATTTGGCCATTAGGATTAATAACTGGTATAATGTTGGATACCCATTCAGAGTGAGAAATTGGTCAAATGAATCCTGCATCAAGGAGACATTGGATCTCATATTTGACTAATAGAGCCAACTTAGGATATATTTTTTGAATATTTTATCTAACTAACTTTGCATCTAGATAGAGTGTAATACTATATACTATGATTAAAGGATCAATTCTTAGCATATCTAAATAGGACCAAGCAAAATAATCAAAGGAGTCCTTAAAAATATATCAAATATTTGTATCCACTTATTTATGTAGGTTAATAAGTAATAATATTATGCAAGGATTAGTTTATGTGCCATAATTGAATTCAACTAGTTCTTAATTAAGAAATGTATATCTATCAATGGTGTAAGGTGTTGTAGGTAGGGTGTCGTCTGTGTCAATTGGGATATCATATGAAATGTCTAAACTCTCATTGAAGTATTCTTAGGCATTTGTGGAATGAGTAAACCTATTCTTATGATATAAGGCATTACCATATTATTGTAACCTTAGGCTATTTACTAAGGTATATTTCTTATGCTTATGGTTATATTAGTTTTAACTACTTAGGTATGTAGGTTTTATGGGCCTAACTATTTTATGCTACCTAATGCTTTTATTTCCACCCACCTCATTATTTATTGGGTGTTCCTTTTGTTCCTATATAATAGGCTTTCCATTATATTATTTCATTGCTTGTATGTTGGTTAATTAATTTATTCATTTCTTTACTGAATCTAATATGGTATCAGAGCTTATGGTTTAGGAAGCTTGGGAGGGAGCCTATGGAGCAAGAGAGGATGATCTTGTCAGGGAGGAACATGAAGCACCCAATGGAGAAATATGAGAGGAATAATTTTTTTCCTATGACCAGTCATTTAACTTAGAGGAAAGGACCAAAAATTCATTTGAGAACTATTTTTGCTGATTATTTTTAATATAAAATTATCTGGCATGGGATTCATCTGTTGAATAAGATGGAATTGAATTTCACTAAGTATTTTACCCAAAAATTGCATTTGAAGTTTTCTAGTTGGTCATTTTTGTATGATTTGGGGAGGAGACTAGATTTTTATTCCAGCACTATTTTTGGCATTTGAAGACTCTAAAAATCTATATTTTTTGGTAGAATCTCATTGGATTTGATGGCATTTTATTTGGCTAATAAACAGGTCTGTAATCAACATTTGAAGGTTTCACAAGTTGACCATTCTCCTGCAACTGCATAGGTCTCTTCTAATTGATTGATTTTTATAATATAAAGTTTTGAAAAATTATATTCATGTGAATATATTTTAATTTTAAACTGTTTTAATTTATTAAAGTATTAAAAATTGAAAACTTTGGAATATAAGAAATATTAGAGCCCAATTGGTGATTAATTATCATAGAAGTGTCTAGGAGGCTAAACATTTGATCATTTTCTAGGTTGTTTTATTGGAATCCAATGCAAAAATAATTTTTGAAATAAGAGTTGTATATCTTTATATTTAATTATTTTTTTCCATCTTTAGTGTTTTTAAAGATGAAAAGTTTAAAATGTTTCAAATGGTGTTGAGTTTTTTTGATAAAAATTGGAGGTATTAACCAATTTGTGATTTGAATGAGTGGGTAGGAGTAATTTTATGTAAATTAATTATATTTTTTATAGTATTTACATTATTTTGAAAAACTAGGTCAAAATGGCTAGTTTACAACACCTATTGTTGCTAGATTCACAAAAATTGACAAGCAAAAATTTTAGCTTGTGGAGTCACAATATTTTGATGATATGTGAATATTAGAATCTTGATCAAATAGTGCTTGGTAAAAAGCAAAAGCCTACCACTAGTACTGATGACTATGATAAACATCATTGTGAAGCTCTTATGTTGTTAAAACTATCAGTAGTAGATAATTTAATCTCAGAGGTTAGAAATATGATGAAAGCATAAGATTTGTGGACTAATCTTACTTCTAAATATTAGTCTTATAAAGTCAATAGGGTATTTTATTTGAATAATTTGTTGTTTTCCACTAATATGTAGAAAGGTAGCTCCATTTCTTATTTTTTTTACAGATCACGGATATCAGTGATCAATTGAAGGTTGTGCAAAAGCTTGTTAATGAGCAAGATTTGATTTCTCTAGTTATGTAGAATCTTTCACCTTTATTTGAGTCATTTGTGGATTCCTTGCACATGATTGTTGAGATGTAGACTTTGGAATTTGAAAAGTTATCCACATTGCTATTGTAGAAGGAGAGACAGTAGGAATAGACAATGTTGTCTATATCTACTTATACAGAGATTACATTATTCATCAATGGGAAGGGTAAGTAGTTTGGTAAAAGTACTAGTTATTTGATAGAAAATTCATAAGTGGTTCTAATAAGAGATCTAAGTGAAAATGTTTTTATTATAAGCAACCTAGTTATATTAAGAAATATTGCAAGAAAAGACAATAGGATATGCCTAACCCCATAAAGAAAGCTCATCATGTAAACATAGATGAAGGCTAAGGCAAGGAAACATCTCCTAATTTTGATTTCATGCATTACAATGGTAATTCTAGGGTAGATCAAACTTGGTACTTTGATTTAAGATCATATTGCCATTATACATGCCATATGGACTAGTATGTGGATTTTGTTGAAAATAATAGTAGTAATGAATTTGTATATTTGGGAGATGGTAGAAATCATTTTGTGAAGGGATATGGTAATGTCCAGATCAATTTTAATGGCACAATTCAATATACATTTACTAATGTTAGGTATATACCTGATATGAACAAAAATATGCTTTCAATTAATGACATCACTTTAAAACCTAATTTTGTTCTAAAATTTTAAAGACAATAATGTTTATTCACTACCAGAGATAACAAGATTATTGCTATTAGGATTGGTGAAAAAGGCTTGTATAAACTTTTATATCCACAAAGGGAAAAGGAAAGTGCACTTGTAGTGGTTGATATCATAAGTTCACTATGGTATGAAAGGTATGGGCATTTGAATTTATAGTAGTTGAATACATTGAGTAAGACTAAGATGATTAAGTGGATACCTTCTATTAAGGATAATCATCAAGTATGTAATGGATATCAATTGGGGAAGTAAGTTAGACATTCATTTGATGTTGGTAAAGCTTCGAGAGCTAAGGGATAATTAGATATGGCACATGCATACTTGTATGGTCCAATGTAGACACTTACCCCTTCTAGAGCCCATTATTTTTAGTTGTTGGTCAATGATTTCTCTAGGAAAAATTGGGTATACATTCTAGTGAATAAATTTGATTATTTTTATAACTTCCTTATTTGGAAAGCTATGGTTGAAAAATAGGCAGGATGGTCATTGAAATCTCTTAGAATTGATAATGGGGGTGAGTTCATCTCAAAAAATTTCAAGGATTTTTGTTCCACTGAAGGCATATACAGACATTACACTACCCCTTACACTCCACAATAAAATGGAGTTGTGAAAAGGTGAAATATGACAATGATAGACATGGATCATTATATGGTCCAAAGCAAAAATATTTGACAAAAACAATGAACACATAAGTGTACATCCTCAACAGAATTCTTGTAAAAACATTCGAGAATATGACTCTAGAGGAGGCTTGGTCAGGTAAAAATCCAAATGTAAGTGCTTTAGAATGTTTGGTTGTGTAGATTTTGTAGTTATTCCTAGTCAAAAGAGAAGTAACTTGGATGTGAAAATCAAAGCATAAATGTTTGTTGGGTACAGTGAGAAGTCAAAGGCCTATAGATTACTTGAGGTTTCTAATAAAAAAGTTTTGGTAAATAGAGATGACATAGTAAATGAACATATGCCATACTTCACAACAATTGGTATAGTTTCATATATTGAGTCATTATTATCTTCTAATGATTTTATTATAAGTTGTGATCTTAAAGTTGATTAGGATTCTAGTTCATCAATGGAATCACATTCCAAGAAGGGAACTATTGCAGGTCATTATGAGGTTCCATTAGAACAACCAAAGAAGCCAAAGTGGTATTTTGCCATAATGGAAGCACTAAAGGAGGGAGACTTGCCACAAGGTATGGAAGGAAGAAGATTGAGATCAAGAAAGCAATTTGGTAATAGAGTTGAGGATGACAATTTTGATCTAACAATTACTATTTCACATGTATTTGAGCCTAATTCATTTTCAGAGGCCAAAAGGAATCCTCAATGGAATCAACCATGAAATTGGAATATGATTCTTTGATCATAAACAAGATTTGGGAGCTCATGGAGATACTACCAAGAAAGAAATCCATTGGTTGTAAATGGATTTACAAGGTAAAATGAAAAGCATATGGTTCCTTAAACAAACATAAAGCCAAAATTATT
The DNA here is from genome assembly GCA_037957365.1 of Torreya grandis. Taxonomy (NCBI): domain Eukaryota; kingdom Viridiplantae; phylum Streptophyta; class Pinopsida; order Cupressales; family Taxaceae; genus Torreya; species Torreya grandis. The sequence continues at coordinate 3,153,309 of JARHVA010000210.1, forward strand.
GCAAAAGGTTATGTACAAGAGGAAGGGGTTGATTATGAGGAGTCTTTTTCTCTAAATAAAAAGATGGTAAGTTCTCATTTGATTGTTTCTATTATTGTTCAATTTGGATGGAAGGTGCACCAAATGGATGTCAAGAGTACTTTCTTGAATGGAGATATAGAGGAGGAAGTCTACATGGTTCAGCCATAGGGTTTTCAAGTTCCTAGTAAGGAGCATCTTGTTTTCAAGTTGATCAAGTCCTTATATGGGCTTAATCAGGCTCCTCAAGCCTAGTATATGAAAATACATTATTACATCTGATTGTTGGTTTTGAATGAATACATCAGTCTCTTCTATTGCCCACTACAAAGTAGTCAGCTGATATAATGACCAAACCACTTGGTTCAGATAATTTAATAAAATTCAAGGACAAACTTGGTCTTGTTTTTAGTTTAGTCATTAAGTGAGGGTATTAGAATATTATTGTAACCTGAGGCTATTTTCTAAAGTATATTTCCTATGCTTATGGTTATAGTGGTTTTAACCACTTAGGTAGATAGGTTTCATGGGCCTAGCTATTTTATGTTACTCGATGCTTTTGGTTCCACCCACCTCCTTATTTTTTAGGTGTTCCTTTTGTGCCTATAGATTAGGCTTTTTATTGTATTGTTTTGTATGCTAGTTAATTCATTTCATCATCTCTTTGTTAAATCTAATAAGGAAGGCATATCCTCATATGCCCATATGAATTTTAGGAGAGATTCATTTTTGGTGAATTAATCAAAAGTGAGTAGATATAGATAAATGGTATCATCAATAAGGTTAGGGTGCACAATGAAGAGTGAAAAGATATGATTTATTATATTGTATGTCTATAGAATAGGTGGACAAAATGCTATATTCTAAGAAACATGGTTGGAAGACTTAGCTTTAGATGTGTTATCCTTATATCCGAGACCCTACCTGCCTTTTTCTATCAAATACCTCAATGGGATTAATAATTACTTGTTCATGTTTTTTGAGGCCTTGTCTTATGTAGCCCATTTTTTCAAATATTTTATTGCAAATGGACAATTAAATTTATTATCATGTACACCCAATATGTCTATGAGAGTCATATGTGAACTCTAAAAGTACATTTTATAGGTGTTGTAGAAAAATCCATGTGAGGAATATAGTTATGTGGAGGCTCTATATTCTAATAATATTTGAATGGTTCCTGATCCATAAGGAATGTGTATATATACCCTTTGTATCTAAACTTTAAACATGCATCTAAATTTAAGGGGACTACGTGCATATCATGAATCCAAGGTCTCCCAAGAAAAATATTGTAATTAAGATCATTGGGCATAACTTCATTTTTTAGGTAGTGTCCTAGGTCCCAATGTAAAATTTAGTGTTATCTTGTTAGAGTATGTATTTCATGCATTTTATCACATTTTCTAGTGTATTAGATAGATATTTTATCTTCTAGTGAATTTTTCCTATGCGAGGATTTATCCCATATTGGCTAATTTAGCTAGTTTAGTATTTTGCCTTCCCTATATAAGCAAGTGCCTTCCTTTGTACTAGAATGCTTCATTATGCTTCATTTCTAAATAATATAAGATTTTCCTTGTTTTTCCATATCATAATTGTATTTTTGTTTCTATCACTTCAGATTCTTGAGTTAGAATGCCTTTACCATTCTTAACATGGTATCAGAGCCCTGAAGAAGTTACAACCATCCATTAGCTTGAAATTTTTAGATAATTTTATTCTACTTACCTTACCATTTATTCTTCCCTTGTCATGGAGAGAAAGCAGAGAAGAGAGGTGTGAAAGAATATCTCGGTTCCCTTTGGTGCCACTTTTTAGACTTTTTAAATATTTTGTTGCTTTTTAGGAAGTGAAAGTGTCATAGTCTCTTTGTTTGCTTCAGATCTAAGCTAAGAGTTTTTCTTTTGTTTTAAGATCTAAAATCTTGTTTATGTTTAAGAGAATAGAGGCATGGAGATCTTGGTTTTGCTATTGTATTGGATTTCAGATTAAAGCATTATGATTTTCAACTTGGTGGTTTTCTTATCCAAGTTGTATTTTGTATGGCATCAACCTCTTTTGATCTGTAGCAATGGAATCTTCAACATGGAGATATTGGAGTCTTGTGGATCAACTTATTCTCACCTTAGCACATTGAGTGTAAGAGATTAGCATTGTAAATTTGCTAATTAATTTTTTGGCATTGAAAATTGATCATTGTTGAAATTTAGACATTGGCACTGGAAAAAGAGGATAGGTGCATTGGAGTTATTTTTGTTTCTTTTTCTATCTCATATCTCCTACTTGATATTAGTGATAGAGGAGGATAGGTTCTTGGAGAGAAGAGGTGTAGGAGATTTGGCTAGAGGCATCTTAAAACTAGCAAAGCATTTTGAGTGAAGTATTGAAGTTTGGTGCTTTGGTTTTTTTTCATGAATACCAAATCTGCACATTCTTATTTGGCATCATCATTTTCTATTCAATATTTTTATATCTACATATGTACTTTTTACAAAAAATTAGTTGTGGCATTTAATAAAGGCACTTTTGTTTTATTTTCTAATTTCTATGTTGTCCCTTTTTGTTGGTCGGGTGACCTTTTTGATGTCATTTTATTAACCCTTGGTTTAGTGTTGGATTGTAGTGATAGGAATTAGATTTTAAAGGGATCAAATATCTGATTTTGGTATCCCAAGTCTTCTACTATGTGTTGAAAACTTTTTGCTTTAAAACTCTCATACTTGACATCCTTGTGTTGAAGATCTAATCTTGGATTTCTATGTGGAGATCAATAAGAAGTTGAATATCTATTTAAATGAGGCCCTTGGAGGGATTTGAGCTAAAAAAAATAGTATTTTCACCTTTTCTTTCCTCTCAAGCAATGTCTTTATTCATTTTTTGCTTTTACAAGCTGATTTTTGCCTCAAGAGGAAGCACAATTTGCTTGTGTAAGCATAGTGTTAACTAGGAAGATATTTTTTTACATCAGTTTATGTTTTTTAGTATGTGGTTCAATTTCAATTCCAACAAGTGGTTGGATGACTATATTCTTTTCTGATTTGCTCTCAAAAACTAGTTTGTAGTGTTTTTTAATTATTTTGACCCATTTTATAGGAAATTGTAATGCTTATAACTTTTGAACCTTAACTTAGATTTGAGTTCTATTTTTTTTTAAAGTGTATGGTTTTTTATTCTATATCTATTGGTAACATTAAATTGTAAAAATGGTCTTATTTTATAAATTACTAATTTTTTTTGGGGGGGTCCTATAATACAATCTTTTGGGGGTTATCTTGGTGCCAATTTTTGTTCACCCTTTGCATTCTTTCTACTAATTGGTGATTGTTAACATGGATTATACTTCTAGTGTTGACCAATGTGAACCTTTGACTACACATAATTACCACACATAGAGACCTCAAATAGAAACAATCCTAAAGTGCAAAGGATTATGGTTCTGTAGAAATGAAACACAACCATAGTTCACACGTGAATTTGAAAAATTTCAGCATTAGTGTAAGTTTGAAGAATTTATGGTCTTGATTGGGAGATATGTGAGTGATAGTGTACTTCATATGTGATATGTGGGATATTTGAAGTTTGAAGACTACCTCACTAAGTTTAAGCATTTGTTGATATAATTGAAAGGGAGTCGATAAGATAGAAAGGATGAAGAGTGTGTGTACTTGATCTTGTCTAAGTTGAGTGGCCCATTAAAAAATGTTGCTTCTACCTTTTTATCTATTATGGATGCCTTAGGTACCACATTCAAAATGCTAGATCTAGATTTGTTTTATAAGAAACTTATTAGGGAGGAATCCAAATTGTCTCACCTTGAGCCTTCCCCCTATTAAAAGGCATTAGTGGCCTCACATCCTAAGACTAAGTGAAAATATAAGGGTAATAATAATAACACTTCTCCTCCACCTCAAAATGCACCTAAACCCAACACTACTACATCTAAACCCAAACCATCTTCTAAATCTAAGAATAAGTCTAACCTATCTTGATCCTATTATGGGGGGATTGGCCATGAAGAGTCTAGGTGTTTCAAGAGAATGTAAGCCTTAGAGGATACCATTAGGAAACAAAATATTTATATCTCCATTCCTTCTCCATCTCATAAGAATGGGAACCCACTTAATGTTGTCAGGAGATCATAGTTACCTATTTTAGACAGTTGGGTTCTAGATTCTAGTACTTCACACCATATGACTTCTACCAAGGAGTCCTTTGTATCTCTTGGTTTGATTTCTATTTATAACATTAAGGTTGGAAATTATTTATTAATTTTTTTTAAGGGGAGGGGTGACATACATATATATGGTGGCCACATCAATGATTTATTATATGTTCTAGACATCACCATCAATCTACTTTTAGTGCATCAGGTTTACCATTCTAGTCAGGGTAAGATTGTGACTTTCACACCATAGGGTAATGAAGTTCGAGATTTGTTAGACACACACACACTTATTGCATAGGTTGTTGTTGATCATAGTTCTCAACTTTATTATTTTGAGGATTTTGATGATACTCCTCTTTTAGGAATGTGTTTAGTTTCTCATGTAGATTCTAAGAGTTGGCTTTGGCATGAGAGATTTGGACACCTAAACTATAGATATTTTAATAAGTTGAGCACTCACAGTATGGTATAGGGTCTTCCTAAAGTTTCATGTCTTGATGTAGTTTTCCCCGACTGTGCATTAGGGAAACAATACCAGGAACCATTTCCTAAGGGTATGTCTATGAGATCTTCTTCACCACTTGAGCTTGTGCACATTGATTTGATGGTCTTTCCTACTCATTTCAATAGAGATAAGTATGCACTTACCTTCATTGATAATTTCTTGAGGTGCACTTGGGTTTATTTCCTCAAGTACACGAGTTATGTCTTTACTCATTTCAAAGTATTTAAGTCTTTGGTCGATATATATTCATTGAGTTGCATCAAGAACCTTTGTATAGATAGTTGGGGGGATTAATTCAATCAAGAGTTCTCTAATTTTTAGTAGTCCATGGTATTTTTCACTATAATTTTATTGCACAAACTCCATAATAGAATGGCTTAGTATAAAGGAAGAACTAAAATTTGAAGGAGATGTCTAACTTCATGATGAATTCATGGTATTTACCTCCTATCTATTGGGTAGAGGTAGTTAATTACGTGAATTATATTTATAACTACACACTACATCGAGCACTTGAGCATATGAATTTAGAGGAGGCTTGGTCTAAAACCTATCCTGATGTCTCATTTTTCTAGGTCTTTGGGATCCTTTCTTGGGCATTCATACCAAAGAAGAAAAGGAAATCATTAGACAAGAAGAGCAAACCTTTGATTTTTATAGGGTATTGTGAGGACATGAGAGCTTATCATCTTTTAGATCCTGATACTCATGATGTTCATTTTCAAGCACATGTATGGTTTGATGAGCACTTTACATCTCATGCTTTTTCATCTTCTTCCATGCCTTCTTCTTCTTCTTTCAATGACTCACCTCCTCTCGAGGATTCATTATTTGAGGATCTATTTTAGGAGATTCTTAAGGAGGTTATAAAGGATGAGGATCCTGTTCACATTGATGTTTACACTAAAGGTGCCATGCAATTATCTAGGTGGCTTACACATGTGAAAAAGGTTATATGATGCCTAGGTTATGGCTTAATGTAGCTTTTGGTATATCTAGGCCTAGGCTAGATGCACATAGAAACTATAAAAGGATAAAAAGAGGCCCTAAGATAGGTATAATTATAATCTAAGTCTATGGTGGTCTCAAGTAACACTCATTACATTAAATGACATTTTAGATGACTACACCCATTGATATAGGGATCTCTGGGGTAGCTCAACATTGTGAGCCCATTAACCCATTTTTTAATAAACTCATTCTAAGGGTGAAGAGGAATGAAGATCTAGGGTTTGATCAATTAATGAAGAGAGACAACATGTATCCTAGAGTTGATTACATCATTAAAAAATAAAGATAAAACCTAGAAAAATTAAGTTTGTTAAATCAATATCAATTCATTATTCTGTACTAGATACCTACATTATAGTCAAACACTAGCACTAATAGTAATGTTCAAATTTAATGATAGTACTATGACTGCATATGTACAATTTATAAAATATTACTGACCTAGAATATTAATCCTATATATTTTATACCTATTTCTAGTCTAGATCTACCTACACACGATAAACCAAGTATATTATTTATTAGTTAATTCAATATCTTTCAATAATTGTATTTTACTATTTTTAGAAATCTTAGTTATATAAATTTAGAATATTGCTTATCTAAGTTCTATTAATTGGCCTATTATAGAGGTTTATCACCCTTGTGTTAGAACTATTTCTATATTTTCTTAACCATATCTCAACACATTCCAAATTTAGGGTTAAACACAAACAATAAATTTATTTCCAATTAAAAGATATCTGCATTTGGTTAGAGATGATATTAATGAAATAAAAAAAATCAATAAAATTATACCTAGTCCTAACATCTTTCAAGACTTGACTCATGTATCCAATATCTACTTCTTGATTAACACCATGTTGAGTAATAATAACACATGGATTTTTTAGTGGTATTGACATAAAGAATAAATGGCTTGTTATAATCTAGTTTAGCAAGTATATGAGCACTTGAAATGTAATATTTAAGATTATTAAATGTCTAATATGAACCTGCATCCCATAGGTAATTCTAATTTTTCTTTAGTAAAATATGTAAGGGATTATATTTATCAGCAAAATCTAAAATAAATTAATGCATAAAATTAATTTTACCAAAAATGACCTAAGACCAAAGTGATATTTAAGAGGTGTAAATAGTTGATATCCTTTATGCACTTAGGGTCAATTTATATGGAATTATTAGAGATGATATGGCCTAATAATTTCCCTTCTATGAATCTAAAAAATGACTTATTGGGATTAATAGAGATACCATAATTTATACATCTAGTGAAAATATCATATAGATGATCAATATGTTTCCTTCTATTTTAAAATTTCATAGTAAGATCATCAATGGAAAATTTAATAATAATGCCAATAAATTCATTAAAGGCTACATACATATCCATCTGAAAAGTGGTACATGTGTTCATCAAACCAAAATCCATTTTGTTAAAATAAAATGTTCCTATTCACCTGTTAAATGTGGTTTTGTGTCTATCTTATAGTTTCACAAAAATATTATTATAATCACAAAATCCATCAATAAGAGACACCATTTTATACCCTGTAACCTACTACAAAATCTGATCTATACTAGGTAAAGGAAAGATATATTTAACACTAGCTCTATTTAAACCTATAAATTCTACACATAGATGGATATCATGATTCTTATTTGTAAGACAAACCAAGTTAACAACCCATTTTAGTGTCATATAGGAAAAATGGCACCATCTTCCAACATATTATCAAGTTCTTTATTGATGGTGCCTTCCAACAAGGGGTTTATTATTCTAACTTCTTACCTAACATTTTTTATAATAGATATGTCATGTTTAAAAGTTTCTTTATGACCAGTTAAAAATATCTATAAATTCCTTAAATCATTTAACAAATTAAAATTTTTCCTTAGTAGTACATTGTATTCCTAAATAGACAAATTTAGGATCTTTCTCAATGCTAATATTAATAGGAATCTAGTGTCTTCTATGATTGTCCTAGATGGCTCTTTGATATGTGGAATTTTAGGCTAATCATGTGGTGTGAACATATATTATAAATTGAATAAGCCAAAAATAAATTTATTAGAGATTAACTACAAGTAATAACCATAATTTAACACATAATCATCATAATAAAAACAATTACTTTTCAAGAAAGAATTAATATGTTCATCACAGTAAAAGACAAGCTAGTTATTGTTAAGATTAAGCACTTTATGTTTGAAAATATGAGAAAATTAATAATCTATAGTTGGATAACTATAATTTAAAGTGGGGTTAGAAGTAAAAAAAACAAGCATATTAGCATAATAATTAAATTCTGTAAGTATATGTGTGGTATTAAATGATTCAAAGATCTCAAGAAGTGACTAAACTTTCTAGGTATATTTATGGAGATGATTTTGATTTATCTTATATATTTTTATAACTTGTTTAATAATTAATTCAAAATATAAAAATACCTCTAAATGTTTAATATTTAACTCTATAGCATTTTCAAGACCTAGACCCAAAGCCTCAAATTTAACTATGTTTTTAATGTTGTCAAATGAAAGTTTACAAACATAGTGAAAATTTTTAATAATAAGAGAAATCAAAACAATTCAAACACTACTACCATGATTTTAATGTTTCAACACTGTATAAATATTATATGATTTCTATATAAATAGTCCTTATTTATTGTTGATCAAGTTCATTTAATGTTAGCAACTCATAAGTTCAAATTTAATTTTTAAAATAAGCAATAGTAGTTGGTATGAAATCTATAAGACTACTATTCTAGCCTCCTTATACATAAATACAATCTCATTTCCAATAGGAACCTTGTAGATCATGAATAATCCTATGTTCAGCTAAAGAATGAATTATTACATAGGCTATTATATATTCAAAAAGATAACCAAACAACATATAGGAAAGAGGAATAACAAATAAACTTGAAATAGTCTTCAGGTGAAATGATATTATAAAAAATTAAAAATAATGTGATATGGTGAATTTATAACCATTTATTTTAATCTAACATTCTCATCCTTAATTTAGCATAACTTAAGTGAATAGGAGAGATATTCTCTAAATGCCTCAAATATCATCACATGAAAGTGACTTGGTGAGTACATCTGCACATTGTTCTTCTATTATGAAATACTGGAGCTATATGTTGTGTTATTGTACATGTTCACATATGAAATAGACTTGCACCTCAATGTGTTTTGTGCATTTATGAAATACTAGATTGTAAATAAGTTTTAGAACACCCTCATTATCACAATATAGGATGGTAGGTATTTTCTATGGTACTTCCATTCCTTCTAGTATGTGATGTAGTCATATCACTTTGTGGACAGGTCATCCTAAAACATGATATTTTTCTTTAGTGGAAGATCGATAAAAAATATTTTGTTCCTTGATCCCCCAGGATATAGGACCATATCCCAAAAATAATACATAAATATAAGTGAATTTTCTATCATCAATATTTCCTACATGATTTGAGTTTGAATATCCTATCAATAATAAATTATCATTCTTCTTATACTCTAGGCCAAAGTCCATTGTACCCTTGATATATCTCAGTATTCACTATGTTGCTTTCTAGTGAGACTTATTCAGCTCTTGAATGAACCATGAAAGATAGATAACTACATAGTTGATATATATCTTAGTATATGTGAAGTAAATAAGACACCCAATCAACTATCAAGAAAGAGTTTTATTTACTTACAATGATGGATCTGTACAAGACAATTAAAGCCTTGTCTCTATAGGTGTAGCAATTGGATTATTATCCATCATCTTGAATTTCTCAAGCATTGTATTGGCATATTTCATTTGTGACACAAATATGCAGTGTTCATTTTTTCATACTTCTAATCTAATACAATATTGTAGAAGCCCAAAACCTTTCATGTCAAATGATCAATTAAGATATTCCTTGGTTGCATGAATCATATTCACTAAACTTCCAGTGATGACTAGTTTATATACATACACTACAACAATCACAATCTCTCCCCATTATTATTTGAGGTAGAGATTTGGATCATAGGGATACCTATGTAATCCATACTAAATGAGATGCTCATCAATTTTAATGTAACATGATTAGGGAGCCTATTTGAAACCATACAGAAATTTGATGAGTTTACATAATTTTTTATCATTACCAAGAGTGATAAAACCTTCTAATTGTGTCATGTAAACTTCTTCTTATACATCTCCATTGAGAAAGGCACTTTTTACATCCATTTGGTGGACCCTCCATCTAAATTGGTAAGCTAGAGAAAATAATTTTGATTGTTTTGATCTTGGTTGTAGGAGAAAATGTCTCTTCATAATCTATGCCTCTCTTTTATGTGTATACCTTTACTATGAGTTGAGCCTTATGCTTGTCAATACTACCATTTGATTTGTATTTAGTTTTGAAGACCCATTTATAGTTGATTAGGTTCTTCCATAGTGGAAGATATTCAATTTTCCATGTTTTATGTTTCATCAATGATTGAAATTCTTCATCCATGGCATCCTTATAAGGTTTAGACTCTAGGTATTCTTGAAATATAGAGGACTCATCTAATTCTACAATTGTGCTCATTAGGTCCAAATTGAAGTCATTTCAAGTCATGTTGTGAGTCCTTGGTCTAATATTGGATGTGTGTGGAGCTCTATCCAGTTTATCATCCCTTAATGTACTTGCATTTAGGCATACATTGAGTGGTTTCTATGGGTGGTGGAGCTACACCATTATTCCCATCATCATCACTATCTTTAAATTATTGATTACCATTTTTTCCATTCACTATGGTACTGGTTGGTGAACCAAGTCATCCTTTAGAAGGAGATTATAATTATATCTTCTCAAAAAACTCAACATCCATGCTTGTGTATATTTTATTTATATCTAGATCCATTAATATATAGGTAATTAATTCTTTAGTGTAACCTAAGATGACATAATTTTATGATTTCATGTCATGTTTTATGCTTTGGGAATATGCATTCTTGTTTTGCATCCAAAAATTCAAAGATGTGTTATATATGGATTGTGTCTTGACCATGCTTCTTGTGGTGTTATTTCATAAATCACTATAGTGGGAACTCTATTGAGTAGATAAATTATGGGGTTGACTACTTTTGCCCAAAATGCCTTTGTGAAACCAAAATCATTTAGCATACATTGCACCATTTCCATGATAGTATGATTACTCTCTTTAGTAAAAACATTTTGTTAAGGTTTATCTTGAGGTGTCATTTGATGATGAATGTTATTTTATTATAAAAATTATTTGATTGTTACTAGTGAATTATTCCACCCACAATCTGAGTGGAGGGTTTTAATGTTCTGACTAGTCTCATTTTCAAAAACAATTTTGAACTACTTGAAAGTTTCAAATGCTTGGCTATTTATATTTAGATAATAAACCCACATTTTTATATAAAAATAATCAATAAAGAGAATGAAGTACTTAAACCCAACATGACTAGGTGACATCAATCTACACATATTGGTATGCACCAAATCAAGTTTTTCATGGGCTCAATATGTACTTTTTTGAAATGGATCTCTATGTTATTTGCCTACTAAGAAATGTTGATATTTGTCTATACCATTTTTGAGAGATGGTGATCCTCCTACCATGTTATAATGGTGGAGTGTGTCAATATATCTAAAACTAATGTGACCAAATCTTTTGTGCCATAGTTGTGCTAAGGCTATGTCTTTTGCCACAATTGCTTGATTGGTTTTTTGCACGAAGTCAAGTTGAAACATTTTCCTAACTCTTGAATCTCATGCAATAATTTTTAAAAAATTGACTTATCTCTAATCAAACACATCTTTTTACAGCTTTTAAGTCAAATTCAACCTTGAGGTTGTGTTCAAGTAACTAACTAATTTATAAAAGATTATTTGAGTCCTAGAACATATAAGACACTTGAAATTTTATAGGAATTGTTTACAGGTGGTAAATAGATGTTACCAATACCTTAAACATAGTGGGATGAATCATCACTAAAAGAGACATAATTTTTAGGAGAAGTCTCATTCATAATTTAGAACCAATCTTGTCTTCCAGTCATGTATCGAGTGGCACTTGATTTAACATACCAAATAAAACTCTATGATGTTGATTCTTCATGAGAATGTATAGAATATAGAAATTTTGCATATGAAGTGGATTCTTCTTGTTCAACAATTTTACCTTGATAAGTGGATTTATTATTTTGATGACCTTTTTGATGTTCTTATCCTTTGTGTGGATCAGATGATTATTGGTTATAGGGCTTCTTGTTACTTGAATATCCCTAGGTAAATGAGTTATACCAACAATCCTTAAGGTCATGGCCTTTCCTTCCACATATAAGGTAGAATTTTTTTTCCCCTATGCATTGTGATGATGACCTTGTTTTGGTTTAGAATAATTGATCTACTTTTTAACTTTTTTTTATTAGAGGAAAGAACATTTGTTTCTAATTCTTCATCTTTTATATGCATAAACTCTTCCTATTGCAACATGTTTACCAACTTGGAAAAATATGGTTTCTATTCTATGATAGTAAAAGTAGTGACAAATATCATGTAGGAAGGTGGAATTATTCTCATGAAAATAAGTGCAAGAGATGTATCTAACATTTTCTCACCTAATGCTTAGTGAAGCCCTCAATGTTGCAACACGTCATATAAAAGCTTTGACTTTCTCACCAAACATCAATTTAAGTGAATGAAGTTGACTATAAAAATGAATAATGGTTCCTGATTTTTTGGCCTCATATACTATTTGAAACTCATCCCAAGTGTCTTTAGTTATTATGGCCTCATAGATATGAGGTTGTACTTCATCTAATACCCCAAACATAACAATCCATTTTGCCTTTTGATTTGATTTATCAAACTTACATTGTTGATCAACATCAGTGGCATGTCAAGTGAATGTACCATTGATAATAGGCCAAAGGTATTCAAATTCCACATGTGTCATAATTTTTGTTTTCTAAGAGGCATAGTTATCACTGTGTAGACGTGAATCTAGAAAAAATAATTTTGGGCCATTTTTCAGTCATTTTGTAGAATCTAACCAAAAGTGATGGATTGGTTCTTATCACTCTAAGTATTAAGGTCTCCCTTTTTTATAACATCAATCTAATATACCAAACCTTTCTATATATCCACCCTTCCTATATACACATCGGTACATGGAAGAAGATCACATTTTCTATATACCTAATGATACATGAAAGAGGTGTAAACATACATGAAAAATAATGATACATGGTACTTAGATAGTATTTAAATATATTCAACCAATAATTATCCCTTGATTAGATGGAATTATGTATACATGGATTTTAACTTGCTTATATACTAGGAATTTATATTAGAAATGACAAACAAACATTCCAACCCAAGATTCAAAAGTGATAATTCCAAGAATATCACACTTGAAGAGGCAAAAAATTGATTAAAAAATAAATTAATACAAGTGTTATTCATAAATATGATATTCTAGTACAAATAAAATCTCTTTCATAAATAGATAATGTGAAATACAAAACTAGCCTAACTAGCTAATGTGGGATAAATCCTCACATATGACAAACTCATTAAAAGATGAAATAGCTAGCTAATACACTAAAAATAATAATAAATACATTAAATAAATACTCTAACACCTCCCTCAATTGAATATAGGGGCTAAAAAAGTCCACATATCCACAGTATGAGTCCCAACAACAAGGCTTGATAAAGTACTAATGTACAATATGTATCCATGAAATGAAGAAGGAAGATGTCCTCATGAATAACCCCCAAGGATAATTTTTGAAACCCAAAGCATGTCACACAATTTAAGGAAATGAGATGATGAAAAAGGTTTCATGAATATGTTTGCAACCAATTATTGAGTTAGAATGTACTCCAAGCTAAGAATGTCATCCTGAATGTGTTGATAAATGAAGTGCATATGAACCTCAATGTGCTTGGTCCATTGATACTTAACTAGGTTGTGAGATATATTAATTTCACTCTGGTTTTCACACCAAAGTATAGTGGGTGAATCCAAACTCTATCAATAATTGGTGAAGCTAAATAATCTTCTAACTCATTGTAACTATTTTCCTATACTCAACCTCTATAGATGAAAGTGTAATAGCTTGATACTTCTTGTATAACCAAATAATATGTGAAGAACCAAGACAAAATATGTATCCATAAGTGAAATGCCTATCATCAAGAGAACCTACCCAATCTGAATCATTATATCTAACCAACTGAGTAAAACCCCTCATGTAGTTGTAATCCAAAATAAGTAGTGTCTCATAGATATCACAAAATCCTCTTAAAATCCTACCAATGACTATCATGAGGGTCATGTGAAAACCTAGATACAAGCCCAACTACAAATAAAATATGAGTTCAAGTATGGTCAAATACATAAGACTCCTAACCATCTTCCTATACAATGTAGGATCACAAAGTGGAGTAGTAAAAGAGATAGTGAGAGTCACTCTAGACAAAAAAGGAGAACTTGGCTTGCAATCAACCATGCTAAAATGTTGAATGAGATCAAGGGTATACTTACGTTGACTCAAATAAATCCCTATGTGTAACTATGAAATATGTAAACCAAGGAAGAAATTCAAAAGACCAATATCTATCATGTCAAACTATGTTAAAAGTGCTTGCTAAATATTCTGAATCTGAGATGAGGAGCTACCTATGAGAAGTAGATCATCAACATACAAGACCAAAATAACAATGTCCCACCAATATGATGAATATATACTATGGAATTAGAGTGGTAGTGAAAAAAAATAGTGGAGAGAATAAATGAATTCATCTTCTCATATCAAGCCTAAGGGGCCTATTTGAGATCGTAAAGAGACCTCCTAAGTCAACAAATAAGAGAAGCATCATGAAAAAACCCATTAGGTTTCTCCATATAGATTTATTCATGCAAGTCTCCATGAAATAAATCATTATTAATTTCCATATGATATACTAGCAAACCCTGTGATGTATTAAGAGAAATTAAAAGGTGAACATAAACCATCTTGGCAATGGGCACAAAAGTCTTAGAGTAGTCAATACCTTTAACCTGTGAGAACCCCTTTGCAACAAGACATTCCTTATACTTGTCAATGGACTCATAAACTTCATACTTAGTGTATTTAATCCATTTTCACCTAACCAACTTTATTCCCTTAAGAAGAGTGACCAAATCCCAAGTGTAATTCTTCATCATTTAAGAATACTCATCTATCATCACATCATCCCACTCTTGTATCCCATGAGCATGTGAAAAAGGCTATGGATCCCTAGATAATGTTTGACACAAAATTCCAATACCCGTAGAATGTGCATGATGATGTCAAGTAGGTGGAAGATCTTGTATGAAAGGTGATACCTATGAAACTATAGTACGATCCCATCTAGGCATAGTGGAAACATCAGTGTGAATAGGATCCTCATCCCTTATAATCTCTTAATGAATCTCCTAAACTGACTCCTTAAATAATGAATCCTATGGAGGAGGTGAATCATTGAAATAATAAGAAGGAATGGAAAAATATGAAGAGTCATGAGATGTAAAATTATTATCAAAATGTACATATGTTCAAAAATTAAAATCATGAATATCGGGATTTAAAAGATGATAATCTCTCATGTTCTCATAATACCCTAAAAGAGTTAAAGGTTTGCTCTTATTATCCAATGTTTTCCTTTTCTTATTTGATACAAATGCCCAAACAAGGATCCCAAATACTCTGAAAAATGAGACATCATGTTTGGTTCTAAACCAAGCCTCTTCTAGAGTCATATTCTCAAGTGATCAATGTGGTGGGTGGTTCTATATGTAATTTTCACAATTAACACCTTTGCCTAATATATAGAAGATAAATCCCATAAATGCATCATGTAGTTAGACATCTCCTTCAAAGTTTGGTTCTTCCTTTATACTAAGCCATTCTATTTTGGAGTATGTGCAATAGAATGATGGTGAATAATACCATAGAGTACCAAAAAAATTAGAGAACTCTCAATTGAAGTAACCCCTCCATTATCTATATGAAGCTTCTTGATGTAATTCAAAGACTATTTCTCAATCAAAGCCTTAAAGACTTTTAAATGAGCAAAGACATCACTCTTTTATTTGAGGAAATAAACCCAAGTACACGTCAATAAATTATCAGTAAAGGTAATTACATACTTACCTTCATTGAAAGGAGAAAGAAATACCATTAAATCACTGTGCACAAGCTCAAGTGGTGAAGAAGTTCTCATAGACATACCCTTAGGAAATAGATCCTAGTGTTGTTTCCCTAATGCACAACCATGGCAAATTTTGTTAAGACATTAAATTTTAGGAAGACCCTCTACCTTACTATGAATGCTCAACTCCTTCAAATATCTATAGTTTAGGTGTTTAAATATCTCATACCAAAGCTGACTCTCATAATTTACATGAGAAACTAAACACATCCCTAAAAGAGTATAATCAAAACCCTAAAAGTAATAGATTCAATAAATATAATCAACAAAATCATATGAAATAAGTGTGTATGGCTCTAACAAAGATCAAACTTTATCCCCTTATGGTGTGAAAGTCACTATATTGCCCTAACTAGAATGGTCAATCTAATACACTAAAAGTAAATTGGTGGTGATGTCTAGAATATATAATGCATCATTGTTGTGGCTACCATCTAGATGTATGTCACCCTTCCCCTTAATATAAATGTAGGAAGAATCTCTAATCTCAATGTTTTAAGTATAACTTAGACCAAGAGATACAATGGACTCCTTGAAAGAAGTCATATGGTGTGAAGCACCAAAATATAGAACCCAACTATCTAAAATAGGTAACTATGATCTCTCAATAACATTAAGTTCTTTCCCATGCTCATGAGATGGAGAAGGTGTGGAGATATAAATCTTGTGTTTCCTAATGACATCCTCTAAGGCTTGCATTCTCTTAAAACACCTAGACTCTTCATGACCAGTCCCCCTATAATATGAGCAAGATAGGTTAGACTTATTCTTGGATTTTGAAAATGGTTTAGGTTTAGATGTGTAAGTTTTGGGCTTAGGTGCATTTTGAGATGGAGGAGTGTTCTTTTTATTATTCTTAGTTTTTCACTCAGTCTTAGGATGTAAGGTCACTAATGCTTTTTTAGAGGTGAACGAATAAAAATGAGACAATTTGGATTCTTCCCTAGTAAGTCTCTCAAAAAACAACTCTAGATCTATCATTTTTAATGTGGTACCTAAGGCATCCATACTATATAAAAAGGTAGAAGCAAATATTTGGAATGGGCCACTCAACATAGATAAGATCAAGTTGTTAGAGGTACAATCACTGAGAGAGGGAGGTGAATTAGTGATCCCAAATAATCCAAATTCAATTTTGATCTTTACAAACATTTAATCAGCTATCATAAGAATTCATGAATCATACACATCATTCATATAAATGATCAAGATAGACAATGCAAAATCAATCACATAACACATGACATACATGGGAAACCCTCTTAAGGAATAAAAACCACTTGAACTTGCAATTGGACTATTATCCTATAATAACAAGAATTAATTTAGACCATCTACAAATGATCAAGGAGCTATAATCCCTATTTAGTGAGACAACAATCCCACAAGGTGTTGATACACCTATCTAGTTGAGTTACAACAATAACCAGACCTTTTAGCAAGTTTCACCTTGCAAGAAGGCTACAACCACCTTAGATGTTGAGTTACCATAATAACACCTATTAACACATCCAACTCTGAACTGATGTCTTCAACACCTGATGATGGACCATTGATTATCACTCTTCACTTTTTCTCATACTAAATCTACAAGAACACTATTCTACCAATAATATTATGACCTATAGGTAATACAAATTGTAATATACCTAGGGAGGGATAGATTAGTGGCATAAATAGTAGAATAGTAAATAGTAATTTAATACCACATGCATAAGAATAAGGAGTTAGATATATTAGAATAGTATAAATAAGAAGGCTTAGACCATTATAAGATCATCCAAATAAATATATCAATCAAGAGTTAGATACTCTAATAAGGAGTTAGCCCCTCGAAGTGGCAAGAGATTGTGGAGTTATTCCTTCCCCCTAAAAAAGAATATTTTATTAATATATTTAGTGTTTGTGTGTATTTTGAGTATGTGAAAGTGAGGTCTATAACATCTGGTATCAATTTAATTTCTAGGGCTAATTCTTTTCATTTTAGTGAGATTAGAAAGATAGTTTTTCATCATTTGGAGAGTTACAAGAAGGGTTGTGTATTAGAGTGATTTATAATTTGTGTAAGAGATTTTAGAGTGGATTTTTTGAGTGGTATTGTTTTTTAAGGTCGAGAGAGGTGTTTTTGTAGATCTGTTGGGATATTATATTTGTAAAAGTGTAGATTTTTTGGAGCAACTGGACATATGAAGCTAGATCTCCTATTTCTTTGCAGTTTCAAGTGCAGAGCTATGTTTTTGGTCCTAAAAAAATTTGACTATTTTTATTCAAACTTATCACAAACAGTTATGAATTGAGCTAAATAATTTCTCAATTTGGTGTGCTTCTAATCCATCTTTCCAAAATAATTTGATTTTTTTAAATTTTGTTTATTATTGTAGCATTTATCATAGTTTTACTAATCTCTATTTGTAAAAACAAAATAAAAAAACATGGAAGCTTCTATTTTATCTAGAGAAATGCATTCATTAAATAATATTCATGCTATTTTTGATATAATTGAGCTTCACTTCCATATAACCACATAATATGATGTGGAAATTAATGCATGGTTAGATTGAGAGCATAACTATAGAAAATGGTATGTAGATTCATTTTATATTGTTAAAGAATATGAAGCAGAAATAACTACACGGATGGAATTAGAGGACATTTATAGAGTATGGAATGAAGATATCCTTCACTTGGATGAGGGTGATTTTGGTCTTCTATTCACTGAGTCTTTCACACATATGGTATAAAATTCTTTTCTTCTCCCTTATAATGATTTCCACAATTCAGTGAATTCTTTGGTGGGTTTAGTTACATCAACAAAAATGTATGTCAAGATTAATGCTAAAAGGGATGGCATGTAACCTTAGTTAGTTATTTAGGCAGACTATTTTGTTCACCCTTGCTCTCAATTTGAAGTGATGATTCTCATGCTTCAAGTTACACTTTAATCTTCAATTGTAGTGCTCATGATCACTAGGTTGATGTATATTTTCACCTCCCAACATAGAAGGAAGTGTGATCTAGGAATTTGACTCAAGAGAGGATGGTTAGTATTATGTTAGTTATAAAATGAAAACAAAGTAAAATAAACACACTAATATCATAACATCTCTAGGCATTAACACTAGGGAGAGCTTAGTTAACAATCATGAATGAAACACACAACTAAAATGCAAAAGAAAACTCGTTTACCTTCCTTGGATGCTCCAAAATGCTTGTTGTGGTGGCTTGTTCGGCTTGTGCTCATGAAGTCCTTGGAAATGGAAAATTGACAACCTCCATCTCTCCTTGGCACCTTTGTCTTGTGGCTTGGCTTGCCTTGGAATCAATTTGGCATTATAATTCTAATTGCTTGAAGCTTTTTGAAACCAATCCTACATTATAAATTTTCACTAATTAAGCTTAGAAATGATGTTGTGAGGCCTCCCATTTAAATATTTTTGGATTTGATTAGAATCAACCTCAACCATTTATCTCAAGATTGAGATGTGTGGTTGAGGATTAATTCAATTTTTGAAATTAAGTTTGTAATATCATGGAATTGGAAGAAGGGGAAATTAAGAGGCATGGAGGGCATCATGGAAGGCATTTGATGAGGCATGGAGGGCATGAATATTGATATTTGTGGCATTTATGGCCTAGGTATGTCTTCCCAACAAATGAGGTCACTTAATGATGCAGATATTCAATATTCCTTTCCAAAATAAATTATTCAACAAGTTACGATGGAATTTTTTATTAGGCCTTGATTTGGGTTAATTAGCTCTTAGGCATGATTAAGCACATTGTGCACAAATTACCCAAATTTATTAGAATGCCTGTTATTAGTCATAAATTTGATTGGATTTGAATTGGAAATCCACATCAGATGAATTGGATGCATATTCCCATTTATAATGTTGCCAATAACATATAACAAAGGCATAAGTATTGTGTAAAATATTTGATAGGAAAGAGTAATCCAAAGCACATAGGTGCAAATTTGGCATTTTGACTTGAATTGAACTGATCAAAGTGAGCTGGCCCATAAATTACATTACCCCATTTAGGGATACCCTAGATAAAATCAACATTTGAATATATCATTTTCACATCATTTAACATGTTTTAGTATTTTTAGGCCAAATTGTGCATTTTGAGTAGAAATTAGTCAAAATCCTAGTTGGAGGTTATCAGCAGCTAGTTTTAGGTGTTTATAGTTTTCCCCTATTTGGGAAGGTGTTGCAAACCATAGGTAAATCAATGTATTCTCAAAGAATGAAAAGGTCCTATATACCAATGAAGAAGATGATGGTTAAAGAACAAATCTCCAAATAGTGTTTGGAAAGCCTAGGATGATGCCCCCTTAAGGGAGTGGCCATCACATATGTTGATGGATGGTCCCTCGAAAAGAATCAAGAAGAAAGGTGGAATTACCCTATGGTTGAGATTAATCCAAATGAGAAAATGCTTGCATGCATTGATGGAAAAAGGATATTGATTTTCCCAAAGGTGGTTATAATTAGGAATAAAAGTGAAAATAATGATTTGCCCATAGGAAGCTATAATCATTAAGAGGACCTAGATTGGATAAAGATGATTGTACCCCAGTTAGGTTTGATTAGAAAGTATAACTCAAGGATATAACCTAGAATATAGATTAAAGATGAGAAGATATAAAGTGATGAATAATAAGATTGATCAGTGTGAATGATTTAGTTATACCTACCAATGAGGAGATGTGTGTCTTGACTGGCAATGATACAACTAGAATGGTGATTGGGTTGATTTGGTCAAGGGTGGGATGGGAGGATTTTAGAAGGTACCAAGAAGAAACTTATATGGCTCCATTGATTGTAAAACTTCATGAAGCTAATTTTTTTTGTAGCATGTGATGGTAGGCTTCATGATAGAGCACCATGAAGACTATCCCAAAATATGCATAAGGACTGACTCCCGATCCAATAAAACTTGGAAACCATGCACCAATGATAAAAAAAACATGATGACAATGTTGACGTATGAATATGGATGGACTTAAGAATAATGTGCTCAAGGGATCACCCAATAAACACATATAGATTGAGTTGAGGCAACAATGTTGAAATCAAGCAAACAAGCAAGAAACTAAATTAGAAAAAACATACAAACAAACAAATTGAAATAAACAAACAAATTAAAAGCTTGAAAATAGAAGCAAAAGAGAGCATCCTAACAATGACAATACCCTAATAAGTTAGATTGAGGATAACTGACTAGGCTTAGATGGGACAAATATTTTTGGATTTTTTGAAATATTATGAATGTTTTTAGAATTTTAAGGTATCTTAACATGTTAGAGAATGACAAGATACCTACTCATAAAATGGTGAGAGTGTTTGGCTTAGGTTTCTCACAAAATAGTGAGAGCGTATAGAAAGGGGGATTGAGGTGACCTCAACATGAATTGAGTATGCCCCACATAGTCCTAAAATGACCTCAAGTCATAGTAATTCCATCCATACAAAAGGTGGGGAAAAACCAACTAGGTCCCAACAAGTTCTCAAATCTGGCAAATGACCAATCAAATGAAAATAGTAATGACAAGGTGATGCGGCAATGCATGATAAACAATTATTTCCCCTAGTTTTCCCATAGGTGGTTACAACTAAGATATAATGGCATAGGTCAATGATACTAATTTTCCCAAAGGTGGTTATAATTAGTAGCAAGACTGGTGAAACACTGATTTGCCCATAGGCAGTTATAATCAATCTCACATAAACAAACATGGATATAGGATGAAAGATATTTTGCCAGATCAATTATCACACTACTTTCATAGACTGTCATTATAAACATGGATTGGATTGATTTTTTAAACTTGATTTGAATCCCCCCATAAAAGGTATGAGAAGAACCAAAGAACCAAGATCAAAATAAGATTGGATAGGATGACTAAAAATAGGCTTTGGTCTAGATAGGAATGGAATGATAAGATGGTATGGTATTTGATAGATAATGATGGTCTAGATAGATTGTATAAAATTTTAAGAGGATTGCCCCCAAGTGATGGGGTAAATGGTAGGAATATGCGACAATGGAAAATGTATATGTAACAACGGTAATGATATGGAAATGTGAAACAATATGGTACATATTTTTGGCCTAGGTGTGGTTTTGGATTCTATTATTCCTGTTGATGGGGAGATGCATGTCTTAATAAACAAATGAAAAAAATAGAATAATTGATCATGTTAAATGCTATCTTGCATCTCATTTGAATAGCTACTTTATCAAAAATGGCCTACAAATTTGTTTGCCAAGAATGCTTTCATGATCTTCATTGGTCATTGATTTTGATTCCTTCAAACATCGAGACAAGGTTTCTTTGTACCCTCTACAAATGAAAGTGCAACCATGGATGGTAAATAGGGATAAATAATAGATGGTAGGTTTGATTTTGAAATAAAATGGCAAATGACAATGGAATGTATGATGGTGGGGAAATAAATGAAGATCAGGACTTTTAGTAACACATAATGTTGGTAATGCCAGATTCAACATAACTTTGGTTGTGGTAGGGCCAAAGACTTGTTCTCTCAATAGGACCACTAAATTTTTTTGTTGTTTGAGCTTAAGAGTTGCTACCATCTGATTAGGCTATAGATTGGAAGATATTTTGATTTTCCCTTTGATTTTGTCTTCATCAAGCAGTGAAGAACTTTTATGCTCAGCTATAGGTGACTCAAAAAGGTTTTCACCAATGAAGTTGTATTGATTGTCTTTTACCACCTTTAAGAAGGTTTCAATAATGAACATTAGCTTTTAACTTTGATTTTCTTCTAGCACTTCCAAAAAAGTCTCACTAGAAGATGCTGAGTTTTGGCTTGGATTGTCTCCTAGTGCCTCTTAAAAGGTCCCTCTAGGAGAGTGTTCTACTACATGAATGTTGTCTTGGCCTCCTTGATATTCTTTAATTTCTATGTCACCATGGATATAGTTCAACAAAGTGTGATTTTACCAGTCCCAATTGACACTTGTAAGAGATGGAATGCCAATAATATGGATATCTTGGTTGATGGTAATGGCTTGTGGAATGGTAATGGAATGGGGAGAGGCTGCATAATCCTTATAGAAGATACTAGGATAACTGTGTCAAATCTTAATTACTCATCCTCAAAAAATTTAGAAGCATCATAAATGTATTCAAATTGATCTATGATCCATGTGACACCAATGTTGTAATAGTCATGAACATATTCTTCTTTTGAATCTGATTCTGAAGTGAGGGACTTTGAATCCAATGTTGCAATTAATGTTGATTCTGATTTTGATTCTGATGCTAAATCTAATATTGGTTCAAGAATGAAACCTAAATCTAATTCTAATTTTTCATCTAATGGGTACTTTGTTATAATGATGTCTTGTTGAATGTTCAGTTTTGGACAAGTAACGACCTGTGATGGCATAATGGGCTCCAAAAAAACTAGTTTGTCAAAGTGAGACTCCTCTAAGATGGTAAATAGGTCAAGAGACAACTCCTTAGAGACTATCTTGTCAATAGGAGGATCTTGAAAAATAGGCACATGATTGAGGTAATGATTTGCCCAAAGGTAGTTATAATCATTAAGAAGTGACTCAACAAAGACTAGCTTATCGATGTGAGACTCCTCGATAACTAGTATAGGATCAATAGGCAATTTATCATAGGTTGACTTATAAAAAATGGTTGGTTAAAAAAAAACATCTCAAATTGGTTTTTTTTCTTGGCCTTGGTTTCCAATGAGTTAGAAAATACCAGTTTTGAACATCACTTGGTCTTTAAATGATTGGATCAGTTGAAGTTTAGTTGGGATTGGTATTGGATGAGGAATGACTTATGATTGGATATTGGTAGGGAATTTGGGAGCATGCTTTATTGAATGAGACAAAGGATGAAGTCTTGAAATGGTAATGATAGGGCAGTGTGGAGCATGATTTCTCACACAAGCCAAAGGACTAGGTCATAGAATGATAATGGTATTCCTTGGATATTATAAAGCTTGATAGCTCATATAATCCAGAGGAGGGTTAGGGGTAGCTGATGATTGGATAAAAAAGGAAGTCATGAAACTTGATTACTTACACAAGAAAAAGCATCCAAGTCTTCCTCATAAACCATATCATCTCAGGCATGAGTTAGATCATAAGCTAGTTCTTGACTGTGTTCCATGTATTGACTATTGCCAAGAAGGTATGGATTCATATCCTAAACAACATTATCTGTAGTTGGGTTTTTAAATTCCTCTTCATAAACCTCTTCATACTAATCAAGGTCTTGATTTGGATTGTAAGTTACTTCATAGATTTTTTCCCATGAATGATTAATATGAGGCAGATATAAATCTATCTCAAAAACCATATTAGCATCATTAGGGTCTTGAAAAAAGCCATAAAATTCATTTTGTGCAGCCATTCTATCATAAGTCATATTATAAGTGACTCCACCATAAGTTTAGTAAGACATATCTTTAATGATGAAAGCTCTAAAACAAAAAGGCTTAGAGTTCTATAAACTCTAAAAAAATTATGTCCAAAGGACAAATGGTATACACTTGGTATAACTTGGTCAAAAGGTGGAGTTGTATCTCCAATGTGGTCTAAAAGTAGAACTATATCCCCAAGATGGTTGGTGCTAAAACTTGGCATAAAATAGTCTAATGTCAAATTTCATACACATAAAAGGTCAAGCATCTAAATAACAACCAACAGGTTAAAGGTCTAGGTCAAAGTTTTCCAAACAAGGTCTAAACTAGGAAAGGGAAAAGTTGAGTTGCTAGGTCTTTTGTCCAAACATGGAGTCAATAGCTAGGCTCAAAAAAATAGGCATGACATCATTTGATTTAATCTAACAAGTTTTGGAAACAACTTTGACATAGACTCGGTACATGGAATCAAACATAAACATGATTAGTTGGCATAAGGAATAAGACCAAAAAGGCTCTTTGAGAAAGGTTGTGTTCTCCCAAATAAAGTTACAAACAATGATGAGGATAGGCTTTAAATTAATAAACCATCAATAATTTTTAATTTTGGGTAATCGATTAACTAAAGTTATGCAATCCAAAAGAGAAAGATTTGTGTATCAGCCCCACAAATTGAGGCCTTAACAAAAATCAATCAATGTTTGAATCCAAACTTGACAAGGCTAATTGAAAACTCAACGATGAAAACTAGGTTGTAATCAAACAAGCTTGACAAGATTGGATAACATGATGACATAATACAAAGTTGTAAATGGTAAACATGACATGGTTTGAAATAATGGTTTTTAGTGCAAGGTAAACTAGTCTTGAAACAAATTAAGTAGCCTAATGATGCAAGCATGCTCGAATGATGTGGTCAATACTATGTTTCAAAGACTCAAAGGCAAAATGGTTTGACATGATTTGGGCAGCATAATGCTACCCTCTATAACTCAAATGACACACACACAAACAAGTTTAGCAAAAGTTTTCAAGGCACAAGTTTTGTGTAAAATGAAAAACATAACACCTCTTTAGATAAAAGAGTGACGTATAGACAAATTAGTTTTGACATGGCTTTATGATCAAACAAATAAGTTTTAGTCTCAAAACATACCAAATGAGAAAAATGATCCAAAAATACACTAATTATAATCATCCAAATCCTAGCAAGGGTGTGACATGTGGGGTTGACTAAAACTAGCAAGTTTTGAATGTCTCTAGGGGAATCAATTGCACAATGACTTTCATGCCAAACAATGTAAAATAAAATCACAGATTTTGGGTTTGTATCACTTGGCTTGTTGTAAAAAGGTCCAGTCCCTTTTGTAACCACTATATCCTATTGTACACTCAGTGTAGTGCGATGTCCAAAGTACCATTACATCCTGTGTGCAACTCCAAAGGAGTCAAATGAAGTTAATGTCAGGAGGTGAAACCCTAGCTCAAAGCTTCCCTAAAGAACTAGTGGGAGGTGATGAAGTCCCCCTCACAAGCTAAGATGCATAAATAAATAAAGCATGAAAATATAAAGACTTTAAGGTCATTTTCAAGGTCATCCAAACTTTGATGATTTTTTGGGGAGTGCTTTGGATGACTTTTTTTTCTAAGCCTTAGACTAGGCTACTTGCAATAGGAATGACACTTTTGATTCCAAGGGTTCCCTATAAGAGACAAATAGAAGATCATACACACAACATTCCTCTCTTTTCTAAACAAGATTCAACTAAACAACTATTGCAAATAAGAATTGACAAGTGTGTTCAATTTTAAACCCGAATGAAATGTTTGGTGGTGTTCATTTTACCCCTTGGTCTTAGTTGCAAAATTTGAAAAACATTCACCAAAAAATACCTAAATTCTTTGTTAAATACCAAAACAAAGTTCCTAATCAAATTTTAAGCATGCAAAAGTGATTTAAACATGTTTTGAGAAAATATCCCACTTGGTCCTATAACAAAATTGTTGGCATGTCCTTTAGCTTTGAAGCTCTTTTGAGTTTGAAATGACAAACTTTGGAAAAAGAGGTCTCAGGTCTATGTTTTTTGAAAAACACAGTGATCGACATTGGTCAATACCACCAATGTTGGTTATTGCCAACCAAGATTTGACTGATGTCAATTCTATTGACCGACATTGTTTAAGCCAAGTAACTGATGTCAATATTTTTGTCGACATTAGTTACTATGTTAAAACTGTGGTAACCAAAAATGGCAAAATAAATTTAGAAAATCAATTTGTAAGCGTTTTAAGAGCTCAAATAAGTTTTTAAAAGTTTTAAAAGGATCTCCTTTAGGTGTGAGATGCATCTTGTCCCACTAGGCATGCCAATATGTGATCTAATAATTTGACTCAAGAGAGGATGGTTAGTATTGTGTTAGTTCCAAAATAAAAATAAAGTGAAATAAACACATTAATAGCATACCATCTCTAGGCCTAGACACTAGGGAGAGCTTAGTTAACAATCATGAATAAAACACATAACTAAAATGCAAAAGAAAACTCTTTTGACTTCCTTGGATGCTCCAAAATGCTTGTTGTGGTGGCTTTCTTAGCTTATGATCATTAGGTCCTTGGAAATGGAAGCTTGGCAACATCTATCTCTCCTTGGCACCTTTGGCTTGGCTTGGATTAGAATTAACTTGGCATTATAACACTAGTTTCTTGCAAGTTTTTAGAACTAATCCTAAATTTTAACTTTGCACTAATTAAGCTTATAAATGATGTTGTGAGGCCTCCTATTTATAAATTTTTGGATTTGATCAAAATAAACTTCAACCATCCATCTCAATATTGAGATGTGTGGTTGAGGATTGATTCAATTTTTGGAATTAAGTTTGTAATTATCCTCATTATGGAATTGGAAGAAGGGGAAATTAAGAGGTATGGAGGGAATCATGGAAGGCATTGATGAGGCATGGAGGGCATGAATCTTGATATTTGTGGCATTTATGGCCTAGGGATATCTTCCCAAGAAATGAGGTCACTTGATGATGTAGATATTCAACATTCATTTTGAAAACAAATTATTCAATAGTATAAATAAGAGGGATTAGGCCATTGTAATATCATACAAGAAAATATATCAATTAAGAGTTATATACTCTGATAAGGAGGTAGGCCCCTTGAAGTGGCAAACAATTGTGGAGTTATTCCTTCCCACCAAAAATAAATATTTTAATATATTCAGTACTTGTGTATATTTTGATTATGTGAGAGTGAAGTCTATAACACAAATAGTCCACAAAATAATCTTTTCTTCAACTCATCCTTAGGGCACTCCATCCTTCCTTCACTCCATAAAACACACAAAAGCCTCTCTAAAAAACTCTCCTAAGTCTCTTACACAAAGTCTAGAAATCACCATCAATGATTTCACTATTTATAGATCAATCTTGATAATCACTACCTTGGTTGGTCAATTGTCATGCGTTAGCCATTAATACATCTCTCAAATAAATACAAAACTCAATACAATATTTATAGGTCATCCATAGCATCTATAGGTCACCCTTAAGCAACTACATCTTTTAATAAGGCCCTTGTAGCTCTTATACGTATCATGGAAACCTATACACCTATTTAGGACACCCTCTAATAAAAAAAGAACACAAGACCACTTTAAAATATATGATTCCACTCCTTATGTCCCATTTAACACCCTCAAATGATAAAAGTCAACTTATCTCACTTTGCATATGCTTAGTCAACTCAAACATAGACCTTATACACATGAACACCAATACCAAACAAATAATAAACTTTTTAATAATTATTTATACTCAAAATAGATTGATCATAATTTAAAAATCCACATAGATCATCCTTATGTATTATATAACATTCTCAAATATCTAATTCATCACGAGACATTGAAATAGTATCAACATAAGCTCAAATATCCTTCTCAGATCACTTGTAGAAAAAACATGAACACACAGTCAACTTCTAGGCTCAGTATATTTAACTGTAATCACTTATAGATATTTAAATTGGGTTCATTAGATACATC
Source organism: Torreya grandis (assembly GCA_037957365.1). NCBI lineage: Eukaryota > Viridiplantae > Streptophyta > Pinopsida > Cupressales > Taxaceae > Torreya > Torreya grandis. Next base: position 3,181,744 of record JARHVA010000210.1, read on the forward strand.
ATGGATTTCTCTTCATATTTTATTTTTTATATCACCAACAAATTTTACTTCTATCGAAAGAAATGGACAAAATACAGAGATCTAGTTTTTCCCTGTGTTAAATTCAAATGGTTACAGTTAACCTTTGAACATTATGATCGAATCTCATGTGCTCTTGAATTTTTGGATCAATGAACACCATTGATATTTCTTGATATTTAAATCTTTCAAAAATGACTATGAAAACCATTTTAATATTCTTGGAAGGCCAACTTTGCACCTTAATAACTTCTTTTGTGCTTTGATGCATGATCTCAAATTTTGACTAGATGATCTCCTCACATACAAGAATACATCCATATGACACACTAATCTTAGAAAAATCATGCATGTGAGATAAAAAATCACTAATATTCCTTCTCAAAATCTTTTTTCATAGATCCAACTCTGTCAAAACCTATCTGGGAGACCAACTTTGCTCCTGCATAACTTATGCTGCACTTCAGTGCATGATCTCAAATTTAGCACAAATCATTTATGCTCAAAACTAAATAAACCCATATTATCAGTTTCTCTTGAAACCTTCACACATGTAAAATATAACACCATCAAAATTCTTGCTTAGATTTTCTTGTCACACGCAAATTTGGCTAAGTATGGAAAAACATAGTCAAACTACTTGAGAGCCTAACTTTGCATATACATATCTTTTGATGCACTTTAGCACATGATCTAAAATTTAACACAAATAAACTAGGATAAAAAATTAAAAAAAAATTAGGATCACCTTCTCCTAAAACATCCACACGTGTGAGATATAGATTCATTAATATGGTTACTCAGCTCTTCTTGGCACATTGCAAATTTGGCTAAGTATGGGAAAACGTAGTCAAACTACTTGGGAGCACAACTCTGTATAAGAATATATTTTTATGTGATTTATCACATGATCTAAAATTAATCATAAATAAAATAAGAACAAAAATAAAAACACCCATATGATCATTTTATCTTGACACTTCCACGTGTGTGAATGCTAACCTCATCAACATGCTTACTCAGCTTTGATTGAACCCTTCTATAAATTTGGCTAAGTATGGAAAAATAATGGATTCTAATTGAGAAGATAACTTTAAACCCTCATAACTTTTAATTCAGTTTAATTCATGACTTAATATTTGGTGCATAATAATTAGTGACTACTATGATCCCAACCATATGACCAAATCTCCTTAACTCATTCACATGTGGTAATGGTGACATCATCAAATTGTCCACTCAAAATTTATACCACTAGAAATAAAGTGTCTAGATGAGAAAAATATTGAATCAAGTGAATTCCAATCATGCATGTAAGCACTCAAAACATTATTAACTTTTTATAGGACCCCTTGCACATGCTCAAATCCCCATACTCATCACATTGCAATTAAACTTAGTACAAACACATTACACACTTTGTCATTGTCACTTAAGCTATCAAATCACTTCATCCACTCAACATGACACTTATATTACATCATCATGACAACTCTCCAAAAATATCCCCCTTTGTCATTGATGTCAACAATCATCATATATAGCAATATATAGCTCACCTTCTCTCACCTCAAGTACTCGCCCAACAAGAACTTTCTCCCCCTTTAACATAATGAAAAAGTGGGAACCAATTGATCCTAAAGACATTAAATGACTATAAAATATGAAAGGACCATCTTCTAAATATTATAAAAACTCCCCCTTACCTTGATCCTACCTTTTCTTTGCCTTGATAAACTTCCTCTTGATCCATGCCAACATTCTCTTCAACCAAGCACTACAACCAATGAAGAAAGAATGCATAAAACTAAAAAATATTGATGGAACACATAAAAAAAATATATAAGAGTGACTCCCCATAATAAATATAATAAATTTCACCTTCTAAGCATCTTTAGATCTCCACTCCACACACCATGAAGATCCAACACACATGCTAACTAGCCTCCTTTCTCAAGCTACTATAAAGACCATCAACATAACTTCATTCACTCAAAAAATAGGAAACATCCAATAAAACAACTTTAGGACTCACCTTGAAACACACATATCTTTCTCTTTTGGAAAAACTAATCAAAAAACACTTCTCTTCAAACTAGGCTTGTCTAGCCTCCTTGTAGCCCTACCTGGAACTTGCAGAGCCCACAATTTTTAGTAGACACATATTCAATACATGTAACTTCATATTTGGAATACTCTCATATTCCATCTCAAGCACACCAATTTTCATCACCAAGCTTATCTTCTGCATCATATTTCCTTCACAAACCAACTACCTAATTAAGCCTCCAACATGACAAAAACTTGAATATTTTGAGAACCACAAACCTTAAATTCTATATGAATCTTTATTTGACCACCTATTTGTACCATTAAATGTATTAATAATAATTAGACCTCAAATCATAAGGCAAACCACTTTTCTAGCATAGCCCAAAACTCTAGAAAATCAAAACAAGCAAGGTCAACAAACCTCCTTCTAGTCAACATCCACCTCTAAAACTTATTTAACACTTGGAGACACCCGTCACCAACTTATGGACCAGGATTTAAGTTTCCACACCATTTGAAACATATAATTTCTATGACCTATTTTAGGCTTACTTGCCCTTAAGCCAAAAATTGAGAAAATTGAGAACACTCAAACTTTAATTGGCACAAACAAACATTCAGATCATAAAAACACCTAGAGCACATAAGAAAAAGTGTATATACCTTTTTTAGCATCAAAATCTTCTTGAAATTTGCATTAATCTAATTAATCCACTTGAGAACCTTCAATCTGACCTTGCAGACTATTCTAACTAAAAAACACCACAACAACACTTTCTTCTCCACTTGAAAGGAGTCTCTTAAGAAGTAAGATAGAGACACCCTCTATACCTCAATTATCTAAAACAAAAACAAATCCTAATATTCCATCTCCTCCTTACTTAATTGATACTTATAGTTCTTATAAATCTTCTTCCTTGGATTTAGAGAAATAACTTCCTCAACTACTACAACATTCTCCTTTTCTTCTATGATTGGATTATCGATACATGGAGATAACATAGATTCATGGGATACCTTTTAATTTGAATAATATTCCTTTTATTTTGGAACCTCATTATTAGGCATAGAAAATTGATGTTATTTTCATGATACATTGTCAACAATATCAAGATGTTCACTTGGATCCAGACATACCTCAAGACTAGCTTTAACCAACACCTTAGTCTTCTCTTTGAGGTTGATCTCTTCATTCTCAACATAAGTAGATAATGAGAGACCTTATCACTCTTTGAATTCTAATGCTTTCTCCACCATATCAAATAGGTTACTTGGATATGCAGTCTCATCATCACTCACACTTGTCTTGCCTTCTATGTGTTAACTTGCCTTCTTCTTTGAACTTTAAGAGCTTGATTAAATCTATTCTATCTTGTAGGCCTTTACTTGTGGAACCTAGCAATGTGGCCTCTCTATTCAAAATTGTAGCACACCATACCTTTTACAAGAAACATATCTTACCTTACCTTATTTGGACATAAATTTGTAAAGTGTCTTATGTCATGACAAATAAAAGAACCTCCCCTTTTTGAAGAGGACTCACCTTATCTAATCTTATGTGGATAATGGTTTTTAAAGTGTCCCACATTAAGAAAGTTAAATAACTTGGTTATGTTCACATGTTTTGAATGATGACTCCCATCATAGTCCCATGAAAATTCATTTCTAACAGGTCTCTTACACTCTCTATCCCTATGACCAAATTGATTACATGTATAATAGTAACCATTGAATCTTGCACACCTGATGGCATTTGGTTATTTGATCTAATTTGTCTTTACTCTACCATCACCTTCATTCCTTGTTGGATGATTTGTCTTTTAATTATGATTGTCCTAGTTGAAATTGAAGAGTTAATTAGGAGAATGAGGGATCCCACTTCCACCAACCCCCATCGCACCTAGCTAGTCAAATCCCTAGAGACCTTATTAGGTCAAAATGACTCTATAACGAGTCAAATTGATAGATGGACTTCATATATGGATACTTGTAGGGAATATTATGCTAAAAATTTGTTAACACTTTAGGTCAAGAACAAATAAATATCAAAATCCTCCATTTTCACCCTATTTGTTGACCCAACCACCAATGCCCCATTCTTGTAACTGCTAAACATTTTCCAATCTATCATTGTGTACATAACTCAATAACAACCAATTTTTGGTATCGATGGTGGATGGTGTTTGATTATCCATCATGTAATAACCGTGAGGTCCTATTATATTTTTTGAAAAAAATCTACTATGAGTTTGTACTCAATGAGATTATAAACCATTTTGATTTTAGTGAGTTTTAGGGCTGAGGGAAAGGCTTTGTACATGATCGATCAAGTGTACATCATGCACCTAATCAGCCTGCATGGATCCATATCTAAAATAAACTTGAGCCTAAGATCCCCTCTATAGTTTATTAGGTCATATAGTTTGACACTCTACATGCTCTTAGTTATCTCACCAATACACTCATTCAGTATATGAGTAGGCTATCACAGAGTGATGCTAGAGATATGCCACCTAGTGTGCACACCCAACCCCACCCTTACATTTTTTATGGAGATATGTGCACTAAATTTGTTGATGATGATGGTGTTGGTGGTTCAAAGGGATTGGATAATATTCTTATGAGTGATGAATTTTTGGCATGCACATTTGGTATACAGACATCAGCCACTACACAGATGCATGTATATTTTATATAAATGTCATGTTAAATTTAATTTATATTTGTAAATTTAATTTAGATAACAATTAATTTGCATTGAAATTTAATAATACATATGTCATTTTTAATGTCGTAGGAGATGATGGTGTCTTCACCATCACAATCAACATTTATAACATTTGATTTGTCATGATCATTGTTTAAATATTTGGATCCAGCTGTTGGGCTATCCACTACTACATTTGTCTTTATTAGGACTACACCATTTAATTATATAAAGATAAAATTTTGAGTTAATATTATGCTCTATGTACATTTAGTTTATTTATATTTTCCTTTTAAGTTTAAGCTAAAATTATGTTTCTTTGTTTTAATGTTCTCTCTCTTTATCCTTACTCTATTATTTATAATCTTCTTATGTGTTTTCATAGGTATGCATGCTACTTTGATTTTGTCCTTCCAAAATAATCATAAGAGCATTTACCTACTCAATTACATCTCATTTCATGCATCCAACTATTCCACACAACCCCCAAGCTTCAACTCTCCACTTAACTCTTCTTTCCTCTTTGACACCTGCCTTCTACTAGCTCTTTTTTGAGGCAAACTTCTTTGTTTTGAGTAAAATACAAAGCTACTAACCAGTCTAAACCCACATTCAGATACCCATTTACATCACATATCTCATGTAAGTACTTTCATAATTTAATTGTCTCTGGAGAATGCCTAACTCAACACCCCTCAAGACTAATTAGGTCTCTTAGGCCTAATTGAAGGCTATTGACTATGAAATCATACCATATAGACTCAAATCAACTTAAAACCTTCAAAATCCTCTTCATCCTATATAAATATACATTTACATATATTTTAGAGATGGTTTGATCATCTTGGGGTTATCTTAAACCTTTGGAAGTTTTTATGAGGTATCACAAACCTTTAAAGAGGAACCAAAATAGTTTCAAGCTATGAGAATGGGCTCAAAGGTATTTATATAACTGATTTTGGCAAATCCCACAAAGATCCCAAGAATAATCTCATTCAATATTATATAATGGTATTTCACATGCCATGAGGATACTTATAAAATGAAGAACACATATCTAGGCGTCCATCTAGGTAACACTATCTTGAAAATGAAGTTGTTAAGCTCAATATAGTCATATTCTCATTTTAAATTATGTGACCATTACCATTATACATAAATCCACATGTTACCCTTTAAAATGAGTGATAATATCAAGGGAATTTAAGGTAAAAGATAATAAATATGCATCATTAATAGTTTTACTTAGTGGATCATTAACTTGACAATGTAACTCTAAGAGTCTTCTTAGACATAAAGGACCATGGCTCAAGCCCCAACATTAAATTAACTTTTTTAAATAAATTTAATGAAATAGTTATTTAAATAAATTTATATTTTATTAAGTGAATTCACTTAAGAAATATAATGATAGTAGGACTTAAATATTTCTTCATTTTATTACAAGATCTTTAAAACATGTTTATAATATTTGATGACCAATTTAAGAGGCATGGTTTGTAAGAAGGGGCAAAATTTGGGAAAGGGGGACTGAAAATTTTGGTGTTGACCTTAACTTATTATGTTTGACCATAAAATTGTAATATACATGATAATTCAATGTAATATCTCATTACACCTTTTTCTTTGGCCACGACAAAGGTCTAGATTTCAATTATAATGCCTTAATACACCTTTTGTTTTGGCTATGACAAAGGTATAAAGGGTAGAAAACCTCTCTACTCAACATTTATTATGGTATAAAACATTTCATTGGGTCTCAATATCTTGTATCCCCATTAAAAAGTTTTGGGGTAGAGCCACCATTTGTGTTGGTACTAAAATATGTGCTAGCCTCAACAATTACACCTTGCAGTTTCTTCCAATTCAACATCCAAACTATTTGCCAATTTTATTCTCTTGGGCCAAAAAAAGACAATATAGTTAGATGGATAAAACTTGATATATTTTTTAAGGAACTCCCTTCCTTGACCTATTGGTAGAATTTTATTTACACACACCTTCATTAAGAGGTCGATTCATCGTGGCTCACTCTTATTGGTTGGGTGTTTTCCCAAAAATCACTTGTCATCCATTTATTATAAATGAATATGATATCAATCGCCACATTATATATATGGATATAGATGATTAATAAAATACATATAATAGAATGATGATGGCCATATATGTGGAGCTCAACCTCTCCCCAGTAAATATATAATGGTATTTTACTCTATCTAAAGAAGCTTTACAAGTAAGGACATAGTTCTTGATATGACTCTAATTCCTTTTCTATCCCTAAATTTTCCTTGTCAAAGTGTTACTATTCTTTCCACCTCATACTCTTCCACTCACACTTCTTACATGTATTACCATTTTTATATTACCTCCAACATGAAAACTACTTGATATTCTTGGCCATTGCACATTGTATGGTAGTTATACTTCCATGATTCTTGGTTTACATTGTCTTTTCATGATATGCACATTATATGGCAATTATGTACTTCTATGATTCTTGGTTTATAGTTTCTTTTCATGATATGCATGTTGTATGGTAGTTACACTTCCAATATTCTTGGTTTACATTATATTTTCATGATATGCATGGTTTCCATATATAATATTTGATACTTTATATAAAAGTAAGTGAGACCTTGTTTACATGAATAGTTGATGGTTGGAGTAGACATTCCTCCCTCTCTATGAGCTGAGACAGACATAGGCATTGTTACTATAATGTCATATACATAGGCACTAATAGAGGTATATATTAACTTGTAATTTTTAAATGTAAAAATACACTTATTTTAATAATTTTACTACAATTACTTGAATAAAATATAACTTATGTAAATATATTGTGTATGCAGGTTTATCTTATGACATCTGATAGTCCCAATCATGTGATTAGAATGGAAAATTTTCATGTTTCTCTCATTTTTGAGATGCCTATTCAAATAGATGAGCCTACCATTGACTTGTTTAAGCATGAAAAATAGATTGAGCAAGATCAAGATCTTGCATTAAGTGCATGTGTTCAAATGATTTTTTTATTGTAGTTTAAAATTAATTTATTAAAAGTTGTTTGAATGTATTTTATGTTAATTTTGTAATATTTTTTTTATTTGAATAGGTTCAGCTACAAGTGAGCTATGAGTGTAGGACCCGCTTTATACCTTAGAGAAATCCAAGGCATTAGAGGGGTCTTCATCTACTAGCAAGGCATCCCAGGGAGAGTCTTCTTCAAGGAAGGCAAAGAGAGGGAGGCTATTTTATGAATAGGATGTCTTACGTTAGATGTAATTTTTTGTATGCCTATATGACAATTTATGCATTTTTGGCATTGTATATGTGTATATGACATTCACCTAACATTATATACTATGTTGATAGATGTAATTTTTGTATGCTTATCACAAAAATATATGATTATTGCATTGCACACATATGCCTATATTGTATGCCTATCATGGAAATCTATCTAATTTATATTCAGTTTTTATTTCATTGTGTGTTATTATACAGTTATGTTTTGATCTTTCAAACTATTATCTATCAAATCTCATATTTAATGTTGTACACAAATGAGGATTAAAAACTTATTCTTTTCAATGATATAAATCATCTCCCATAGTGTTAACATGACTAAAAATGATTCTTATAGGTCATAATAATGTCAAGGTATTAGGGAAAATTTTTCAAATCATCCATGTAGACACCTAAATCTGACCACCAATAACCTCCAACTAGGGTTTTGACCAATTCTTATCAAAATGCACAATTTGGCCTAAAAACACTAAAACACATTAAATGAGTTGAAACTGATATATTCAAGTACTGATTTTGGCTAGGGTATCACTAAATGGGATAATGCAATTTTTGGGCCAACTAACTTTGATCAGTTCATTTTGAGTCAAAATGCTAATTTTGCACCTGGGTGCTCTAGTTTTCTCTTTTCTGTCAAATATCTTGCATGAGACATGTGCCTTTGTTATTTTGTGTTGAAAACATCCTAAATAGGATAATGAATCTAATGCATTTGACATCAACTTTTGATTCTAATCCAGTCAAATTTTGGACCAATAACAAGGCATTCTAGTCAATTTGATTAATTTGTACACAAAGAGCCAAAGTTTACATCAAAGTGCTTAATCATGCTTAATATATAATTAAGCCAAATTAGAGCCTAATTAATAATTCCATGAAAACTTGTTGAATACTTATCTCTAGAAATGATTATTGAATATCTACATCATTAGGTGACCTCATTTTTTGGGAAGGCATCCATAGGCCATAAATGCCACAAATATCTAGATCAAGCCACCTCATGCCTCATCCATGCCTCCCATGCCTCTTAAATTCCCCTCTATCTCAAATATTAATAGGGATATTTATAGAATGAATTTAATATTTGGATTTATCCATGGCCACACATCTCAATCTTGAGATAGATGGTCATGGTTGATCCTCAAACCATTCCAAAAGTCTATAAATAACAAGCCTCAAAGCCATAATTCTAAGCTTGATTTATGCAAAGTTATAATGCATAATTGATTCTCAATCCTCATGCAAATTAGTGTTATGATGATCAACTATTGAGCCAATTCAAGCCAAGCCAAAGACATAAGGTGCCAAGGAGAGGTGGAGGTAGCCAACCTTCCATTGATGCAGACTTCATAAGCACAAATCGAGCAAGCCACTACAACAAGCATTTGGAGCATCCAAGGAAGGTGAAGGATTCTTGTTTTTTCCTTAATTTTTAGTTGTGCTTTTCATTTTTTTTTTGTTATTAATCTCACCCTAGTAACTAGACATGAAAGTGTTAGTTTAGTGTGCTTTTGATTTGATTTAGCCACTAACATGATACTAATCTACCCTTCATCATCAAATTCTTAGTTCATATAATAACACGTCTGATGGGACCATTATCCACAAATTTAGTTACAAAGCCTCTCCAAGCAACCTACTAATCTGTTCCATGCAAGATCTTAGAGTGGGAGGTTCACAAGATTGAAAATTTCAAGTTAATTGTTTTTTCTATTTGCATTTTTGTTCCTAGAACCTTGGTTTCACTCTTTGTAATGATATCATTGTTATGTAGTTTTTGATTTTGTGTAAATGAAATTTATATTCACATAACTACAATTTTGTGGAATTGAGTAGTGATTTTGTCATTCACAACAGTGATATCATTCTTTAGTGTAGCAATATTGCTCTTTTTAGTAGTGATTTTGTTATTTTGGATAGCGATTTTGCTCAATAACAATTTCATCCTAAAAATTAGTGATTTTACATTTTTATGTTCTATATCTACAAAACAATATTTTTGTTTCATAATAATGATATTGTTCTTTAGGCTAGTGATTTCCCTAATCTGAGCAATGATTTCATTTATTTTTGCAATGATTTCATTTGTTTTTGCAATGATTTCATAGTTAAATAATGATATTGTATTTTCTAACTGGTCTAACCCATAACAACAATTTTTGTTGTTGGTAATTGTGATTTTGTAGGGAAAATAATGGGATTGACTATGTAATGGTGGGATTACAATAGAGAGTTGAAATTTTTAATCTTGTTTGCTCAAAATCTTAAGTGTTTAAAAGCAGTCCCTTATAATTGTATTATTGTAGGTTGAGGAGTAGTTTGAAAGTTAGTTTGCATGCTTTTGACTAACCAAACACACTCTCATTTAGGTTCAAAATGAAAATACTTAATCTCACACAATTATATTTGGGTTTAAAATGAGCCTAATCACACATTTCAAATTTGGTGCAACAAATCAACATCGCTTCAAATTGTTTTGTAAACTTTCTCATTTTAGTGAAAAGAGACATGCATGTATGCTCTCCCATCTGTCCACTTTAGGGAAATTTTAGGATCAAAAGCACCATATCATCATAATTTGAACCTAGTCTAAGGCCTATAAATAATGTCATCTAGAGCACTCCCTAAAAAATTGTCATATTTTGAATAATCTTGAAAATGACCTTAAAGTCTTTCTTTTTATATCATTTGTTTTTATGCAACTTGGTTTACGAGGGGACTTCATCACCTCCCACAAGCTTTATAGGGAAGTTTTGAACTAGGGTTTCATCTCCTAGCATTGACTTCAAATTTCTCCCACTAGGATAAGAGTTTTGAGTGGTTAAACCACCTTCTAGTATTAGAGTGCACACAGGACGTATCTGCACTTTCGACATCGCACTACACTGAGTGAATAGTAGGATGTAGTGGTTGCCAAAAAGACTAGACATTTTTACAATAAGCCAAGTTTCATAGACACCTAATTACATGCTTTTCTTTTACATTGTGATGTGAAATTCATTGTGTAATTGAATCCCTTAGAAGTTCAAAACTTTGTAGATCTTAGACAAATCCCAACTTGACGTAGAAGTATTATTGGTGCAAGATGTGCCTCAAGGTCCAGGTCATAATACTATCATTTGAGAGAAGGGGGGTGTAAAAAACCTACTATATAATGCAAAATTTAAATTTTGGATGAACATTAAAAGCCTCTCAAATGATGTATATTGATGGATTCCAACAATACCAAGCAACTCTATCAGTTTAGGACTTAGAGAGATTAAATAGTTGGATTTGTCTTAGTTTAAAGTCTTTTTTTGGGTCAAAACTTGGTGTTAACAAATGATACAAACCAAACACATGGTCCCAAATTTTTTTTGAACAAGAAGCATTATGCTACCCACATAAATCTTCATTTTGCCTTATTCAAATTTCATCATTAAAGCTTGGAGTCATATCATCAACTTTGACACAGTTATGCTACCCATTTTTGAGTCTAGAACTTTTGCCTAAATTTTTAAAAGTCCATTGACAATTCACATTTGAAATTGGAACTTTCTAAGTTCTAAGGGTTGGTGTGTGAAATTGGGTTTGTCATTTTCACACTAAACTTGTTTTGACTTGGGTTCAATTTATCATTTGGATTGAAGGTCATTTTATAAACTCCTAATCATGCTTATCACCATTGTTAGAATTAAGTAATTTTGTACTAAATGATTGCACTTTAAGTCTATGAACCAAGCATTTGGAATTACTATCCTATTTCTATTTACCTTGAGACCATTTGGGTGCAATGATTTTTACCTTAGAGATTTTTGTCAAACTTTGAGAGTATGTGCACCATTTCCAAAGGATAGTGTTACGTTGTCAAATTTATAAGAAACCACCTTTGTCTTGGAATGTTTTTGAAAAAAACATTTTTTAATGTCTTTTGATTAGTTTAAAATTGTTACATTTTTCAAATCATTTTTGTTTCATATACCTTATTTTGCATAGGGTCCAAGTTTTTCACATTTGTCAAGCTAAATCTGGGTATATGTTTAGAGAATCTTTTGTCTAGAACGGTTATGTTATTCACCTTTGTCTAGCCTAATAATCATAAGATTCTAATTTTATGCCATTATTTGTAAGAGAATAAGTTATCTCAAAGTGCCTTTTGTTTCATATTTCATACCTAGTTGATCAAGTTTGTATCCAAGAGTCAAATGCCTCATTTTGGCTAGAAGTGTTTCAAATCCGTTAGATTAAAAACTCATCTCTAATTTTAAAGTCTAGTTTTTGATGCCATCTGGCCAAGAGTCCTAGTACATGCCTTGTTTGAGCCTAGCTTTTGATGCTGCATTTACCCAAAAGACCTAGCAACTTTTGTTTTCCTAGATTAGACTGATTTGAGACACTTTGAACTTAGAGTTTGGCATTTTTATTTTTAGTCCATTTACTTGATCATCTTTATGTAAAACATGAGGCATTAGGTATTTAATATTGGCTTATTTTGTCACAAATATTTGCATAATTTTTTTAGATAGACATATCCATTTATTTTGACAAAATCTAGACCAAGTTTGAACATATTTTTTAGACATTACCCTTTTAGATTTTGTAGAACTCTTTGACCATTTATAGAAAAACATTTACTATGGATCCAAACATGTTTTTATACACTCATAGTGGACTCATGTATAATCTAGGGGTTAGTAATGTGGTTGTGTAAGAGGATATGGTGCAATACCATTATGCAAATAATGTTATTTATGAGATTGATCCATATCCATCTCAAAAAACTCAAATATGGGAACAAATCCTAGATATGTTAGCTCATTACTTGATAAATACATCACCATATTCTGAGTAGGATCAAGAACAAACTAAGCAATAGTTAGCTATGGTACCCACTATTGGAGAACCATTTCCTCAAAAATCATACCCTATTAATGCACCTTCCATGTATGATCCTTATTTGTTTGAACAACATCTATTGGAGAATAAAGATGAGATTTTGGTTAGAGCCATATAGGTAGGGGCTAAGTTTTTGGAAGACTTCCTTGTGAAAATTTACCAAGCCTAGTAAGAAGGCCACACAATATCATTTATAGTCAATAGGCTTCTTCTAGTAACCCTTTGGCTCTTACTCTAATGGTATATTAGGACTCTTGTATGTTTTCTAAAGGAAAGGACCTCATAGAGGATCACTTAAATAAAATACAAAGAACTTACCAAACCTATTTGAACCTAGCATGCAACTTTAATTAGATGATCATGGTTAATAAACCTATTATCAACTTAGTTCCTTTAACAAGAGTTTTTCTAGATTTAACCAATCAAGAGAATCAAGGTGTAGACCCATTCATGTAAAGTGCCTCACTAAATAACTTACCATGTATGCCAATTATTGAAGAAGTGTCTTCTGATTCTACATAGAATAATGAGCAAAACATAGTGGGCAATGTGTAAGCAATGTCCAATATAAATCTAAGTCGTATTAATGTAAAAATAATTGGTCAACAACATGTGCCTTTAGTTAATACCATGAGTGGATTTGTCAACCTAGGAATGAGATCTTTTACACCACAACCTCAATAAACTACTTCTAGTCCTCGACTAGCTGCTTCTTCAAACATATAACCAATGAGATGAAGTAGCCAATAAACAACACAACAATAACAAAATGGCATGACTCAATAATAAAATGTAATGAATCTTACTCCTCAATAGGTAATGGGTAGTATTCCACAATAGTAGGCACAAATGAATATACCAACACAACAGAGGTTGAACATATTGCCACCTCAACAAGGAGAAACTACTATTCCACCTCATCAAGTAGTAGCAAACATACCTTTTTCCTTGTATACTAACATGCCAAATTAAAACCAAATGATGTCTAGCCAAAAAAATATAATTATTGGTTAGTGACAAGTGCCGAATCTCCAACAAGCATCAAATTGCCAATAGGGATTCATGCAACAAGGAGGTTCCAATATTTCTCAAATACCTACTAGGTTAAAACTACCTTTGGCTCAAAATCTGCCACTTATTCAAAACTAGGGACTTGGTTCACAAGTTCCCACTCAATAGTAAGGTTCAATTAGTTGACATCATATCCCTTTTTAACCATAGTAAACACAATACAGTTATATCCCTCCATCCCAATCACAAAATCCTTAACATCAAACCTTTATAGCCAATCCAAACTAGAATATCACACAAAAAATGTGCTATTTCAAACACATCCTAATATACATATGCGTATTCCTATTTCATTCCATAACCAATCCATCATACCCTAGTAAATATCTCCATCTTAACCTAGTCAAAATACTCCACTTATGACCATCTAATAATCTACCTAGGCCAATATTCCAACAAGTTTCCTAGAGCAAGAGTTGCAACAGATGAAGGATGCAATTGCTACTATCCAATTAAGGAAATAGATTAAAAAGACTAAATTAGATGATGTATGTTCTTGTACTTTTAATATGGACTACTTATAGAGTTTGTTTCCTCTAGGATATGAACCACCAAAGTTTGATAAATACAAGGGGAAAGGTGACCCCAAAGTCCATTTAACCAAATTCTTTATCACTTGCTAGCCAATGGCATATAATGATATATACCTTTTGTTGTTGTTTCCAAGGAGCTAAACTGGACAAGCCTTGGAGTGGTTCTTGAAATTGCCAAAGAATTCAATAACTAATTTTGATGATCTTTTAGATAAGTTTGTGCAACACTTTTCCTATAGTCTCAAGCATGAGATTTATTTGGTTGATTTGACACAATCTAAAAAAAAGTTGATGAGAGTTTTGCAAGATATCTACAGTAATGGAGAGAACTCACAAGTTGATTCACTCATAGTCTACTAGATAAATAATTAGTCACTGTGTTCACTAAAAACTTGCATAATGAGATAGCTTATCATCTAGAATAGTAGTGTGTGCATACCTTCAAAGAGATCATTGATAAGGGTTTCTTGATTGAGTGAGATCTTATCAACAAAGGAGTCATTAAGCTTAACTCAACTAATCAGAACCAAGGTACCAATCAGGGAAGTAGCCAAAACCAACATCCAATCCAAGTGCAAGCATCATAACTGGCATAGGCTAATAACCAAGATAGACCAAAGCCATTTAATCATAATAGGAATGTTGTGGGAAATGAAGTAACTGAGTCACACCATGTCCAAATGGTGTAAAAATTATCTACCCAACTTGCTCCACCTTTTTAGCTTACTCCTACCTGGCAACCTCTCCAACTAACGCCACAAACACAACCAAGAACCACACAATAAATATAATATATTTTACCATTTCAAGTTCCTACTCTAATGAGAATTTCACCTACACATCGTATCTTTAGTGACCTTAGAAAGCCTATTGAGTCTGTATTCCATAAAATTTCTACCACTAATTTGATTATTTGGCCTATACCAAAGCATCATCCGTAAGGCATACCCTATCCTGATTGGTATCATGAAAATGAATTTTGTGAATATCATCAAGTCAACAGGCATAATTTATGAAGATGTGTGCAAATCAAGAATTTGATTGAGAATATGTTGGAAAATGAGGAGATAACATTAGATAATGGTGATTCCACCTCCAATTATAATTTTGGCATCTATTAAAATCTTTTTCCACAACATAACATACAATAACATCAATAGCAGTAACAATAGCAATAACAGTAGCAAAAACAATAATAGCAATAACTATGGCTAGTGAAACAACAAAATCAATAGTATCAAATTCAAAGCCTAGACCAACAAAATCAATAGAATAAACAACATCAAAACAATAGACAAAACCAAGGTTATAATGTTAACAACCAACAAACCTACCATGCAGTTTCACATGACTACAACAGGGTTATAGGTCATATTGTAGGGGGTAGCATTAATACTATCTCTATTAATCTTAGACCAAGCACAAATCAATCTAGACCATTGCTAAACAATACCACTCAACAAAATTACATGGATAATCCTTCTTTGACTTGGGACCACACACAAGCAAACCAACAAATAGGGTTTTCCACTTTTAGACCTTATACCGATAACTCATCCTTGCCTTGTGACCACATACAAGTGCACTGGTAGCTGAGAGTTGTCTTATTTGGTCCTAAACCATTCCCATAATTTGTTAGCAATCATGGTCTAGCATCTAATCTCAATTGTGCAATCACAACTTAGAGGTCAAAGATTATTATCCTAGGCCCACAACCATCTACCACTTTGCTAGTTATCCAACCAACCATTTAACCTCAGAATAAACCATTCACCATTAACCAAGACAAGAATGATATAATGGAGTAATTATAGAAGACACTAGCAAAAATATCTATTTTTGATTTGTTATGAATGTTGACAATCCATACGAACATTTTGAATGAGTTCTTAACCCAATCCACTATTGTTAGTGACATATCCCCTGATAAATTTTAAGATTTGGTTGGACATATAGCTCCAACCCAAGAAGTCACATTCAAACAAAATGATATGTCTTACCTTGACCCACTACATAATAATCCCTTGTACATAGAATTTTATATAAAGTGGCATAAAATGAAATGTGTCCTTATAGATAATGGATCAGTCCTCAACATAGTGCCTCTAAAGCTCATCAAGCTTCTTGGATACATAATGGCAGATCTCCAACCATAAATAATAACTATCAAAGCCTATGATAATCAGTAGAGAGAATCACAAGGCACCATTAGCATACCAATTATCATTGGGATTTTGACTCATGATACACTTTTCCATGTGCTTGATCTTGAGTTATCATATAATATGCTTTTAGGAAGGCCTTGGTTACATGAGATTCATGCAGTCTAATAAATGTTGTACCAATGTATCAAATTATCTCACTCAGGGATGGAAATAAATATTCTGGAAGATTTACATGCATATGAACATTGCAAACATCTTGAGGCCAAGTTTCAAAGCTATAATTACCAATATAACATGAATCTAGTTTCCAAGTAGGATAAAGGAAAGGCCATACTTATTGATTCTCTAGAAGATAATTTTATAGATCCTAATACTTTGGATTCCCTTTCCCATATGCCACCTCCTAAGGCTTCCAATCATTTTACCATTATAGCTAATGGCCCAGGGGAATGTGTGACCCATGATACCTTTCATATTGCCAATCTTCCTCAAAATCCAAAGACCTTTGGAATACCTAAAGTTATTCCACACATGCATTGGAAACAATAGAACAAAGATAAGGGACCTATCATGTTTATACCAGCATCTGGCCTAGAACTAGACCCTCTTGAAGGGGATGAATCATGGATATATAATGACAACCAAGCTTATTTTTATAAAAGTATCCTATTCCCAATAGGATCATGGACAATCATGAATATGAAGGAAGAGGCCTCAGACTGAATCCACAAGTAACTATTGAGGAAATGGTCATTACCAAGTGTAAAAGTCCCTATGGACTTGGATTTAAACTACCTGGGGGTGACCCCACATATACCATTCAAGTTTTGTCACCAATGACTAGTGATGATGAAGCTGATAGTGAAGCAGAGTCTGATTATAACCTTAATTTTAATGACTTGGCTGAGACTAATATATTTGATAACAATACCATTTTTACTCTTACCCCAATCATTCATCATAACCTATTGCCATTATACCATCTCTAACTGATAGATTGGGACCAACAAGAATCCAATTTTCTAATTGATGAGTTTTAGAATGATGAGGCATTTTGTGACTTTTTAGGCCTTAGAGACAATGTTCTATTAGGAGATCATAAATCAAGATTCTCAATCATATTAGATCTTGAAGCCTGTTTTGGAGAGTGGGTGAACACCCTTAGCCAAAAATAAGTAAGTAAAGCATTGAGGTTTTAAAGTGAAAACCTATTCAAGGCACTTTCTGACTAAGAAAAAAGTAAAGAAAAAGGCCAGTCTAATGGTGAAAACCTATTTTAGGCACCATTAGATGGGGGTGTTCATTCTTCTTCAAATTTAGACCAAGATGCCACCAACGAGGAGCTTTATTATGGATCTAAATTTAGTTTTGAGAAACAAAAAGTGCTTGATCAAATTCTTCAAGAGTTTCTAACTAGTTTTGTCACATGGCCAGATCTCCCTTTGGGGGACTCAGATTCATCATTCCTAGGAGAAGTTAAAGAGAAAGTCCTAACAAAGGACCCTAATATAGCCAAATAGTTCAAGACTTTGCCTACTATCTTAGAAGAT
The DNA here is from genome assembly GCA_037957365.1 of Torreya grandis. Lineage (NCBI taxonomy): Eukaryota > Viridiplantae > Streptophyta > Pinopsida > Cupressales > Taxaceae > Torreya > Torreya grandis. The sequence goes on from JARHVA010000210.1 coordinate 3,200,027, forward strand.
GGTCCAACCCTTCTAGTTGAAGATAAAATAGAGGTAAACATTAGAACTCCATTAGACCCTAAGTGGATAAAATTGGGCATGTCCCTTTCTAAGGAGGAATGTGAAGTCTTTACAACTCTATTGAGAGAATTTGTAGATATCTTTGCATGGGCTTATTCTAACATGACAGGTTTGGACCTCACCTTGGTTTTACATCACCTTGTGGTAAATTCTGATGCCAAACTAGTTAAGCAAAATTTATGCAAGAATCATCCTTGCATTATTATATTAGTAAAGAATGAGTTGGAAAAACTCTTAGAATTAAGATGTATTAGATCTATTGACTAATCAGAATGGATATCTAATGTTGTACCTACTAGCAAAAAGCCTAAAGGAATTAGAATCTATGCTAATTTTTGAGACATAAATAAAGCTTGCCAAAAAGATGAATTTTCATTGCCTAATATTGACATGATCATTGACTCCATGGTGGGTTATGAAATTATTTCACTCATGGATGGATTTTTAGGATACAACCAGATCAAAATAACACCAAAATACCAACATAAAATAATGTTCACCACACCATGGGAAACATTATGTTATTAGGTAATGCCATTTGGTCGTAAAAATACTGAAACTACATATCAAAAGGCCATGACCATCAAATTCCATGATATGATAAATGATATTGTTGAAGACTATGTCAATGACATATTAGGCAAATCCAAGACTAGGGTTGACCATCTAGTAGTGCTATGTAGGATATTTGAAAGACTGCATCAATATAAAGTCATCCTCAATCCAAAGAAATGTGTTTTTGGAGTAACATCAAGAAAGTTACTTGGCTTCATTGTGTCTCGTAGGGGCATTAAAGTCAATCAATCAAGGTTCCAAGCTATAATAGAGATGCCACCACTAACCAATTTGAAGTAGCTCCATAGTTTTTAGGGTAAGATCTAGTCAATTTGAAGCTTCATATCTTAGTTAGTAGACAAGTGCCATCCAGTTATGTATATTTTGAAGAAGGGAGTTTCAATCTAATGGGATAATAACTTCCAAACATTTTTTTAATAGTTAAAAGATTACATAGCAAATCTATCTATTTTATTACCCCTATGCCAAGAAAACCATTTTTTTATATCTATCAGCTACTAATAATGCCTTGGGGGCACTTTTGGATCAACATGATGATAATGGAAAAGATAATGTAGTATACTATTTAAGTTTTACCTTGGTCACAATTATACGTCTATTGAAAAAGCCTGTCTAGCCATGGTCTTCACATCTTAGAAATTATGACATTACATGTTGAACAATAAGACCATGGTCATTTCAACATTATATTCACTCAAGTATCTACTATCTAAAATAAATTGACAAGTTAGAATGGCCAAGTGGATCATGATTCTTAGTGAATTTGACATAAATTATGTCAATCAGAAGGTAATTAAGGGATAGGTCCTTATAGATCAGCTTGTTGAAGCACCCTTTGTAGATAGAGCATCACTCATATTCCAATTTCTTGATGAATCCATAATGACCATCATTGACACACCTCTTGAGGAGATGTATTGGAAGCTATATTTTTATGGATCATTTACTACACATGGATCAGGGTAGGCCTCTTATTTATTACACTACAGGGGGATCTAATCCTTAAATCATTCCAAATCAGTTTTCCTTGTACCAAAAACATGGATGAATATGAGACACTTTTTGTATGGCTTTGATAAGTAGTACAATGTAATATATCTCATCTCAAGGTTATTGGTGATTCTCAATTAATCATCAATTAGGTCACATACCATTCCCAGACCAAAGATGACAAGCTAGTTCCATATAAGGCCATGCTTGACACTCTCAAACAATAGATTACATATATCTAGTTTGATCATATACTAAGGGATAGTAATATAAATGCATATGTCATGGCGACTATTATCTCTTTGATTTTACAAATGATCAAAGCTAGAGAGTATCAGTTCCTCATCAAGAATATATTTACACTAGATCATGAACCTTTAACTATTGTAATGATTTATGATATTGTTGGTCCTAATTTTGTCTGGTATTTCAACCTTTATAACTATATTCATGACCAAGTTCTACCACTTGAACTATCCTAAAAATAAACCAAAGCCTTCATTCACCAAACCACTCACTATACCTTATTAAGATCCACCCTCTACCACCATAGTTTTGATACAACTCTGCTTCATTGTTTAAATTTGGTAGAATCTACACTAGTGTTATGAGAAGTACATGAAGGAGTATGTAGATCCCACTCTAGTGGGGTAGTCCTATCCAAAGATATTTTGTGTACTTGTTATTATTGGCCCACAATGGACACAAATGCATCTGCATATATAAAGAAGTTTCATAAATGTCAATGGCATGCCAATCTAATTTATGCCCTAAATAAGACTCTAAAACCAATATTAACATAATGGCCATTTGCTACATGGGGCCTTGACCTCATTGGGAATATTAATCCCACTTCATCTAATGGCCATAAACATATCCTTATTGCCACCAAATATTTCACTAAGTAGGCCAAAGTTATACCCCTCACTTACGTGACTGGAAAGAAAATTTCCATGTTCATTTTTAACCATCTCATATGTCACTATGGTATCCCTTCTGACATTATATCTAATAATGGAGGATCATTTGAAAATAATGATGTCAAATAGCCATGTGCTGAATACAACATCACATAATATTTTTATATGGCATATTACCCTCAAGGTAATGGTTAGGCTGAGGCATCCAACAAAAAAATTGTCAATATTCTCAAAAAGATTGTCAATGATGTCGATCACAATTATCACCTTTAGATATTCTAAGCCCTTTAGGAATATCATACCAATGATTGTACCCCCATAGGATCCACTCCATATTCACTTGTTTATGGTACAAAAGCCATCCTTCCCATTGAGGTTGAGTTACCTTCACTACACATCTCTTTCAAACATGCCCTAGATGATCATGATTATCGAGTAGCTTGCCTACAAGAGCTAAACTTGATGAAAAAGGCACAACTATTCTCAACAATCTTTAGGCATATCAGAACTAACTCAAAGGCCACTAAAATCAATGCATTAAACATAGAATATTTGAAATTGGTGATCTTATTCTTATAGAAAACCAAAATAATAGCATGGATGAGAAGAAGTATAAGGCGAAATTCAAACCAAATTGGATAGGGCCTTACATCATTACTGATTATTAGGGATCAAGAGCATATAGTCTCACCACACCATATGGAGATGAACTTTCTAATTCAATGAATATTATTAACCTCAAGTGATACTAAGTTTGAGCTCTATGGTGTATTGTCTATAAGGACCATTTCAGTTGTGCCACTTTATCACTATTCTTCTTAGTATGACTATCATTTTTATCACTCCTCTTAGCCTATTACTTATATATTTTACCATTCCATTCTATCGACTGAGCATGTTTTAAATTCTATCTACCTAGCCCATTTGACCTTGGTTTCATCATTGCTTTCACATATTCAACATTAGTGAATCTGATTAATTTCAGTAGTTTTTTCGAGTATTATAAACAAAATCAATATTTTAGAGTAGTATGATAGAGTTAAGGTAGTTTCATCCTTTGTTTGATTATTCCTTTCTTGTCACCAATCTTGCAACTAGTTATAACCGACTATGGGAAAATTAATATCATTGATCTATGCCATTATGTCCTAGGTGTGACTACCTATGGGAAAACTAGGGGCAACATTTGTTTATTAAGCCTTAACATACCAACTTGCCATTTATTATGTTGTATTGTGCCTTCATACCAACTATGGCTATTTTATTTGAATTGATTTCTACACTAGTCAAATTCCTTCACTATAGGGTGGAACTACAGTGACTTGAGGTCCTACTCTAGGACTATGTAGGCAATGCTTAATACTTATTGAGGTCAGCTTAGTCACCCTTTCTAAGCCATGTTCTCATCATTTTTGTGAGCAACCTAAGTAACACTCTCACCATTTTATGAGATCAAACTATTTAGTATCTTATCATTCTCAATTGAGTTGAGATACTCCAAAATTATAAAAACACTTGTAAAATTGTTAGAAAAGACCAAAAACATTGACCCCTTCTTTTCCTTAAGGATTCTAGGAACCCTTATTAAGCCATAATTAAATCATTTGTTCCTTAGTTCCCCCATCCTTTTTGGCCTTTTATCCCATGCACTTGCCATTTTATAAGACCATTCCTATTCTTCTATTACATCCATTATGTTTTTTTCATTAGTTATTATTTTCTTCCCATTTCTTAGGAGAATTATATTTGCCCTGAAGTTTTTGTTGGATATTATATCCATGGAACTATGTAAGAAATATCTACTTGCCTAATGCATATGGATATAGCTCGGCCACCCCCTTCCTTTCTTCTCTTCCCCCATTCTATTAATTTGTTAAGTTGTCACCTATTTTCTAGGGGTAAAGTTCATGTGGTGTATATTAAGTTGTTTATTTATTTGTTTTTGCTTATTTGTTTATTCATGTACCTATTTATTTTCTTTCAATACTATTGCATTGATTCATTCTATGTGAATTCATTAGGTGATTACTTTCTCACACTTACACTTAAATCCATCCATATTCATATGTCTAAATTAGCATCATAGTTTCTATAATTGGTGCATTATTTTCTATTGAGTATTAGATTATGGGAGTTAGTCCTTATGCACATTGTAGCCAAGTCTTCATGATGTTCTACCATGATGCCTATTGACACATGACACAACAAACCTTATCTTCAAGAAGTCTATTTATAAATGGTGGTATCAACATCTCTGTGGCATGGGCATCCTGATTCAATCCTAATCATATCCTAAACAAAGTAATTATACAACAAAAGAACCTTTGTTCATTTTGAATGAGCATCTCTCTACTAGCAAGATGTTACAATTCATCATTACCCTCTATGTTATGTTACCATCATCATTATCCAATCAATCATGTTTTCCATAATCAGGGTCCCATGATTATAATTGCATATGGGAAAATCATTGCACACTGTCTCACCTGCATTTCTCAGTGACTATAACCACCTTTGGGAAAATCATTATGTTTTGACCACTTTACTTTTTTTTCCCATATAGGGGCATGTTGTTATCTTTTTTTTTTGTTCTAAATAGGGTATCTCCATCTTCTCAATGATTATATTCACCTTTGGGAAAATCATTGTGTTTTCATACCATGTTGCCACTATCAGGGTGCAATGCTTATAGCCATCTTTGGGCAAACCATCGTACACCATCCCACTTGCATTCTCAATGACTTTGACTAATTTTTAAATATCATTGTGTTTTCACCCCATCATCTTCCTTTCTTTGGTCCCCTCATTCTACTTTTTTTAGGGACCACTTACCAACCTTTCCTTGTGCCAGTTGTTCCCTCAAAGGGGCATCATATAATTAGTTCATCATTATTGTAGTTGTAGGCATATAAGACATTTTAATTCTTTGAGAATATGTTACTATGCCTATAGCTTGCAACACCTTCCCAAATAGGGGAAAACTATAGACACCTAAATCTGGGCACTAATAACTTCCAACTAGGCTTTTGACCAATTCTTACCCAAATGCACAATGTGGCCTAAAAATACTAAAATGCATTAAATGAGTTGAAATTTATATATCCAAGTGCTGATTTTTTTTCTAGAGTATCACTAAATGGGATAATGCAATTTATGGGATAGCTAATTTGATCAGTTCATTTCAAGTTAAAATGCCAATTTCACACCTAGGTGGTCTAGATTGCTCTTTTTTATCAAATCTCTTGCATGAGACATGTGCCTTTGTTATTTTGTGTTGAAAACATCCTAAATGGGATGATGGATCCAACACATTTGACATCAACTTCTAATTCCAATCCAGTCAAATTTTAGACTAATAACAAGGCATTCTGATTAATTTGTGCACAAAGAGCCAAGGTTTGCATCAAAGTGCTTAATCATGCTTAAGAGCTAATTAAACCAAATTAAAACCTAATTAATAATTCCATCAAAACTTGTTGAATACTTGTTTTTAGAAATGATTATTAAATATTTGCATCATTAAGTGATCTTATTTCTTGGGAAGGCATCCCTAGGCCATAAATGCCACAAATATATGAATCAAGCCACCCCATGCCTCATCCATGCCTCGCATGCTTCTTAAATGCCCCTCTATCCCAATTATTAATAGGGATATTTATAAAATGAATTTAATATTTGTATTTATCCATGGCCACACATATCAGTCTTGAGATGGACGGTCATGGTTGATCCTCAAACCATTTCAAAAGTTTATAAATAACAAGCCTCAAATCCATAATTCTATGTTTGATTTGTGCAAATTTATAATGCAGAATTGATTCCCAAGCCTCATGCAAATTAGTGTTATGATGCCCAAATATTGAGCCAAGCCAAGCCAAACCAAAGACATAAGGTGCCAAAGAGAGGTGGAGGTAGCCAACCATCCATTGATGTAGACTTCATGAGCACAAACCAAGCAAGCCACTACAACAAGCATTTGGAGCATCCAAGGAAGCTGAAGGATTCTTTTATTTTTCTTGCTTTTTAGTTGTGCTTTTAATTTATTTTTGTTATTAAGCTCACCCTAGTAACTAGGAATGAAGGTGTTAGTTAGTGTGATTTCAATTTTATTTATCCACTAACATGATACTAATTTCCCCTTCATCGTCAAATTCCTAGTTCACAATCCACTCCTAGCTCTGGTCTTATAAAAGATCTCATTTTAACATCATGCTTGGATTGAATATGTTATTTTAAATCTAGTTTAACTCTATTAATTGCTATGATTTTTAGTCTCCTTCCCCAATTCCTGTTCCTTTTACATTTATAAGCACTTTGTAATGGCACTTACCACCTCTCATGTCACTCACATTCACTCTTTATCTCATTCCATTCCTAAACTTCCTCTCTCTCTTCTCCAACTTCTCACTATGAAATTATATTAGATCTCAAGGAGTCAATATTATATTATAGATGTTCTTATATGCTCAAATAACTCCTACCTTAACCTCTAAAAAGCACTCAAACACACTTGAATAGTCAATTCCACATATAGAGCTCACAATGGTCTCCTTAGGCTTGTAGCATTTTTGTGAAAATTCTCTTGGTTTGAGAAATATATCATCTCTTATAGATATTTAAAAGATTTTATATCCACTCTTTATCTCTTTACATGTGTGTGTGTCAAATTTAATGACCTAAATCCACTCTTATACCACACTTCCTTTGTTAACCACCCTTCAATTAGGCCTAATTAACCCTATCTTAAACCCAAAGTCACCAAATCCGTACTATATGGCCTTAAACCATAGAAAAACCACTTTATTCCTTTTCCATACATTAAAACATGTCATATTATGAAGTTTAATTAATTTCTAAGGGTTAAAACGCTTTCTATGGGGTTTTTGCTCTTGAAACCCTAATTAGGCTTATACACATGCCTAGGGGATATATAATTCAATATCTTGAGTTATACAAAGTTAAAAAGGACTAAAATGACACATCTAGGTCTAGTTTCACCCCACACACCTTATAAAATAGGTGAGACATATAATTTCTCTTTATTCTCTCCATCAAAACATAAGTTTTTGAGTCCTATGTAGGACGGTGACAACATGGTTTGTGTATCAATGAGTGTCAAGGACTCTCTTAAGGGATTTTAATACTCTAAATACCTTATTTACACCTATCAAAAACCATTATATCCATTAAAATACACATTTATAGAATAAAAGTCTCTCCTCTCTATCTTGGTTGTGCATAACAAGGCACCCTACAGGCCTATGACAACAACATGGAGTATTAGTTCAATTTCAAATCTATCATGCATCTTCTAAGAGATTAAAAACCTAATTTGATTATGGTGCCATCTTATGAGTCCATATATTCAATGTCATACTCAACAAGATTAATAAACAAGTCTTACTTCCCTTTGCAATGTGACTATTAACCCAAAATAGGGTACAAATAGGGTTTCTTTAGTCTAGAGGATTGTATGTTGATTCTTTATCTTTATATTTTGTATTAAAAATAATTAACCTTCCACCTTAATGATCATTCTCAATATATATTTTTGGGTGTGAAGACACTATTCATAAATTACTATTTAGAAGCACTATTCATAGGTCACTATTTATGGTGACATGGCATGCAGGTGTGTAGTGACATGACATACAGGTGTTGTGGTAGGTAGGTGATGTGTCATGGACCATGGAGGATCTTCCAAGTTGGAACATGTGGGAGACCATTAGCACATGTGGGAGACCATTGGCACATGTAGGAAACCAAGGCACATGTGGGAGACCTTTGGTACATGTGGGAGATCTTTGGTACATGTGGGAGACGTTGGCACATGTGGCAGACTAAGGTACATATGGGAGACCTTGGCACATGGGAGAATAATTGTTCTTATTATTTAATAGTTCACCCACTCATGTGTGGGTCAAATTTATAAGGGTTTTATTAGTGTAGGTTTTTATTTTTCCCTATTTTTAAATTAGGGAAATTGTATTTCTTGTGCATACATAGAGTTTTCCTACATTTGTGGGATAGGCTAGCTTATGTGGAGGTGTGTGTCATAGATGTGTCATAGGTGTCATAAGAATGTCATAAGTAACTCCCTTGATGGGAGTTACTTCTCTATTCTTAGCACCTTGTCACCACCTTTCATTGAGGAGTTACAATCTATTCTTGGGGTGCCTTGTCCACCTTTTGTGGAGGAGTTACTTATGTACTCTCCTATTTGTAGTCCTCACTTTGGCCATCTCATGTTAATTAGATTTTGGTTTTCTCCATTTTGTCTTGTGTGATTTATCTTCTTGTGTTATTTTCAAATTGCTTTAGCATCTATGTGGTGTGCACTTGCTTCAACTTGTGTGATCGCATCTCCATTGCACTCGCATTATCCAGATTCTGGCAACAACTCTGATATGGTATCAGAGCAAGAACGGTAATCATGTGTCTGGTTATGCTTTTAGTTCATTTTGAAATCAAGAGGAGTGGAGTTCTCTTTATTTTTTTATTTTCTAGATTTGATCTAAAATAAAAAATGTATATCATTTTTGGTATCATTTTCTTGGAAGTCCTTGGCCTTTGGGTGTCTTGGTTGTCTTCACTTCAGGGGCTAGTTCATCTATTTCTCTTCTTGGGTGCCATTATTGTGTGGAGCAGCAGAGGGAGGAGTAGCAACTCTAAACAACAGTCCTTCCAGCATCCTTCTATAGCCAAGCTTCTGTGCCTAGCTTTTGGCCCTCACTTCTGCCACGCCAAGCTTTAGCAACATCATCCCTTTCTATGCGCAAGTCTGTAGGTTTTTCCTTTAGTGTTCCATGCCAAACTCTTAATATGCACCAAATTCAGGTCTACACCAAAGTCTACTATTCATTTGATTATTATCTCTGCCCAACAAGGTGCCAAGCAGGTCGTACTACATTTCCATTAGGTCTATCTTTTTTTTGTCTTTTTTGCTAGTAGTCTTGTTTGGAAAATGGCGCTCCTTTCATGCTTGGCATCCTATGTGGACCCTTAGATGCTTGGCCAGTAGTTCAATTCTATCTTTGCTTTAATATTTTCAGTTAAAATTGACTTTTTAAAATAAAAATTAGTCAATTTGACTGAATATTTAGTTTTATAGATAGTTTTGTAATTTTGGGGTTTTCATTTAAAACTTGTATCTTCGCCTATTAAAGACGAAGGGTGAGACCCAGGTTGGCAAGAGGCCAATTCCCCCTCACACAAACCTCCTTTGGATTCCTCATTCTGTGTTGAATCTAATGAGTGGTTAGAAGGCTGCTTTCTCTCTCAAAATAGGCATTTTTTAATGTTTTAGTGCTTTTTTTTTGCAAAAACACTAGTTTACGAGAAAATTGAACCTCTAATATCTTGCAAATAGTAGCTCGGATTTGGGTGCCATTTTTTGCAAAAGTGTTCGTGATTCCACAACATAAGCTTGTTATTTGTCAAAAATGTACTAGTTTATAAAGTGCCTAAAATTTGGGTCTCCCGAGACACATTTTCGGCAGAGTCTGATGTCCTGTTTGCTTAAGTCTTGCACTGATTGCTCTAAGACATATTTTTGACTAAGATAGACGTCTTTTGAGCATGTACTTGCATATTTGGGGGGCTCAACATTTTGGGGGGGGTGTGATTGCTTTTCACAACTTGCATATCTTTGCTTTCATTCTCCTTTCTGCATAATTTCACAACTTGCAATCAACACTTCACCTAAATTCAGCTAAAAAATGGATTATTTTCAACTTAAACCCTTAACACCCTTCAAATATCATGAATGGAAGGTTAAAATGTCAATCATTCTTAAAAGCAAAGGGTTGTATAGGATCACCATGGGTACTGAAGTAGAGCCCAACACTGATGCTGAAAAGGTCAAGTGGTACAACTGTAGTAATGAAGCCTATGGATTACTGAGCTTGTCTGTGTCTTTAGAACTTCTCTTCCATCTAGAATCCTCTTAGACTCCTAATGACATATGGGACACATTAGAAAAGTTATTTGGGAAGCTTGATGAGATGAGAGGTCATGACCTCGAAAATGAACTCGTAAGTCTAAGTCCTAGCAACTTTGACACCCTACAGGACTTCTTCACTAAGTTTAAGGCCCTTAGATTGCAATTGAAATAATGCGGGATAGAGAAGAAAGATGATCAATTCATCCTTTCTATTCTCACAAAGTTAGGTCCAAGTTATTTAGTCTTTGTCTCCACTTTCCATGCCATAAAAAGTGCCCTTGGCACTACATGGAAAATGCCTTATTTAGATTCATTCATTGCCAACTTGACTAGGGAACAAGATAAGCTAATTCAAATGGGCACAATGAAGTCTACTCAACCCCAAAATTTGATAGCTATAAATGGTAAGGATAAGACTTCAACAAAGGAGAAGAAGAAAAAGAACAAGGACCAGGAGAAGAAGAAAGAAAACAACAATCTTGCCAAAAAGAACACTGATTCTTCATCCTCCAATGCTAAACCTAAGAAGGAGAAGGTTAAGTGTGCCTATTATAAAAATATAGGGCATGATGAACACAAATGCATGAATAAACAAATAAATCACCTAACTCATCTTCTAGAGAAGCACAACATAGGTGTTCCTGAGTCCATCAAGCAGAATTCATCTACCCAAGATTCTACTAAGGCAAAAGGCAAGGGTAAGGAGAAAAAAAAGGGCAAGGCCCTTGTAGCTACAACAGATTATACATCTTCATGGGTCATCAACTCAGGTGCTTCTCACCACATGGGCTCTTCACTAGTTGAGTTTTCATCTTTAGAGCCTTGTAGCATGACTTCAATTAGTTTGGGTGATGACACATCAGTTTCTATTGCAGGGAGAGGGTCAATTCAAATGGAAGGAGGAACATTCAACAATGTTCTAAGTGTTCCTTCTCTTTCAACCAATCTCCTATTAGTGTACCAAATCACTCACATTGGTTGGGGCATGAGAGTTGAGTTTTCACCAGATTCAGTGGCTATCAGGGAGTTGCATAGTGATACTATAGTGGCAGTGGGTAGGGTAGATCACCAAGCCAGGTTATACGCCTTCTCACATTTTGCACCAGATTCTTCTTCAATAGCATTGCTGAATCATTCAGATGGAGTTAGCAAATTGTGGGATGAGTGGTTTAGCCACCTTAACTACCGCTACCTTGAGCAACTTTGCAAAAATGACATGGTCATTGGCTTGCCTCATGTCCAATTCTCAAAAGGACTTTGTGAGGGGTGCTCCCTTGGGAAGCATCCCAAAGAAAAATTTGACAAAGGCAAAGCTTGGAGGGCTTCACAACCTTTGGAGTTAGTCCACAGTGATGTATTGGGACCCTTTCCCAAACCATCTTTCATAAGGGCCAAGTACATCCTCAGTTTCATTGATGATTTCTCTAGGTACACTTGGATATATTTTCTCAAACAAAAGTCTGAAGTGTTTGAAAAATTTATAGACTTTAAGGCTCTTGTTGAGAAACAGAGTGAGAAATCCATCAAGGTTCTTCAAATTGATAATAGAGGGGAGTATGTCAGCATCAAGTTTGAGCAATTTTTCACCATAGAGGGGATTGATTTGCAGTGCATAGTCACTTATAGTCCTTCATAGAATGGGGTTGCAGAATGCAAAAGTAGGTTCTTGAAAGAGATGGGTAGTTATATGATTCACTCCAAATCCTTAGCACCACAGTACTGGGCCAAAGCCATCAATTTTGCTTGCTACATTCAAAATAGAGTTCCTCATAAAGCTTTGAAAGCAATAACACCCTTTGAAGCTTGGCATAAAAGGAAACCTGATGTTGAGCACCTCAGGGTTTTTGGATCCCTAGCCATGGCTCGCATTCTGAAGAAGAAATGCAAAGCTATGGAATGTCAGTCCAAGCCTTGCATCTTTGTAGGATATCCAGATGGTATTAAGGGATATCACCTTCTAGATCCAGTCACTCATGAGTTGTTCATTGAGAGAAGTGTCCATTTTTAGGAGAGTCCTAGAGACTCAACCCTTAACACTTCTCCCTCATCAGATCTACTTCTTCATGATGATTCCTCATCAGATTTAGATTAGCCACAGTAGGTTCTTAATCCAGAGACATCTTCTTCTTCTTCTTCTTCGAGTTCAGATAGCAAGGATAGTGATGCAGAGTCATCCACCTCTAGTTAGTCAGAGGATGAGGAGTTAGCACTTGACTTGTCGACTTCTAGGCCACTTTGGGCCAGATAGACACTTGAGAGTGCTGGCACTTGGGCTGGAGATCCCACAGATGATAGACATAATAGGGGGGATTTTTAGAGAGATCCACATGCCTTCTTTGCTTCATTTTTTGATCCATAGACTTTTTGAGAGGCATTAGGGGTACCTGAGTGGGATAGTGCTATGGAGGAAGAATATTCTTCCTTAATCAAAAATCACACTTGGGATTTAACTTCACTTCCTAAGGGAAGAAAGATGGTTTGATGTAGGTGGATATATCAGACCAAGTTTGTAGCAGATGGGTCAGCTGATAAGTACAAGGTGCGATTGATTGCCAAGGGTTTCTCATAGGTGGTAGGCATTGACTACTCAGAGACCTTTGTACCTATTGAAAAGATGATTTCTATCTAACTCACCTTGGCTATTTCTGCAACACATGGTTGGGATGTGGATCAAATGGTTGTGAAGAGTGTCTTTCTTCATGGAGACCTAGAGGAGGAGATCTACATGGAGTAGCCACTAGGATTTGTTCAAGATTCTTCCTTAGTATGTAGACTTAAGAAATCTATCTATGGCCTCAAACAGGCCCCTCGAACTTGGTATGCCAAGATGGATTCCTTCCTTCTCACAATGGATTTCACTAGGTGCCATTCTGATCCTAATGTCTACTTCTTGCGATAAAATGATTCACTCTTGATTTTGGTTCTATATGTTGATGACCTTTTTATCACCAGGAGTTCTTCATCAGCTATTGCAATGGTGAAGGCATCTCTTCAAGATAGATTTGACATGACAAACTTGGGTTTGTTACACTACTTCCTTGGCATCGAGATCTCATAGTCAGATTCAGGGATTTCTCTTGCACAACCTAAGTATGCTCTTGACTTAATGGCTTGGTTTCACATGGTTGATTGTAAGCCATGTCTGATTCCCTTTCTATCAGGAGTCAAGCTTGAGGCTGATTGTTCTTCACCATTGGTTGATGCCACTCGGTATCGACAACTTGTTGGTAGTCTCATCTACTTGACTCACACTAAGCCTGGCATATCATATACAGTGGGGCTCATCTCTAGATTTATATAGGAACCTCATGAGCTGCATTAGAAAGTAGTTAAGAGGATATTGCATTACATACAGGGTTCACATAGATACGAGATTCATTATAGATTTGGCATAGAGGTTGACTTGGTTGGATATATAGATTTAGACTAGGCTAGTGATTCACAAACTTGCAAGTCCACTTCTGGTTATAGTTTCTCTCTAGGTTATGGTCTTATCAATTGGTCTAGCAAGAAGTAGAATGCTACTGCTATATCATCCACAGAGGTAGAGTACAGGGGAGCTGTTAATGTAGTTACTGAGGCTATTTGGCTTTAGGGGATTCTTTCTGAGTTTGGCATTCCTATCAGGTAGCCCACCATCATTTATTGTGACAACTAGAGTACCATTCAGATTTGTAGGAATCTAGTTTAGCACTAACAGACCAAGCACATAGAGATTCACATGCATTTCATTCAGGAGCTAATTCATAGTCATGTCATTGACTTGATATTTTTCTAGTCTTCAGAGTAGGTTGCAAACATCTTCACCAAACCTTTCACTAAGAGCAATTTCATTCATCTATGAGCCCTTTTTGGGGCGCGGTCTACATCTGCAGTAGCATCATCTTCAGGGGGGCCTTCTAGTCTCTTCATTTTTTTATGTCTCTCTTTTGGGGGGGAGTTTTTTCCTATGGGTTTTCTCCTTTTCTCTATCTTATGGGAGATTGCATTTGTACATGGGTACCTCATCAGGCCTAGTTGCTGGGACCCATCTTATATTTCCACACTGCCCACCTAAGCTATGCTTATGGGGGGTATTAGTGTAGGTTTTTATTTTTCCCTATTTTTTAATTAAGGAAATTGTATTTCTTGTGCATACATGGAGTTTTCCTACATTTGTGGGATAGGCTAGCTTATGTGGAGGTGTGTGTCATAGATGTGTCAGAGGTGTCATAAGTAACTCCCTTGATGGGAGTTACTTCTCTAATCTTAGCACCTTATCACCACCTTTCATGTAGGAGTTACAGTCTATTCTTGGGGTGCCTTGTCCACCTTTTGTGGAGGAGTTACTTACATACTCTCCTATTTGTAGTCCTCACTTTGGCCATCTCCTGTTAATCAAATTTTGGTTTTATCTATTTTGTCTTGTGCAATTTATCTTCTTGTGTTATTTTCAAATTGCTTTAGCATCTATGTGGTGTGCACTTGCTTCAACTTGTGTGATCACGTCTCCATTGCACTCACATTATCCATATTTTGGAAACAACTCTGATAGGTTCACCATGAAGTCTCTCTCTCTCTCTCTCTCTCTCTCTCTCTCTCTCTCTCTCTCTCTCTCTCTCTCTCTCTCTCTCTCTCTCTCTCTCTCTCTCTCTCTATCATTGTAAATGTTATTAATAACATGGTTTCTCCTTGTATTTTATGAGAAGCCCATTTGGGGCTATCCACTCTTGGATCATTATTATAGGTTGGAGCTTAGAAGGCATGAAATATTATCTCACTTAGATGCTTGGGTTGTAAACATTATCCATGCTTAGGTGGTTAGAGATTGTAAGGCTTAGATGAGAGCATGGATCACCTAGTTTGTATGTAAGCATAGATATCCTTGAAGTTAAAGGTTAGAGCCTATAAAACTATGTTATCCTAGATTACCTGGATGAAGACATGAACTTGGAGGCTTTTTATCTTAGTTCATGAAGATAGAGGTTGATGATTTAGAGGTCACCTTGTATGCTATGGTATTAACATCATGATGGAGTTTCATGTTGCAGCTTGGAGGTTGGAGCCTGTAAGGCTTGGTTACAAGCTTGGTTCACCTGAGTGCTTGTAACAACTAGAAAGGAGTTGCTGAGAGGATTTGTTATTATAAAAAGAGTTTTTGATGAATATGAAGTTTGGATGTTTCCTTTTCCTCATGGTTTTTCCCTAGCTAGTTTAGTAGGGTTTTCAAGTATATCTTATGTAATGTGTTCTCTCTTATTTTATGTTTTCTATAACTTATTTTAATTTTACATTTAAATTCATTCACATTTTAAGATTAGGCCTTTTTGTATTCCTAATAAGTAGTATAAGAGATTTAACTATTGGTACCTAAGCCTTGTTAATCCTAACAAGTGGTATCAAAGCTTTAGCTATTGGTATTTGAGTTTTGTTGATCCTAACAAGTAGTGTCAGAGCTTTAGCTATTGGTACCTAAGATTTTTTTATCTTAATAAGTGGTATCAAATCCTATTTTGGTTGGTTTATGCAAGTGGGAGCTACAGGTGGAGAGACTAAGATATAAAACAAAAAAAAAATAAAAACGTTTGCATGATAGGTATTTATCTCTATGGAAGATGAAGATACAGATGGAGAAATGGAAAATAAGCTTAAAAGATTTTCTAGATAGATCAACACCAACACAATGTTCCTGATGAAGAAGTAATTGCATAGTTTGTGGTGGAGCAACCTAGTATCCATTTGTGAATATGGAGGAGATGACAAGGCATGACCTTATTTTGGTTCTCAGGTAGAGAAGGGGTGCATAAAAACCATGTGGAGGAGGAGGTACCAAAAACTTGATTTTGTACTTGGAGGAGTTGGATAGAGAAGAATAATTTGATACCTAAGGTTCTATGGAATAATAAGGCTAGTGTTGAATCTTTTAGAGACTCAAAAATACATTAAGTGAAGTGATCGATGGTTTCAATAAAGTAGATGCAAGTAGCTAGTAGAGCTATGGTGTAGCTGATGTGAGTAACCAAGTGGGTCAATGCATGGAGTAACTTTGCATATGAGTTTATTTTGACATGCGGTAGAGAAGGATATATCTTGACTATATCTTTGGTTCTAAAAACTTGGTATGTACTATAAATCACTAAGTAATGTGACAAATTCCCAAGAAATGTTAATGGGTATGATGTTGATCCTGGTGGGTAGTGGTTTACTACATGCAGAAGTCAAGTGTTGACTTTTATGGGTTATTTTCTCTAAGCGTATACTACTATCATGAGTGTGGTGAGAACTTGTTGTTGTTCACGTTTGGAATATTGGGATGAAAAATCATCATTCCTACATGGTGATATCATGATGAGATAGAGTAGTTAGGAGAGCTATGTGGATAAGGCAAGGAGTTGCTAGTGTTTCAGTGAATTTTAGCTTATATTTTGAGAAGGTAAGAAGAAGAAACTAGATGAAGTTATGGTTGGAATTTTTTTTATTATGCACAAATTGAATCAAATGATTGTGAATAAATATTCTTTGTCTTGGAAAGATGACCTAAAAATAAGACAATACTAAAGCAAGTAGTTGGTTAGATAGATAGCTAAGTGGATTGCCTAGTGCTAGATAGATCCTAAAAGTAAGAGCTTCCTCAGGGGCTATCAATCCACACATTTTAAATAATTAAGTTCATAACTATAATGATAAATTACTTGCATAAATAATCAAAAGATGCTAAATTTTAATACAATAAATGCTTGCTAAATAAATAGACTAGAAATGACTAATATAGTAATAAACAAGTCAACACTAGTGCTAAATGGTTTGGGTCTATTTTAGAAAATTAGGTAGGGGTTTATGAGAAGGTAGGGACAAAAAAAACTATATTTGGTTAGGGGTAAGAGGGTGAAAATAAATTGATATAATTTATTTTTATAGTGACCATCGACAGTCAGGGTGACCGTCGATGGTGAAGGTGATCATCGGTGGTTGGACAGATCATCAACGGTCAAGGTGACCATCGACGATTACTATGTGTTGGAGGTTGGTGATAAATGGTTGATTGATGGGATCACAAAGTTGGATTCCAAGAGATAGGTTGGTGTTGGGATAATTTCAAAAGAGAAATAAAGTAAATAAATATTAAAAAATAAGTACTTATCTTATAGAAGGCTGATCAAGTGGGTGTTTGAGGTGGTTGGCATGTTGATAAATTCTAGCATGATTCTAACAGAGTAACAATACTCAACACTTTAGTGGATCAAAAGTAGTAAGTTGGCTCTCTGATATGATGGTTAGATCACTAGATTATTGATGATGATTGACCTATGAGAAAAGAAATTCTAAATGCACAATCTCTTGATAACAATTACAGATAGCTTTCACCTCCCTACTCCTCTCCTTTTATAAGCACAGGCAAGAGGTTCAAGTTAAGGTTCAACTAGGCTATCTAATTATAATTTGTGCATACAATGGCTCACATGTGGATAATAACAAGTTATATTTAGAAAATGAAGGTGAAGTGGTTTGCATGTTATTGGTTAGGACAATAGACCTTGACTATTGGTGGTCAAGGTGACTGTCGATGGTCACCCTAACCATCGATGGTCAGGGCTCAAAGGTAAGGTTGGTCAAAAGGTGTAGTTTTAGCCAGTATATCAACTGACTTAGGTTAAATGGGTTAGGTTGAGTTAGGAGTCAAGAAGGTCAAGGTGGGGTCCAAGGGGGTCCTAAGAAGGTCAAGGGAATTTTCAACATTTAGAATTAGGGTGTATAAATTTTTGATGTCTAAATTTACCCTTTTTTGTTATATGGCTTAAATCAAGAAGCTACAAAATAAAAAATTGGTTATATGTTGAAGGTTAGATTTCCTTGAGTATGGGAGGAGGTGTTCCCCCTCATACTAGGAGCTAATGAGGTAAAGCATAATCAAGTATAGGTTTGATAAGGTGGATGAAGGTGATGACAAAGGTGGGCATCATGATAGGTTGGGCATTAAAGCACAAACAAGCATGTAAGGTGTGACAAAAAGGTGTGATAGTCAAAATTATGCATAGACTAGGTTACCATAGTTGGTAAAATTAGGGTTGATGCTAAAAACACAAGTGACAAGTGGACCATGTGACCATATTTAGGCATAATAGCTGGGTACACTCATAAATGCAAGTCTCCTAGGAAATGTCTATATTTTCATGGGTATCCAAGGCAAGAAGTGATCATAGGGAAAACATAAATTAGGAAAGTGTCATAGGTATTTGAGGTAGGAAGTGATCCCAAAAATACAAAAGTTAGTTTGGTATGCATGAGGTGGCACAAAAAAGTGGTCAACATGGTAATGCTATCACTGTGGTAAAAGGACCAGGCAAAAGTCATTGCATAATACATGTTAGTTGGGCCAAAATGGAATAATGGTGAGATGATGAGGTAGTTGGGGTGGACAGAGAAAGTACTCTCCATGGGTGGGTTGTTGATGATTTATGTACTAGAAAAGTTTGATTGAAGAGATAACTTGGTAAAAAGTGAAGACCCTAATCATTGATGGTCAAGGGTCCAAAGTACAAACATCGATGGTCACCCTGACCATCGATAGTAAGGGTGAAAACCCTAAAATTTTGATGGTTAAAAGTCATTTTGAAAGTCATTTTGTTCATTTTAACTTTCTCACTTTTGAGCTTTGACTTTTGGCATTGGTGGTAAAAGTGTTGACGATGACTTTTAGGTAGGTAAGTCATTGGGAAGTGGACCAAGGGGACTGAGAATGATAGAATTTGATCAAGCAAGGATATAGGGGATGCATGGATGTAGATGAGGATAGGAGGGTCTAAGACTTACTCCTTGATGATGGTTAAGGAATGAGGTAGGTGGTGTCCTTAAATTTATAGTTTAGCTTGGTTTTGCAAATGCATTAGGTTTTGAGGGGTTTGAATGGGTATGCCCTAGTTAGGGTTTGTTTGGTTTTTTTGATGAATTTGATGGGTAAAAATGAAATTAAGAGGGTGGGGAGTTTGGGGGCAGGGTAGAGATCTAGGTGAGGGTAATGATTTGGTAGATTTGGGGTGTTTGGGTGGGTTTCAAGATAGGGTAGAGATCAGGGTTTTCCACTGATGGTCACACACAGTGGCCATTGATGGTCACCTTGATCATCAATGGTCAAAGGCCATCGACAAAGTTCCACCTAATCATCAATGGTCATAGTGACCATCGATGGTCAACCAAATGGTAACTAGGTTTGATAAAAATGTTGAATAAAGGTATGTTCTTAATATTTATTAATGGATGATCAAATGGTGCAAGGGTAGTTATGAGTTGAACAAGGTGAGTTTGTAGTCAATAATAGTATAGGTAACTAAGTTGTGTTTTCAAATGAATGTTTGTAGGCCTGAGAGTAGATATAGATGTGCAATCAAGTATTATCCATCTTCATGAAGATCCATGAGGGGATGACCCTAGCTGATTGGGCCCATATAGAGGAGGTCAGTCTAGGAGTGATGTAGCACTACCATCATGTGCCACATAATACATCTATGATCATATCACTCATTAAGAGATGGGATCCACCTATAAACACCTTCTTACTTTCAATCGATGAGATCATGATCTTACTAGAGAATGTGTATAGGATTACATGGTTTCTCTTGCAAGTTGATCTAATCTACCATATAGATTAGGAGGAACATGAGGATTAACTTGAGCTATTATATGGTGATGACCATGATCAAGTCAGATAGCATGATGGGGGATTTAGCTATAGCACATTGTATAAGAGGGCACTGAGCAGGAGGAGACTCATGACTATGTTGATGATTATCATTTTATGTTTTTCCCTTCTCAATTTGAACAAGAGGTTCTCATACTTGCTACTAGGGGTTATAGCTAAGTCAATACTGGGGAAGACTATATTTGACTAGGTACCTATTCTCTTGGTATAAATATAGAGGGAGCTATGGGGATTCATCACCCACAGGAGGTATAATATTAGTGTCAGTCTTGTCATACACTATTGGGATTATGAGTACATATAGGTGTTGAGGCTGATGGGATTACTATTGGGCCTATGAGTACATATGGGTGTTAAGGTTTTATATATAGATACAAATTTTGGTGATGGTGATGATGGTAGGAGGCCGATGGATGCAAACCTAGTTAGGAGAGGGGGTCAGAGGGCATAGGTATAGGGGGTTGGCCCTGATGCATAGAAATGAGTAGTGTTAGCCATGACATAGGCATAGGTGGAAGCATTACAAGGGTAGGTGGCTATATTATAGGGTCAGTTAGCCACTATGATAAGTGATAGGGACCTAGATAGAGCTACACTATCTCAGGTCACCTAGGAGTGAGATGATTTGAGATAGGCTGGAGGAGTAGCAACAACATTAACATGTCTAGTAGGGACCATTCATATGTAGAGGTACATAGCCACCATGTAGGAGTTATGATACTATGAGGCTATAGTCTTCATTTAATACCTAGTGTAGCCTTGATGGGGTGAGTATAGAGCTAGGATAGTATGTGGTGCAAGTTTAGTGACACCTAATCAGTGGGTTGCATCGATAGCTAGATAGGTAGGTACCTCTAGATAGGTGCTAAGAGGTAACAGTGAAATAGGGGCCAATGGTAGTGGTGCCCCAGGGGCATAGAGGATAAAAATTTGATATGATATTTTGATTTTGTAAATCATTTTTATTCTGACCTACATGCTAATATGGTGAGATGTATATTTTTAGAGAGAGAGAGACATGCATATCTATTGTATACATTATCAGGTTATCTGACTCACAAGTTATATATATATATATATATATATATATATATATATATATATATATATATATATATATATATATATATATATATATATATATATATAATCTTTTTTTATTTCTCATGCTCATTGTTTATGATTTGCTTTGATATTAATGAGGTGATGTGACATTTATATTGGCTATGGATTTTGCTTATGTTATGGATTCTAGACACTAATGTAGACTCACCTAGCTAGGCATGAGATGGATTTTATTTATGGTTACGATTTATGCCATGTATGTGTATGGTGATGCTTATGACATGCTAAATTTTAATGAGTATATGATTTAGTATTTATATTTAGACATGTGATGGAAATGGTTGTTTTTTTTATTACTTATGGATGCTATGGTGTTATTATGCTTGTTATGGTTACGATTATGGTTATGCATTTACTTATGGCACATGTGCATATGCTTGTTGTTAATTTGTTTTAAGATAAAACACACGAGGTAAGTTAATTAAAAACACTAGATAAGAGAACAAAGAATATAATCAAGAGACAAACATCATAATGAAAATAACAAATAGTCATGAAAGGATAAGAAGAGGGAACAATGCTTCTCTTTGAAAAGGACTAAAACAAAACCAAAGTTGGATTGGCTTAATGAACATAAACCCTTTGAATGCTTCGCATTAGCATTCGTTAGTTGGTTAAAAAAGGTGTCTAGATCACATGATGTTAAGTATGCTCAAAATCCCTTGCTTATATTGTATAAAATGGGAGATGGATGAAATTTAAACCTTCATGTGAGACAAGCATGCCTCTTTTGTATGTTTTGAAAGAGTCAATATAAACAAGTCTATGTCATGCAAAGTATAGACTGATTGATGCAAGAAGTCTACTAATGAGAGCTAATTATGGATTTCAATATTTAGTTTTCTTATGAGAGTTGATTATGGCTTTAAAAATTATTGTGTTTTTATTTTTTGCTTGATAATGGGTCTTTTGCTTATTTGCTTAGGAGGGTCAAGGAAGCTTATTGATGTGGGAAACTTCCATGAAATTGCTTGCTTTGACAAATGCTTTTCTTAGCCATCCTTCAAGGGAGTGGTCTAAGTTTGTGTGATTTTTTTAATGATTTTGATAGGTATCCTTCAAGGGAGAAATCCACCTTATGTTGAACAATTTCAAACATGTTTTCAATAACTATCCTTCAAGGGAGTAGTTTGCAAATGCTAGGAATGACCCATGATCACTATTATTAGGGATTTTGATTTTGTTTTCTTTGTTTGATTTTGCTTGACATATACTTGTTTATATAGGTTGAAGAGTTCACCTTTATGAAGGCAAAACTAAAAGCATAAGAAGATTTATTAGGTGTAAAGAGGTTTAGGTGACAATAATAATGGGAATCCATCCTGGAAAAGGGGCAAAAAATACCATGAGAATCATGCCATGGGTAGAGGCATGGTACCCATTATTCAAGATTAGTCTATTACTATGATAGATAATCACATGATTCAATTTTAATTAGTTTCCCATAAAATAGGGAGATAAATATGGTTAAAATCGAGGGATAATCTTAAGGTAAAACAAAAGGTGAACTTAATCCTTCTTAACAAAAGAATGGATGTAGATGTAAAGCATTGAGGGGCTCAAGTTATAGGTTAGCTTCAAGAGAGGATAGGTAGTAAGCTCTTGATCCATACTCATGGGTTATGATATAGGATCCAATCCAATTGAAAGCAAACTTGACCCACTTTCTCTTCTCCATATTGGTGACATGTTGATTTTACTTTAGGATGAGGTCATCGATGTTGAATTCTTGCATTCTAAGGCATTTGTTATAGGCATGTTTGACATGCTATTGATAGACATGAAGATAGGTAAGGGTGGCTAAGTGATGTTCATCAAGTCACTCAAGTTGGAATAAATAATGCTGATGATAATCATCCTCATAAATGAGATCTTGCAAAGATATATAAAGAGATGGGATTTGGACTTTGAGAGGCAAGATGACCTCCACTCCAAACACAAGAGAGAAAGGGGTAACACCTATAGGGGTTAAAATGCTAGTATGATATTCCCATAAGGTGAGGGGATGTGAGAATGCCAATCCTGACCAGATGCATTGATCATTTTAGTGAGAATATTGTTAAGAGTTTTGTTAGACGCTTCAGCCTATCCATTTTCTTGAGGGTGATAGGGCGAGGAGAAAATAAACTTAATGATGAATGCATCACATAGACCTTGTAATTTATTATTCTTGAAATATTTACCATTTTTAGTGATAATATTTTGAGGAACACCAAAATGGTAGATGATGTGATGGTTGATAAAGTCAATAATATTCTTCATTTTGGTTAAGACTAAAAGAATAGCTTTTACCCATTTGGTAAAATATTTGGTCATAGTGATGATATAATGGTGTTGTTATGAAGAATAGGGGTTAATTTCACTAATAAGGTCTAGACCCCATTATGAGAAGGGCCAAAAATTGGTGGAGACTCAAATACTATGGCTAGGTGCATGACGCAAATTGGCATGTTGTTGATACTTAACACACTTTTTCACATAATCATAATAGTCTTAGGTAAGGTAGGCCAATAATAGCCAAGGTGAAGGACACATTTAGTAATGGTGAGACCACCAAAGTTTCCCCCACAAATTCCATCATGCATTTCCCAGATAGCGTGAGAGGCTTCATGACTATATAGGCAATGGAAAAAAGAAACCATCAAAGTTGAGCTTATAAATAATTACCCCCATAATAGTATAACATGAGGTAATCTAGATAAATTCTCTTTGAGCATTATTAGAAAGGCTAGAAGGAATTATGGAAAGGTTAAGATAGTTGAATATCTATTGATACCAAAGGTTAGGTTAGGTCTCACTGCATTGAAGATGGTGGGAATATTTGGTTTGACATAGGAAGGTTGGGTAAGTCTATGGATAACAATAGATAGCTTAGATTTAAAGGGTGAATATGGGATCTGAGAGGCAAAAGAATCCATGGTGTCAAAAAACTTGTTGATAGATCATAGGGTTGATTGGATGTGGTAGTGTTCAAATGATGCTAAGAGTTTGTCAACTAGTTATTTGTAATATTTCAAAACATCATTCTTACACTAGTAAAATCCATTGATTTGATTGACCACAAGTTGGGGATCACAAAGATGTTGACTATTTTGACTCCTAGGGATAACATAATTTGAAGGCATATGAATAGGGATTCATACTCAGCCATATTATTGGTACATCCAAAATCAAGTTTGAAGGACAAAGCAAGAGGTTCATCATCAAAGAGAATAAGGATGATGCTAGCTCCCCCACCATGTTGACATTTTGATCTGTCAAATAACATGGTAACTTGATAGGTGAATTCCACCCAAGAGAGGGTCATGATGGACTCATCAAGGAACTCAAGAGGAGGAAGTTGATTTTTTGCTAATGGTGATTCAGCAATTAGTCAAAAATAACCTACCCCTTAATTGAATTTTGTTGAAGGAACTCAATGTCAAACTCCACTAAAATCTTGATCGATTTGGCCATGTGTTAGTTTTGTTATGGATTGGAGTGCATGTAATTAAGTGGGTTAGTATTGGTTATGACATATGTCTTGTGGTTAAGAAGGTAGTGGTGAAGTTTGGTGGCCATGAAGATTTAATCTAAGCAAAGTTTCTAGGTATGGATATACTGAGTCTCATACTTTATAAGCATGTAATTGATGTATTAAATGATTTGATCTTTGTGTTGTTCATCTCGATGAGCAAGCATTTCTCCTAAGGAGTGGTTAGTGGTGGAGATATATAGGTATAAAGGTTGGTCATAATTGGGAAGGGTGAGGACAAGTGGAGACAAAAGGTACTTTTTGAGTAGATCAAAGGCCTTTTGATAGTCACTATTCCAAATAAAAGAGACATCCTTATTTAGAAGGTGATGAAAGGGTTGGTATTAGTCTGAAAGCTAGGAGATAAAGTGATGAATGGATTAGAGCTTCCCTTACAAACTATGAAGTTGTTTGAGGTTGATTAGAGGAAGCATGTTGAGGATGGCTTTGATCTTAGTAAGATCAACTTTGATATCATGAAGGGAGACAATAAATCTAAGAAGCTTGCCTAATAGGACCCCAAAAATACATTTTTTGGGGTTTAGGCAGACATGGTAATAGATAAGTCACTCAAAGATGATCTTGATAACTACATCCTTTTGGAGTTTGGATTTTCTAAGGAGGTTATCCACATAGTCCTTTAAAATTCTATGGATAAGGTCATGAAAGATGCAAGTCGTGACATATTGGTAGGTTGCACCAATGTTATTTAGTCCAAAAGGAATGAATCTATAGTAGAAGGTCCCCCATGGGGTGGTAAAGCCAATCTTGTGTTGATATTTGGGGACACTTAGGATCTGATTGTAACTCAATAATCTATTCATGAGAGATAGCATCTCATGGTCAGATGTAAGATCAACTAGCTAGTCTATGCTCGATAGAGGAAAGTCATTTTTGGGGTAAGTGAGGTTGAGGTCATGAAATTCCACACAAATTCATAGTCCCCCTATGGCTTTGGTGATAGGCACGACATTCAAGACCCATTGGGGATAGTCAATGGGTTGAATGAAATTAACAAATATAAGATGATGAATCTCTTCTTTGATGAGAAGGGCTATTCAAGGGTGCATGCATCAAAGTTTTTACTTGATGGTCTTGGCATAATTATTGGTGACAATGTTATGGGTGGCAATATCAGGGTCAATTCCAAGCATGCCATTATAAGACCAAGAAAATTCTATGTTACGGTCTTGGAGGAAGGAGGGAAGTCCCAAAGTTCCTCGACATTCAATGATTGGCCAATTTTGATGATATAAGGGTTGTGTAGAGTGCCCAAGTTGATATCTATGGTGGATTCATTCAACATGGTCAAAGTCTCTAGAGGAAGGAATTTGTGGATGGAAGAATCTAGGGCACCAAGTTAGGTGAGAATAGAATCATCATCCTAGCATTGAATAGTGTTACTAGTAGGAGAGTCATCTCCTATCATCTCAAGATGGGTCAAAGGGATGGTTATGGTTTCCCCCTCCTTTTGATAAGTCGAAGGTCTAAGGTTAATCATGTTGGTGAAAAAAATTTAGGTGGGATGATTCCATCATCCTCACATGCAGGTGGAGGATAGGTTGGTGAGGAAGGTGTGTCTTTCTCAATAATGGTGGTGGTAGGTGGTTTGGTTTGATTTTTGGTGGGTATAATGAAATAAATTACATGTTTCTCATGAAGCTTTCTAATATCAATAGAAATTAACTCATGTGTGCCATGCTCATATCACCTAAGACCAAATCCTTTAAAGGCATACCTATGGAGGTATGTTTTGGCAAAACTTAGCTTATCTAGATAGGAGAAGCCAGAGGTGAATGGTCGAGGTGAAGACGAGGTGGTGGAAGTACCAAGGGTTTTATTGAGTCCCCCATAGATGAAATGGGTTTGACATTAGGGAGGTCCAAAAGAAACAATGGTTCCAACATTGGGGTCATATCCCAATTGGTAAGTTGACCATGCTCTTGAGGAGTAGGGAACATGTCAAGGGATAAAAGGTGATATTCCCCAAGTGAAAAGTGATGGAATGTTGATTCAAAAGGGTCTATGGTGGGGATTTGGTTTGAAGGGATGGACAAGATAATATATGCCTCGTTGGTGGAAGAGGATATGATGTCCACTTTCATGATGGAGGTCTTGTCTTTGGTTGAGGAGGGTGTGCTAAATGGAGGTAGGAGTATGGAATTGGGTCAATAAGTCATGTTGTATGTAGAGAATGGATTTAGGTCAGCTTGGATAATGATGACCTGGCTTTCATGATCAAACTTGATGCAATGATGAAGGGTAGAGGGTAAATAACCCATGGAGTAGATCTAAGGTCATCACAGTAGAACATTATACTAGAATTCTCCTTCTACCACATAAAAGAGTTTGGAGAGGGTATGAGGTCCTACATAGATATAAAGGACAATAGTTCTTAAGGTAGTGGTCATGGTATTGTTAAAGGATTAGAGGATGGTTGAGATTTCAAACATTACATTATCTAGTAGGTTAAGTTGGTGATAGGCATGGGAAGAGATGATGTTAATACTAGCTCCCCCATCAATCATGACCCATTTGATGTGGCTTTGGTTGATGTAAGTAGTAATATAAAGAGGTGGATATAGCTCATCAGGGTGGATGGAAGGTATTTTTGAATCCTTGAAGGTGACAAGGTTGGAAATTTGGAGGGTGCCAACAAAGGTTTCCAAATATTAAGGGTCTTTAGGTTGGACCGCTACTAACTACAGTACCTTGATCATTACTTGGTGATGATGAGATGAAGTAGTAATCAACTCATATAAGATCATCTTCATTAAGGTTTGATGGAGTTGTTTAAGCACCACTCTCTTGATGGATTTAGAGGGGTTGGATTGGGAGGTACCCAAGATAGAAACCTTAGGTTTGGTTGAAGGTGAAGGCACTTGATTTTGGTTAGGTTGGGAGGTGGAAGATGGGTACATCCATGGGATGGACACTTTATCCTTCCCCTTATCCTTTTGTTGAGCATGTGATCAGGTGACCACATGGATAATATAGATAAATAGAAGAGTTAGGGTAGGATATGGCTTTAGTTCCTCATCACTCTAAGGTGAGAAGAGGAGAATAGGTAGGTGTTGGGTAGTGGCTATTATTGGTTGGATTGGTAGTAGACTCATGGGAGGTTCCAATATTAATAGATCATCTTCATCATAGAGCTAAATGGATAATGGTTTGGAGGGCTTTGTAGTTCTCCATATTATCCTAATTTCTTATGATAAGAGCATATATGATGGTTGTTATACTATATAGGATTTGGACTAAGAGGGTCGAATGGTTTGATGGGAGGTAAGGTCAAGAAAGAGGCTTGTAATAACCTTTATAAAATGACTAAGTAAGGCTCAGCTAAAGGTGGAGAGGTTTTAGAGGTTTTGGTTTTGCTTGGTAAAATGGAAGTTTTTTTGGAAACAAGCTTGGTGGTAAGAGGTTTGGGTAAGGTAGTGTGGTTGGTTGGTGGTTTTGGTTTTGGTAAGGTGGATGTTGATAGGTTGGAGGTAAGAGGTTTTAGGGTAGGTAGTTTGGTATTTGATGGTGCGGATAAGATAAGTGTGTTAGTGTAACCAATAGAGGTAGTTGGATTTTTATTGAAACAATAGGCTTCTTAATCAAATTGGAGGGATGAGGCCCCAAGATAAAGGGCAAGGTTGGGGGAGGTAGGAGTTTGGCCCTCTAGCCCTTTGGTGGCTTTACTTCCTTGGTTTATTTGGTTTTATGATTGGTTGTTGGGTTTGGTGAGGTAATCTCCACTTTCAAATATGGGTGATTAAGGCATTGTTTAGGGAAGGTTTCAAGGTTTTTGGTCAGTTTAGTTGGAGAAGGTGATTTGGTTGAGGAATTGTTGAGTTGGTACATATTTTTATTGGTTTGGTTGGTAAGATAGGAGTGTGGATAATGGAAGTGGTGGGTTGGTCTACCAACGGTGTGGTTGGAGGTTCTCATTTGGCAATATAAGGGAGCCTCAATTATTCCCAAAAGGTGGCTCAATCCATGTCAAGGTTGGAGATAAATTCCAATTTTTGCACTAACCTAGAGAATGGTTTATAGGTTAGTTTTGTTCCCTGGATAGTGGACTTGAAAGATAAGCTCATAGGTTAAGAAAGGGGAATGATGACCTCATCCTTTTTTTAAATCAAAGGATATAAGGTCTGGATGGGTGACTCCTTCATGGGGGGTACAAACATGGTGGCTTCCTCTTTGGGAATGATCTCCAAAGGGGGAATAAATTGTTCGGCAATTAAGGGAGAAGGTAAAATGGGTGATTAACCCATTATGTCAGTTGAAGGAGGGTTTTAGATTCAATGCCTCAATAAGTGGAGGAGGATAAATGGGTGCTTCCTTAGTTTGGGTCTTTAAAGGAAGAGAAGGTAAATGCATTGTTTCTATAAGTAGAGAGGGTGAAGAACAGGTAGATTGGGTGTTAGGTTCTTTAGCAATGAGCATGTTAAGAACCATATTGATAGTATGGGCATCATGAAAAAACTCAATGTTATTTCTTTCATTTTTGGTAGGTACATGATTTGGAAAATGTTGCTTGAATATGTCAAGGGCTTATTTTGAAGGTACATTGGGGTTGTCCAATGTGATCTCCCCCTTGTCAATGAGGGATTAGACAATGCTTTTAAAGGTATTACACCTACTAACATCATGCTCAACTAATTGATGGAAAGCACATAGATCATTTTCATTGTACTAGCTAGGTGCAGGATGAGAGGAATCAAACTACTAAGGGGGTTTGATAGGAGGAAGTTGTATGATATTATATTTTAGTAACTTATCTAAGATTGAAGTGTAAGATTCTCCAAATGGAGTAAATTGCTTATGATTGTTCTAGTTTTGATTCCTCATGTTTTGATTTGAGGAGTTAGAGGAGCTTTTTTGATTGATAGATGGTGGAGGAATGGCTTTAAGGACAAGGGAATTTGTATTTCCTTTGATCTTAACATTGGTATTGGTTTGGTTGTTTGGTTTGTAAGAAGAGGCCTCATTGGTTTCGTAGGTAGAGTTCTTGTTTTTCAACTTTAGTTTTCCTTCATCAATGGATCTATTTTATAATTTACGTGCTATGGTAAAAGACTCATAAAAGGTTTAGAATATTTGAACATGCAATGTGGAAGAGATGTGATTGGAACATGCCTGAGAAAAAAATTCTATTATTTTGGGTTACAGTAAAGAGAAGGAAAGTTGAATTATTAGGCTTCTCCAATGAGCTATAAAATTAGAAATAGATTTGTCATCAAATTGCCAGATAGAGTAGAGATCAATGATGGAAAATTTCTTGGAGATGTTTATGGAAAAGTGATCCAAGAAAGTTTAAGATAACTGGGTGAAGGAGAAGAGGGAATATTTAGTTATGGCACTATACCAATCCAATGCCAGTCCTAACAAGGACATAGGAAAAGTGTGGAGAAGGAGGACATCATCATAGGAAATCAAATAACATGAGTGCCTAATGCCCTAAGGTGTTGCTAGGGATCCTCATTAATTTTAAATTTGGCAAACTTGGGAAGCTCCCACTAAGGAGGATATAGTCTGATAGGGACATATGGGTGAATGGGTTCATTATAGATCTGATCATATGATAAAATGTTGTGAGATACAAAAATGGATGACTCTAAGGTAGTTATCTTATCCATGAGTAACTTCATTAGGTTTGCCTGGGGTTGTGCACCTGAAGGGTTGTAAGGTGCATAATGTTGTGATCATTGGGTGATGTATTGATAGTAGGTAAGAGGTTGGCAATCCACCAAATAATGGAACATGGACAATGGTGGTTAGGTGGATGCTATGCAGGGTTAGGTAGATGTAAGTGGTTGGGTAGTAGGTATAGGTACATGCCCTTGTGGGTTAGAGATATGACCTAGGTTTGGTGAAATGGGCATCTATTGGGTAGGATTAGTGGTTAGGTTGGTGATCAAAGGAAGGGTAGTGACCTTCGAGCTAACTGGGGGTAAGGTATAAGGTATAAGCACCATGAGATTTTGAAGTGGGGTAATGGTTAGTGGATTGGGGGTAGTCAATGGAAGGTTGGAAATTCTAGTCGTAGGTACTCCCATGGTAAGGGGAGTATAAGTGGCTAGTGATTAGGTTGCTCCTAAGGTAGAGGAGTTGTTGGTAGGGGTGGAAGGTATAAGGGTGTTTGTAGGTTGGGCAAGTTGGTTTTCCATAATAGTGCCAAAGGGATTGTTGGTGGATGAGGAAGTTTGGGTAGTCAATGGTTGGGTAGTTATTATGGAAATATAAGTGTTTCCCATAAGGTGGGAAGGCATGCCATAAGGAGGATCTATAGGTGGAACTGAAGTAGGGGTACGGTGAGGCATGGTGTTAAGATAATGTTTAAAGGCCATGAGATTGTTATCTAAGAAGGTGGAAAAGTTAGTGTCTCCTCGGGAAACTTCCCAAGGGAAAGAAAGGCTTCTCAAAGGATGAGGAAAGTATAATGGTTTAGAGATGTAGTCTATGGATGAGGGGGTATAAGAGGTTGATTGGTTTGGTGATGGGTTCTATTCTACTATGTTCTTTCATTGCTGAGGAGTTAAGACCATACGAGATAAGGGAAAGAGAGTACACAAAAAATCTCACCATCAAACAAAAAGAAGACAAGAAAATATCAAGGAAATCAAACACACACTAAAAAGTATGTTAAGTCCTAAAGTTTCTTTTTAGTCTCTATTTTGGATTATGCCTTAATCTTTAAGAATTGTGTGATTGAAATTGGCTTATAGAGTGCATACTATAAAAGAATTCTATGGTTGGTTTTAGGTTGTTTAGGTTCTAAAAAAGAATCTATATTGGGAATCATTATATGGCTTGGTATTAGGGCCTACCCCCTCACTTCACACACCATAGTGATAAGGGTATTGGTTGCTTAGCCAATATATACTGATTTCTAGATTTTATACTCAGCTAGAGAGCTGAGTTGGTTCTCCCCTTGGTAATGACCTCCAAGTAGGATTTCCAAGAAAGGGTAAGGTGATTGCTAGGTGATGAAATCTTAGTTAGGATTTGTCTCAATTTTTTTGATGTTTGATTGATGAAGGTGGTTTGGTGTAGTGTGTGCAACAAAAGTGATGCTATGATAGAATTACTTTGCTTTAAGTTAAATTATGTGAGCTAAAATTGAAAGCAATTGATATATGCACTTAATTTTAAGCCCAAAAGAAAACTTGATGTAATTTATGTGCATAAAATGGAGAGAAAAGAATATATATGTAAACAAGAGAAAAAATGAGTGAAGACTCAAGGTCCCACTAGGCGTGCCAGAATGTTTTAGTGAATTTCAGCTTATATTTCAAGAAGGAAAGAAGAAACTAGATGTGGGTATGGTTAGAAAACCTATTTCATTGTGCACACATTGAATGAGATGATTATGAAGAAATTATCTTTAGTTTGGGAGGATGACCTAAAAATAAGACAACACTAAATCAAATAGTTGGTTAAATAGATAGTTGAGTGGATTTTATAGTGCTAGCTAGATCCCAAAAGTAAGAGCTTCCTTGAGGGCTATCAATCCACACATTTTATATAATTAAGTTTATAAATGGAATGATAAAGTACTTGAATCAATAATAAAAAGGTACTAAAATTGAACATAAGAAATTCTTGCTAAAGAAATAGACTAGAAATGATTGATATAGAAATAAGCAAGTCAACACTAGTGCTAAATGGCTTGGGTTTATTTCAAGAAATTAGGCAAGGGTCTATGAGTAGGTAAGGACATAGAAAATTAGATTTGGTTAGGGGTAAGAGGGTGAAAATAAATTGTAGAATTTAGTTTGATAGTGACCATCAATAGTCAAGTTGTCCATCGGTAGTTAAGGTGAGCATCGATGGTCAAGGTGACCGTCAACCATTAGATAGATCATCAATAGTTAAGGTGATTATCGAAAGTTACTATGTGTTGGAGGTTGGTGATAAATGGTTGATTGATAGGATCAAAAAATTGGATTTTGAGAGATGGGTTGGTATTGGAATGATTGTGAAATAGAAATAAAGTAAATGAATATTATAAAATAAGTAATTATCTTGCAGAAGGTTGATCAGGTGGGTATTTGAGGTGGTTAGCTTATTGGTGGATTTTGACATGAATCTGATAGAGTAATGGTGCTCAACACTTTGGTAGAGTGGTGGTGATAAGTTGGATATCTGACATTATGACTGGATCATTAGATCGTTAATGATGGTTGACCTATACAAAAAGAAACTCTAGATGTACAAGCTCTTGATAATAATTATAGATGGCTTTCACCTCCACATTCCTCTCCTTTTATAGGCATAGGCAAGAGGTTCAAGTGGAAGTTCAACTAGGTTGTCTACTTATAATTCACACATGTAATAACTTGCACATAAATCAAGATAGGCTATATTTATAAAAGGAAGGCAAAGTGGTTTGCATGTTGTTGGTTATTATGGTGGATCCTAACTATCAGTGGTCAAGGTGATGATTAATAGTCACCTTGACCATCGATGGTCAAGGTTCAAAGGTAAGGTTGGTCAAAAGGTGTAATTTTAGCCAATATATCAACTAAGTTAGGTTAAATGGGTTAGGCTAAGTTAGGGGTTAATAAGGTCAAGGTGGGGCCTAAGGGGGTCCTTAAGTGGTCCAAGGGAATTTTTACATTCAAAATCATGATGTGTAAATTTTTGATGTCTACAACTAGTTTACAATTTGAAGACTATATGGGCTAAAGTGAATATGTAGATGGAGTACAACAATGCCCTCATGGAGAGCCATGGTTTTATAGAGGATAATACTATGTTTGATGGCATGTTGGTTGTAGGCCCCAACATGATCATGGTGTGTAATGATCTTTTTATTCAATATATGAAGAAATACCCTTAAGGTAGGGAAACACCATAAAATACTCCTTTAGGAAGGAATAACTCCACAATGTCTCTTCGAGGGGACAACCTCCAATATCCTCTTACAATAGAAGACTCAATGCTTACTTGATTGATATCCTTCCCATGATAATCATCTCCTATATATATACATCTATCTAACCCATGGATGGGTAACCTCCTAATCCAATGTAGGCCGACCATTACCCAATGTATTACTTCCACAAGTTACTCTATTATCCTAATATATTGTACCCATATAACTAAGGGGATGTGTGCCACATGTCGGCATCTCCATCAACCCATATACCTCAATATATCATATCCCTAGGTACATAGCATTCCTTCCCTCCTTGACATGTTTCGTCCTCGAAACATAGGAAGAAACCAAATAATGAGTGTGCTTCAAATCATTGCACACTTGTCTCCAATCTCGATCATCTAGCCATCCATATGTGATCTTCGCAGGTGATAGCTCTCCAAGCTGGTGTCCAAAATTCATTGTGCTCCTTTGATTTCATTGATGATCATAATTATACTGCTTTGGTGTCCAAGCATAATTATTCCTCTTTTTATTCCATGTACCATATTCCGCTGCGCTACTCTGATTCCAACCATGACCATAGTAGGTATTCTTCCATGCATAGTCATAGTGTTTTCCCCATTCATTCCCTGTGCCATAGTATTTTTTCTTTGGATTCCATGCATATCCATAATGATTGGAAATTTTATTTCCTGTATAGACAAAATGATTATTATTATGACACTTCCTCACCTGGTTCCATGATTGTTTCCTCTCATGATGATGTGGGTGTCTATATACGTCAACCTTTTCCAGTACTTTGACCTTGTCCACCTTTGCTTCTACCTCTTCCACTTTTTCCTTCTTTATTTCTTGAGTAGATGAAGTGCTCATTTGTAGTGAGTCTTTATCTATATCATCTGAATCTTCATCATGTTCTTCATCACCTGTTTCCATCTTATCCTCATGATCTACCTGGATTGTTTTTAGTGCCTTTTTCACTATGATATCTTGTAAAGTGATCTTCTTTTTCTTATACCAAAACTTCATGAACTTTTTCTGAATATTAATATTCATTGTTCCCAAAGTCTCTAACCATGGATATCCAAGAACTATATCCATATCATCCATATCCAAAGCATAAAAATCTGAATGCAAAACATATTTTTCCATAATGAGCTTTAGATCTTCAAACATTGAAATATTCTTACCATCTACTTGAACCTCTTTGATATTCTTTGCTTGAACATGTAGATGCTTGGCCATATTCATGCTAATGAAGTTATACTTGCTAGTAGGGTTTATGGACACAACCACCTTCTTCTTTTGAATGCATCCATGAAATTGAAAAATTGACTCGGATTTATTTGGAGCCAAATTATTTGAACCCTTCTTTTCTTCTTCTTCTTCTTCTTCTTCTTCTTCTTCTTCTTCTTCTTCTTCTTCTTTCTTCTTCTTCTTCTTCTTCTTCTTTTTCTTCTTCTTCTTCTTCTTTTTCTTCTGATGATTCTTCTATTTCTTCTTCTTCTTCTAATGATTCTTCTATTACATGGTGTGATGGCTCAGGTTGATAGGATGTGATGAAGGTGGTTAGAGGAGCAAACCAAGGATGGAGATGCATAGTGGATGGGAAAAGTAGTGAAGTGAAGTATCCTACTTCATGAAATTTTAGATATGTCTTCTAGAGTATCCTACATTAGAGGAGAATATGGTTATCCTATGTATCATATTCATCAAGAGTAGGAGAAGCCTCATGTAATCCATGGTATACACTTAATCAGATACTTGCAAGTAGTGGGAGTTGTGAGTAGTTCATGATGGGATCTTTGATAAAGGATTGAATCTGTGGTGAAGTGGGAGTCACTATGGTTTTTGTAAATCTATTATGGGCATGAATATGTTGATAAATTTGGTTATTGTAGAGAAGTTTTAGTGGTGCATAAAACTTCTATTGGGCTTATTATGTGGAGCAGTAGTAGATATTGGCATAAATTGAAGTTGGATGGCAAATAGTTGGTAGAAGACAAGTGTTTGAAAGTCTTGTGTATTTGAATTCAAGTGGGAGATTGTTGGGTCTGAAGCCACTATTCATAGGTCACTATTCACATAGTGTATTCATGAGTACTATTCGTAATCACTATTCATGGGTCACTATTCATGGTAACATGGTATGCAAGTGTGTGGCATGTGCGTGTACAGTGATATGGAATGCAAGTGACATGGCATGCAAGTGATGTGGTAGTTATGTGATGTGGCATGGCCCCATGGAGGATATTCCAAGTTGGCACATGTGGGAGACCTTTGGTACATGTGGGAGACCATTGGTAC
Organism: Torreya grandis; assembly: GCA_037957365.1. NCBI lineage: Eukaryota > Viridiplantae > Streptophyta > Pinopsida > Cupressales > Taxaceae > Torreya > Torreya grandis. The sequence continues at coordinate 3,236,015 of JARHVA010000210.1, forward strand.
ATGTGGGATACATTTAGCACATGTGGGAGACCTTTGGCACATGTGGGAAACTAAGGAATATGTGATAGAAATTTGGCACATGTGGGAGACCTTTGGCACATGTGGGAGACCATTGGCACATGTGAGAGACCATTGGCACAAGTGGGAGACCTTTGGCACATGTGGGAGACTAAGGCACATGTGGGAGACCTTAGTACATGGGTGGACAATTATTCCTATTGTTTAATAGTTCACCCACTCATGTGTGGGTCAAATTTATAAAGGCCACCATGAAATTTCTCCCCCCCTCTCTCTTTTTAATTATAAATGCTATTAATAACATGCTTTCTCCTTGTATTTCAAGAGAAACCCATTTGGGTCTATCCACTCTTGGATAATTATTGCAGGCTGGAGCTTAGAAGGCACATAAGCTTAGCTCATCTAGATTATTGAGTTTTAAGCATCATTCATGCTTAGGTGGTTAGCATGTAAGGCTTAGATGAGAACATGGATCACCTAGTTTGAATGTAATCATGGAGATCCTTGAGGTTAGAAGTTAGAACCTAGAAGGCTATGTTATCTTGGCTCACTTGGATGAAGACATGGATCTTGGAGGTTTGTTATCTCAGATTAAGAATATAGAGGTTGATGATTTGGATCTCACCTTAGATTCTATGGTTTTAACATCATGATGGAGTTGTATGTTGCAACTTGGAGGTTGGATCCTGTAAGGCTTGGTTGTAAGCTTGGTTCACTTGAGTGCTTTTAAGCACTAGAAAGGAGTTTCAAAGAGGAGTTATTATTTTAGAGAGAGTTTTTGATGAATATGGATTTTGGATGCTACCTTTACCCCATTATTTTTCCCTAGTTGGTTTAGTAGGGTTTTCACGTATATCTTGTGTAATGTGTTCTCTCATATTTTATGTTTTTTGTAGCTTGTTTTAATTATACATTTAAATTATTACACATCTTAGGATTAGGCCTTTTTGCATTCCTAAAAAGTGGTGTCATAGCTTGAACTATTGGTACCTGCACCTTGTTGATCCTAACAAGTGGTATCAAAGCTTTAGCTATTGTTACCTAAGCCTTGTTGATCCTAACAAGTGGTATCAGAGCTTTAGCTATTGGTACCTAAGCCTTGTTGATCCTAACATATATATCATTATCTATACCAAAGTCATATTCCCTTCATGAGAAAAAACCATTTACTTTCATATTTTACTATCATAGGAAAAATATGGTATATGGGTAGAGGTAACCTATTTTGTTGATTTATCCATGTAGAAATGTCTTACTCATTTATCTATAGGTGTGTATAGGTTCAACATGTTCAAAACTAATAACATGATGAATCATAACTTACCAACATGATGGAATCACTCCAATATCCCTTCCTTGACTATGACCTATACTCACTTCTTGGTTACCACATACAGTCATTTATCCACCTGCAACCTTACACAAATGACAACATATTCATGGCCTCAAGGGCCTTCAAGCATAACATGAAATTAATGCAATCACATATACTGAATGGAGAATCCACAGCAGTTCACTTCCCTTTATTCATAGATTTTTTAATCTATTATATTACAATCCTTTCTTGGACTAGAGATATTTCTTAAGAGATTTTTTATTTTCTCTCATTCTTTGATCCTCCTTCTTGGAGACCTCTATCTCCCTATTCTCTCTACACCATACAACAACTACAACTTACATTTTTCACCAAATTCAACATTGGTTTTGGTTGGTATTTACATCAAAATTCCTTATAATAAATAACTCAATTATTGAGTTTGATTACATGAATAATTGATTTCTAAACCCTTAATGAATTAACATGAGATATGTTCAAACCTACCTTAAATAACTTTATTGGACCCCTTAAACCCAATTTACTCACCTAATCACTCCATACATGCATTTTAACCTCATAGTCATAGTTAAATTATTTGAATTTTCATCCCATATCATCCCTTAATACCACCTAATAGGTTATTAGGTAAATAGTTCAATTACTCATTAAGTTTCTAGGTCTCTAGTTTAGGTTGTCAAAGTTGTCAAAATTTAAGTTATGGTTGCAAAACTCTAATTTTGATGCTTCCTATGTAAAAAATAACATTAATAACACATATGGGGGGTGGATAATGTTTAATAATAGGTTATTGTCCTCTCATTAGTCCCGATTGACAAACCCACCACCCATTATGGCCTCAAGAACACCCTTTCCAATACAAGAAAAATGCAATTTTTAAGCCTAAGTTAAAACACGTGTAAAACAAAAATTATAAGTCATTTATATAAAAATTTATATCCCTTCCCTACCTCTTTAATCCATCTAATCACACCCTAGATAACTTAGGTATAATATTTGAGAGAAATCCATTGGACAAGTTGTAGTGAGGGGTCCAAAAATGCAACTTTTTGGCAATGAACAAGTAACTTCTTGAGCTCCAATTGGCATTTCTACCTCCAAGACCTCCACATATGAATATATAATTTTTATCATGTATAGATATTAAAATTACATGTTATCACACCACCATGATGTTTAAATCCACCTAGAAGGGCATTTTTCACTACCGATCTAGAGAGCAAAAACACTGACAACAAATGTTGTCAAAGTTTAAGTTGTGCTTATAGAACTCTAGTTATGATGCTTCCTAAATAAAAAATGACACTTCCAACACATATGGAGGGGGAGGATAATGTATAGTAATAGGTTATTGGCCTCCCATTATCCCTAATTGACAAACCCATCACCCATTTTGGCCTCAAGAACACCCTTCCCAATATAAGAAAAATGAAAATTTTTAGCCTAAGTTCAAACACACATAAATTGAAAATTGTAAGTCATTTCCATGAAAAATCAGATCCCTACCTTCCATATTTAATCCCTGTAATCACACACTATAACACTCAAGTGGAAGTTTTGATAGCAATCCGTTGGACAATTTGTAGTGAGGGGTCTACAAATGTAACTTTTTTGGCAGTGAACAAACAACTTCTTGAGCTCCAATTAGCATTTCTACCTCTAGGACCTCCAGCTAAAAATATATCACTTTTATCACATCCATATAGGAAAATAACATGTTTTTACACTACCAAGATGCTCAAATCCACCCATAAGTGCATTTTCACTACTGTTTTGGAGAGTGAAAACACTGATAATAAATGTTGTCAAAGTTTAAGTTATGGCTGTAGAAATCTAGTTTTGATGCTTTTTGACTAAAAACTGAAAATTAAAACATATTCAAGGGGGAAGATAACATCTATTTCTAGGTTATTGGCTTCCCATCAAGCCCGATTTACAATCCCACCACATATTCCAACCTCAAGAACATCCTTCCCAATATAAGAAAAATACAAATTTTTAGCCTATGTTCAAACACACATAAAATGAAAAATGTAAGTATTTTATGTGAACCATAAAATCCATATCATAACTCTTTAATCCCTATGATCATACCCTATATCACTTAGGTTTAATATTTAAGAGCAATCTTTGGACAAGTTGCAGTGAGGGGTCCAAAAATGCAACCTTTTGGCATTGAACAAGTAACTTCTTGAGCTCCAACTAGAATTTCTACCTCTAGGAATTCTAACTCAAATATATCACTAAAATCATGTCCAAATAGGTAAATTACATGTTATAACACTACCACAACATGCAAATCCACCTGAAAGTGCATTTTCACTACCATTTCAGAGCACAAAAACACTGATAATAAATGTTGTCAGAGTTTAAGTAATGGTTGTAGAACTCTAGTTTTGATGATTATTGAATAATAAATGAAATTTAAAACATATCCTAAGGGAAGATAAAGTATATGATTAGGTTTTAAGCCTATTATAAATCTCGATTGATAAACCCACCACCCATTTCAACCTCAAGAACACGCTTCCCAATACAAGAAAAATATAATTTATAGCCTAAGTTCAAATACATGTAAAAAAAATTGTAAGTCATTTACATGAACCATTAGATCCATCCCCTAGATATTTAATCCCTCTAATTTCACCCTAGATCACTCAGGTGGAAGATTCAAGATCAATCAATTGGAAAAGTTGTAGTGAGGGGTCAAAAAATGTAACTTTTTGGCATTGAACAAGTAACTTCTTGAGCTCCAACTAACATTTCTACCTATAGGACCTCCAAATATAAATATATCACTAAAATAAAATATATATAATAAAATAACATGTTATCACACTTCCAAAACATTCAAATCCACCTGAAAGTGTATTTTCACTACTGTTATGGAGCGCAGGAACACTAACAACAAATATTGTCAAATTTAAAGTTATGGTTAGAGAACTCTAGTTATGATGCTTCTTAACTAAAAATTAACACTTATAACACATCCAAGGGGGATGGATAATGTCTAGGACCAAGTTATTAGCCTTCCATTAGGCCCAATTAAAAAACCCACCACCTATTCTAGCCTCAAGAACACGCTTCCCAATATAAAAAAATGCATTTTTTAACCTAAGTTCAAACACCCATAAAATGAAACTTGTACGTCATTTATTGAGATTAGATCATGTCTAACTTGAGATTTGATCATGTCCAACCTAATCTTCTTGTAGCTTCAAGAATATATAATTATTTACTAATAGTACCAACCATGTGAAGGTAGAAGCTTATTTGGCACCATTAACCTACAAAAAAATGTTAGTAAGTAATTAGAAATGAAATTTATATGTACTACCTATAAAATAAAAAAAATTGGTAAAATTGATTATGTCTACATTTGAAAATTCAACATACCTACATATTTCAATCCAATGAACCACTAGGATCTACTCTAATCTTGATAGTATCAAAAATAGCTTCATGGTCTAACTCCCAAAATTTCCATATTTTCTTGTTTAATGGCCTCCCATGATATTTTTATAATTGAATATGTATACACATAATATTTTAAAATTTTATCAAATATTGATGTTTTCTATCTTTTAAGAACTCATCGATACTCAATCTCTCTAAGTGCATGTCTTAAAGGGTACACTAAGAAAGGGGTGGGTGGACCATTGGTGCTTCATAGGATTGTTGTCCCTTATTACCACCTATTACCAATCCAAAAAACTCCTAAAAACCATTCCCTAAGCTATTACTCCTCTTTTTCATACTCCTCTAGTCATTTCCATTCCTCTTTTCCTCACCTTAAGCCTCTTTCAATAGTCTACATTACTAGGTCAATTGGTTCGACCCTATACTATTTTGGGTAAAATTCATTTAGGGTATAGGTCAAATCTTGGCTAACCTAGCCTGTGACTTAGTGAATTTTTTTCCATAATTATACTAGGTTGACTGGGTTGACTTTGCCAGCTAAATTTTTTAGAAGGGCTTAGGATTAAATCTTCCTCTATATAAAAGATCATTTCATCATTATTTATAAATGAATAAGAGTTATTGTTCAGTTGTACTTCTTTAAAATATGATTTTCCACAATTCTACTTGAGGAGTCTTAGCTTAGGGTTTCTACTTAGAGAATATAGTCTTGTGGAGAATTCTTAGATGTTTTGGCCTTTTTTAGTAATCCTTACAACCACAATAACATCTTTATAATCCCCTTTTGACAAAGGAGAGATTTAGTCTCGACAAGTTCATCTTTCAAGTAAGTATTCTCTAACTTTTCCTCTCTTTAGTAGATAGAAGTAGCATAAGTATTGGCTTCAAATAGTATTAATCTTCTTCTTCGTGTATTAGGTCTTACTCATACATAGCTTAATTAAGATTCTCCTATGCATGTTTATTTGTTTACTAACCCCCATATTTTATCTCAAGCTTTGGTGAGCACTAGATTAGGCTTTACATGTTATTAGTTTAGTGAATGTAAAACATAGGGCTTAGTTAGGGTTATTACATGATTTTAATTTACTAGAGGATTTGAAACCCTCCCTAGCATGGTTTATTGCGATAAGATATCCCCTAATTGGGTCTATTGGATCCCTATATTGGTCATGTTCTTGATTATCTAATGCATTCCCAATCCAAAGTGTAAGTAGGATCTATCTTCTCCAAGTTAGGATTGATTTATAGACTTGATGAATTTTTGATTGCATACATTCTGGTGAACCTAATGTGAATCTAACCCTTACAAGTTTTATCTCACATTTTTCATTATTTTTATCACTTTATTTATTATTTTTCTATATTTGTGATACTGGGTCAATAGTGTTGGTATAGTTTCTATCTTTTGTGCATAGTTTTAACACACAACCACATCATTAATACTCTATTCTATTTGTGTAGGTCTTCATCAGGTATAGGTTACTAAGTTGAATAACTAAACATAGTACAAGTTTTCATTTTTAGATAGGCTACTAGGTTGACCCAGTCAACACACTACACTTTCTAGACAAGTTATTAGGTCAACTTTGTCTACATAGTACACTTCTAGACTTATAGAAAACATACTTGGTTGACACTACCAACATAATATTATTTATAAGTTTTTAGTAAACAAGGAACTACAGAACTAGGTCAACCTAGTTGACATAGTTGGCAAAATTTGTAAGTAAAATTCAAGGTACTTCAACAACAATCTCACTTTCCTCTACATCCTCCAACCCACCAAGGTTCCTTTTTCTCTTTCTTTGTCATTTATTTTATTCATTATAGATCTATTTTTCATAGTTTGTAGTCTTTAAAATTACCCCTATATAGCAAACTAGGTCCACTTTATTGATCTAGTTTTATATTTTGTATTTTATTTGGAAGATTAGGTCGAATAATAACTTAGTTCTTTAAATAGAGCATTTCTTCAATAGTAAAGTAGTGATAATATTTCGCTCTATTTTGTAATCTATGCATACATTGTAGTTTGAGATGACATTGTACTATGTTTTAAAGTTAGAATTAATGCTTCTATGCTAGTAATTAGCTCACACTTTCATTTTCAATTGATTTCATGCTTAGAATAGATCACATAGTCTAATTAGGTGGTTTTTCAATATATAATTTAGTTTCACTATTTTTCTCTTTTATGCACACACTACCAAATCACATAATCTTAAAATGCATTCAAACAATTATCTACCCAAGGCCTACCTATTTGGATTTCATCACCAAGGGGGAAGCCAAATTAGTTTTATAGCCAAGTATAAACATGTGGTTAATGGTATATATTGGAAAAGTACCTAACACCCTTATCATTATGATGTGTGAAGTGAAGGGGTAGGCCCAAATACCAATTTGGTGCCATGTCTAACACAGATCCCTTTTACCCCAAATGTCCTAAAACCATCTGTAGATTGATTTATAGTTCCTTACTTATAACCAAATTTCTATCACACTTAAAATCATACCTTAATAATCTAAAAACATTTAGAATGACCATTTAGTTAGAATTTACTTTCCAAGTTGACTGCTTACTCTTTGCTCAATTATATGTTGTATTGCAAAAAATTACATTGGTTAATGTTGGTGCAAGGTTTTATACTATGTGCCTCAATTAGATCATCCTAATTAACCCAATTGATTGTGTGTTTTTCCTCTTAATTATTTATTTCAAAAGTACTTGAAATTTTTTTCTTGTTTCAATACACAGTCATTTAGTTTGACACAATCTCTTACAGACTGTCTATTCCCCTACCTACAAAATTGAGTCGACCCTTTAAACATAGTATTCTTTTCTACCTCCTAGGGTAAAGTATTAGGTTGACCATGTCGAATCTATATCCTTTTCTACCTGTATTTTATCCTAGGTTATATAACTAGGGCGACCCAGTCGACTCTAAATTCCTATTTTCTCAAATTTTAGACCCTATTTCTAGTACTAAGTCAACCTATTTGATTCTATACTCTTACTTTTTTCCTTTTATGTCTAACTCAGTTCTCTATTTCTCTTAGAATTTTATTCATTTATATCAAGTCATCAGAAGATCCCCTATCAAAACCTTCTTGGACAATATGAATCCATTTAGATATTATATAGGATGTTCATTTCTCACTCTTTTCCTCCTATGAGAACCATCACTCTTGGGAAACCTCTTCCCCTTCTTCATGCATGACTTGTAACATGGTAAAAATCACACCTCAATATGAAGTAGGTGGATATGATCATTTTTATAACTATCAAAACAATTCCCATATTCATAATATTCAAACTAATGTGGGAGAAATTGACACAAGTTTAATTAATAATCTCACTAATAATTCATCTTCTAATAACCCTCCCCCTAACACCAATTTAGGGAGTGCTCCTACAAACACCAACTGACCTATTGATATGACTCAACTATTTACACAATTCATATAACAAATGAATGTAATTCAAACTTCTAACACCACTTAAATGATGCAACTACAACATCATTTGATTAATATGACTAATCAACCTCTGACTATCCATCCTCAAGCGAATCCTAATTATATTCCTCTACCTCTTAGATATGCTTTAAGTAATGTTATTCCTCAACCTATAATGAATAAAAAAATGCTTCAAACTATTAAAAATGAGCCTTTAGATCCCTTCCTTGTGTCCATTGATATTGGTAACATATCTCCAACTATCAAGTATGATGGGACTAAATACCTTGCCTCATTTCTCAAAGCTTTTGGCAATCTTTACAAAGAGTGGATCCAAACTAATACCTTTGTCACAACTAAAATCTTAGTCAAAACCTTCACTAAAAATGTATTAAAATGGTAAAACCAACTTCCACAATGTTGAATTTGGTAACTTGAGGATTTAGTCAATCCTTTAGTTAAAGAATTTCAACATAATGATCTTCCTGAAAATTATCTTAACCACTTCATCAATGCTAAACAATCTCCCATCAAATCAGCGCATGACTTTATCAAAAGATGGAAATCTCTAGCCCATAAATTTGACCATAACATGACTATTGATAATCTATTTAAACTCTTTATCACTACTTTAAATCCTTCTCTTCAATATAAGGTTCAAACTTTTGCTCCCCAAACACTTAATGAAGCTCTTGACCAAGACAAATGTCAGGACTTTCTTATGAAGCAATTTAAACCTAATCCTAAACTCTTTAAAGAATATTTTCAACCATATACTAATGATATCATTGGAAATAATCCCAAACCAAACCATGAGTTACCAAAGCAAACATTCCTTCATCTTCTCACACACTACTCTCAACACAACAAATGAAATAATTTTTACCACCCTCTAAACCTTTTACTTATCCTAATAATCCTCATAAGTGGTATGACCCTAATCAATTTTGATGGTTCCACACCTACATTGGTCATTCCCATGAATTTTATAGAGGGATCACTAGATTTTATATCTCCTATATGCTTGGTGATTCATTTAATCATGAATCCATGATCAACCTTCATTGTCAAGAGTACACCATTACTTCTAAAGCTTCTACCTCAAATAACTAGAAATATTTCTCCACAACTAATAACCAACAAACTAATAACAATGTTTGTGATATTTATGGTGATTATGACCAATATTATAATAAATCTTAATATGTTAACACCACTAAGGTCAATTATCATCACAAGCTAGATCATAAAGATCCTGTTACCATGCCTAAGAAACCATCTTTAGAGGAATAAATCCTCAAAGATACTAAAAAACAACAATATTTATTTTGAATCCCCTAAGGAACCAACTCCTCATTTTTAACCTCCAACCACTTTTATTCCTCTAAAATCCGCTTTACCTCCTAAACATTGTGTTGGTTCTTCTTCTAAATCTCATTGGAACTTCTTGAAGAACTTAACTCTATGCCTTGTAAAATTAATATAATGGATTTAGTTTGTACTTATGCTTATAATCATAAATTCCTTATGTAATAATTATAAGAAATCAAAGATCCATATTCTACAAATGAAGAACCATCTTCTATTGAAACTCAATCTACCAATGTGCATACCATTAAAACTATGTCCTTCTTCTAAGCCTTCTATTGAATTTCTTGAAGAAGACATAATCAATGATGAAATTATTTTTCATGTCGATGATATAGTTAACAAAGGCTCTGGTATTTATGTTACATCTTTATGGCTTATCCAATAACTTGGTTATAACAAATATCATCTCAAGTAAACCCACCTTACCTGTCATGGTTTTGATAAGAATAATCAAAAGCCAGTTGGTTACATTTGGCTTCCCCTAATAATTAAACCTAGCACCATTCAAACTAAGATTATGGTCCTTGATTTACCCTTATCTTATAATATACTCCTTGGTCACCCATGGTATCATAAAATGAAGCCTATTATTTCTTCTGGTGTCCAATGCATTAAATTCTTACATAATGGAAAATGGTATAAGCATGAGGCTGATCCCAAGTTTTGGAGTATTCAAATTCATAATCCAAAACATTTGTATCGTATTTCTACCATTCATAAGATCAATATTGCTCATTTACCCGAGTTCATCAACATCAATCCTGATTTACAAGTTACTCTTGCTAATTTAGATGATGATGAACCTAATGATTTATAACATACTTGAAACATTACCAAGATACCCCCTATATCTTAGAGCGGATTAAACATTATTTATTACCTTGTGAATTTACTATTCTTATCATTAATGAGATTATTGATTTCCCCCTCCATGCAATGCTCAAGAGCCTTCTTTACCTGAAGAGGCCTTCACATGTAATGATTTTAGAGTGGACAAATTATTTCAAGACCCTCTCATCATGTCTCCATGTACATTTAGTAATATTAGGATTTCACCTTCTAAAAATCCCCTAGAATCTCAAGCATGTACAATTTCTCTAGCATATGATTATAATTACATAATGGTCAAATCTCAATCTTGATACTTAGATGTTCAAAATTATCAAAAAACTTCAGCTCAAATCCATGCTTTTAATTAGGATGTCCATACCATTTTTACATATTATGAATTACATCTTGAAGGTCATGTGCCTCCTACTAATTCTATTCTTCTTGACACTCTTTAGGTGGTAGAACAAATCATACCTTCTAAGCCTCTTAAGATTTCAACATCTTCTTTACCACCTACATATCCCATCTTTGCATTTGATCCTTCCCCCATCATAGAAACCAATGACACACTAATCCCATATAATCCTTCTACTTCTCCTATTCCTAAGATTACACTTAATGCCAAGGCTATCGATGTTCATTAGATACATTCTGAGTATGATCACCATGAAAATCAAATTTGGATCTCAAAGTAGATGTTGAGTACTATAGTCCTCTTCCTACCTTACCTAGTGATGAAGCAATTCTTGAAATACTTCATGCCCAAGAACCTTAACTTCCTTAGCAATATCATAAACTTGGGAATTTAAAAACCAAATACCCTTGTTTCAACAACTTCATTGTTATAATTGATCTTAAAAATAATTCAATTTCTTCTTTACCTAATGCACCATACCACTTCTAAGATTATAATGCTATGCTTATGGAAGAAACTAATTGCATTGAATATGGTACTCCATCATGCCCTCAACCAATTAAAATTTATCTTGAACTCTCACCTAAAAAATATGATAACTTTAGATTATTTTTTAGTAAATATCTTGAGATATTTGTCTGGTCCTATAAGGACATGCTTGGTATTGAACGTAGCATTATGGTGTAAAACATCATCACTTATCCTGATGCCAAACTTGTGTGTCAAAAACAAAGGAAATTTCCACTCAAGGTTTTCACCTTATGTCACAAGGAAATCATCAAATTACTCGATGTTAAGTTTATAAAACTAGTGGATTATTTTGAAGGGGTTTCTAATAACTTTCTTATTTATAAAAAGGTCACTATGGTCATTCACAATTGTATTGATTTCCACAATATTAATCTTGATTGTCCCAAGGACAATTTCCCTTTACCTTTGATAGATGCCATTGTCAATTCCACAACTAGTTATGAAATGTTATCTCTTATGGATGGATTCTCAAGTTACAATCAAATTCACATTTCCCCTAAGGGCCAACATAAGACCACTTTCACCACAGAATAGGGCACCTATTACTATGTCAAAATGCCCTTCAGCCTCAAAAATATCAGAGCCACTTACCAATGATAAATGACTCATATATTTAATGACCTTATCCATAAAATTATTAAAACCTATGTGGATGACCTCATTGTTAAATCCAAAAGTCATAAGACTCATCTTTCTAATATTTCTATCATCTTTGACCCTCTTCTCAAATACCGAGTTGGACTAAATCCTTATAAATGTGTCTTTTATGTTACATCAGGAAAATTATTAGGATTCCTAGCCTCTCTCTATGGCATCAACATTGACCCAATTAAGATTAGTTTTATTATCAACATGCCCATTCCTCATTCCATCCTAAACATTCACACTTATCTAGGCAAACGTAGGATAACTAGATGATTTGTCCCTAAAATGGTTTATCATATCTACTCTATCAATTATCTTCTTAAGAAAGGTAATGCCTTAGAATGGATGTATCCCTATCAAAAATACTTCAATAACATGAAATAATCATTGATTCACCCACCTAAACTTTTTCCTCCTTCAAATAATTGACCCTTGATCTTATATACTTCTTCCACACCCATATTAGTTGGGGCAATGCTCTCCTAACAAGATCATACTGGAAGAGAGTATGCCATTTATTACATTAGCCAAGGCCTCATTGATTATGAGAAATGTTTTGACAAATTTGAATGTGATTACCTTGCCATCTATGTCATAGCTAAAAAGCTTTGACATTACATGCTCTACCAGACCACTTATGTCATTATTCACTCTAACCCACTTTGTCACTTCTTGTCTAAAGCCTTTTTTCCTAGAGATAGAATTGAAAAATAGATATTCCTCCTCATGTAATTCTATCTCTAAATTATTACTCAAAAAGATATCAAAGGACAAATCATAACTAATCAACTTGCCATAGCTCCTATGCTAGTTATCAATCACCTTCAAGATAGTTTTCTTGATGATAACATTATCCATATTGAAGGTATCAATCAAGCTATTTATATTAAAGATTACTTTCATAAATTCATCATTGATCTTGAAGTAAGTAGTCTTGATGAATCCACTATTCCCCTTGATACTACTAAACTAAAATTAGTTATCGAAGAGCTTCCTAAAATTCATGTTGACTTACATGAGGATACTTGGACCCTTCACTTTGATGGTGTCAAATGCCTTCAAGGAGATGGGGTAGGTTGCATTATTACAATTCCTCTTGGTAGAATCATTCCTTTATCTTTTCACTTAACCTTTGACATAACTAACAATATGGTCGAATATGAAGCTTTAATCTTAGGCATGAGAGATGCTCTCAATTTAGACTTCCAATACCTACATGTTTTAGGTCATTCTTAGTTTATTTACCTCTAAGTCAATGGTGATTACCAATGTAAAATAAAAAATTTCACTACTTATCATCAAATTTCAACCACTCTTGCTAAATATTTCATTTTTTTCACTTTTGAGCCTATTTCTCGAGATTAAAATTCTATTATTGATTCCCTATCTTCTTTAGCATCTCTCTTTCATCCCTACCAAGTTATTTTTGATCCCACTTTTCTTTTAAAAATAATAAAATATCCATTCTCTCTCAACCACAAGATTTGATTATCTACCAAATCGAGGCTGTCACTATTTAATAAAGCCTATTGTATAAATACATCATTCAATTTTTGGAACATGAAACTTATCCTCCTAACTTAGACTCTCGTGAAAAGACTTGTATTTGTAAAAAATATTTTAAGTATGTATTTTGATATACCATCTTATATTATTATAATGCTAAAGGTACCCTGCTCCATTGTGTTATGCAAGATGAAGTCCCTCCTCTTCTTAAAACTCACATGGGGGCATTTATGGTGGTCACTGTAACGAACATGTTATAGCCCACAAATGCCTATGGATAGGATACTTTTGGCATGATCTTGAAAAATGATGTAATTGAATTCACTAAAAAATGTACCCCTTGATAGTTTAATGATGATCTAACTCATCCACCTTTGGTTGAGCTTCAAACCATAGAATCTCCCTAGCCATTCTCCATGTGGGGATTAGATCTCATCGACAAACTACCTTGTTCTCAAGATGAGTATGTCTTTATCATCACTGCTATTGAATATTTTACCAAATGGGTTGAGGGTATGCCCCTTATCAATGTCATCAATACCACCATCTCCAAATTCATTCTTAATGAAATTATTTAACTCTTTGGTGTCCCTTATACTATCATTTCAAATAATGGTGGTAACTTCAAAAACAAGGATGTCAAATAAATTTGTGCTAAATTTAATATCAATCACAAATTTTCCACACCTTATCATTGATAATTTAATGGATAAGTTGAGGCCATAAACAAAATTCTTAAGAAAATATTTCAAAATATAATTCATGAAACCCACATAGATTGGCACCTTCAACTCTATCCTGTTGTTTGGGCCTATCAGACTAGCATAATTATTGTCACTGGGGCAACATCATTATCTCTAGTTTATGGTTCTAAATTAGTCCTCCCATTGAAATTTGAGCTTCCCTCTCTTCATATATCTCTTCACAGTATCATCCCTGATGAAGCATTATGTGAAGCTCACCTCCATGCCCTTGATCTCCTTGATGATCATCATCTTTTTGCTTTGTATCATAATCACAAATACAAGGCTCGTATTGCCAAACAACATAATAAATGTGTTAAAGTTATCACATTTAATGTTGGTGATCTTATCCTTATATTAGATTACACTCATGATAAAGAAGGTAAATATGTCTAAAAATGGTGGATTCCCTATTTAGTCAAAGATATTCTTGGTCTAAGTACGTACCTCCTTCAAAGCAATGAAGGCCATGTTTTCAAAGTACCCACCAATGCATAATTCCTCAAGAATTATTTGCCTAGTCCTTCACTTCTTTTCGTTCTTTCTATATTTTATCTATCTAACATTATTTTTAGGTTAATTAAAATGTCTCTCTCCCTCTATAACAGTTCTCTACTTTCACAAACCTTCATCTTTCCTCTTTGGTCTTTTGGTTTTCCCTTTTTATTCTTATTAGTTACATTGTAAAACCATGGATAGGACCTGATATTACTCATGATGTACCATCGTTTCTTTATTTTAATACTTTTTATACATTTTTTTAAACTCCCCTTCAATTTTTATTTTATGAGTTGTAGTGTAAGACTATGGATACGACCTGGCCTTTCTCACAAATACCATCTTTTTTTTGTCTTATTTATTTTTCTAATAATTTTTGGCACCCTCATGGGTTTATCTTATATGAGTGACAATGTAAGACCATGAATAGGACCTATATTTCCTCATAAAATTACTATCTTGTCATTCCTTTCCTAGAATTTAGTTATAAGTTTTTGATCCTTTATTCTCAAACTTTCGCTTTTGCTTCTTTTGATAGATGAAATTTGCACAACACTTTATGTTATAATGTTTTCCTTCATTTCCCTCATTATTATGATAAGGAATCACACTTTTCTATTATTGTATCCTTTTAATTCCATATGTCACATTTTTCATAATTTGAAGTAATTCAAATTATTCCATGTTTCATTCCTCTTGATTTCTTTTTCTTTCAATTCACATTGGATAAAACAAGGTTTAATTCAAGATAACACTTATATTTTCATTAAATTTATGAGACTCTTAGACACCATGCTCTTTTTCATTCTCTCTCTTAGAAACCAAGTCCCAAGTATTCAAATAAAATTCATCTTTAGCACCCATGTTTGATTTTCCAAATCTATATGGAGGAGGAATAGAAAAATCCATCAATAAAGTTAAAATTCAAATCATTTGAATCAAAAGGCAATGATATACAAAAGGAAAAACACAAATTTCAAAATTTAATATCACACCAAAAGATGTGATTACAAGCACATCTCCTATCTTCAATCAAATATCAAACTCCATTGTTGGCCTCGTAATATAGCTAAAGTCCATTAGGGTGTGATAGGTCAATAAATTGGAATATGAGAATTCAATAAACTCTATGGTGATCACTTTCTCATGCTAGTACTCAATCTTCATACTAGACTGATGACTCTGTAAGGGGTTCTAAAGAATGGGGAATGCGCTGCGGGAAGGTAGGTCCATTTTAATTTTCATGCATATAGGCTTCATGGGATGATCTATATACTTTATTTTTTGACCTAAGACTTATATGGTTAAGAGAAGTTATTCATATTACTTAAGTTTGAAAGTCCTCGTATTTTAACAAACCTAATTTTAGTGTCTTGACTTTGATAAAGAGTTCCTATACCTTAGTTTTTCCTTCATTCTCCCTTCTACCTATTTCATTTCCCCCCTTGAAAAATAAATTATGATTCCAAATTTATTTTCTGTCTTCTATACTTTATTATTCTTCACATATTAAAAACATGCTAGCACTACTTTGTTTCAATTTTATCTATCCTTAGAGTTAAAAAAAAAATGTTGAGTGAATATGGATTACTTTCTTTACACCATGGATCTAAATTTATCAATCTACCTTTAATTTATTTTTACCACTTGCCATTGTTATACTACCTTCTTTTTTATGGACACTTGAGTCCATTTTTACTTTCATGCACTTTTTCTATTGTCGAGTGAGGTTGGCTTGTTACTTCTGATTCATCAATGTTATTTTTTCTTTTATACACCCTTTTTCCATTGTTAAGTGAGGTTGGGTTGTTACTTCTCACTCATCAATGTTATTTTACCAATTTTGCTTGCCTATCTTTGTTTAAGTAAGGATTGTTACTACTTTCACATTGATGTTTGATTACCATCCTTTTTGATATGTATCCTTGGTTTGACATGTGAGTTTGCCTTTCTTACTTAAGGTTTACTTTTTTGAGTTTTTCAGTCTTTAGTAGACTTGGCTTTTTGGTTACCCAATTTACTCTAAGTTTGACTTGGTCATTTGGTTTAACATAAAATTTATCACCCCAAATTGCCAAATTTTCAAATGTGTTCCATCCACATAGCACCAATTATCTTGGGTTTCCTACATTTATTTGTTTTTAATCTTTAGTTTTGAATTCTTAGGTTTATCAAAAGTAGTCTCTATACCCTCAATAATCAAAACTACTTGCACAACAAACAACCATCTAGTGATAAAGGTAATTTAAGGTATAAATTACATTTAATATTTTAATTATTTCCCTTTCAGTCATTAAAATTTTAGTTAGGTATGCTTTAAAATACTATAACTTTTTTATCCTCAACATTGTGTGTTACTATATTCTTTCTTGAAGCACCATCCCCTATTATACCTTAGTGATATGTGATGAGATTCAAGTGGGGCATATGTATACATATAATATTTTCAAATTTAATCAAATACTAATGCTTTATATCTTGAAAGAACCCATCGAGACTCAATCTCTCTAAGTGCATGTCTAAAAGGGTGCACTAAGAAAGGGGTGGGTAAACCATTGGTGCTTTGTAGGATTATTGTCCCTTATTTCCACTTATTACCAATCCAATTATCTCTTAAAAACCATTCCCTAAGCTATTACTCCTCTTTTTCATACTCCTATCATTTCCCACCTTTCATCCCTCTTTTCCTCACCTTAAGCCCCTTTTGATAGTCTACAGTACTAGGCCAACTAGGTCAACCCTATATTATTTTGGGTAAAATTCATTTAGGGTCTAGTCTAACTTTTTCCTGACCTAGCCCATGACCTAATGAATTTTTATCCATAATTTACTAGGTCAACTAGGTTGACCCTGTCAGCCAAATTTTTTAGAAGGGCTTAGGGTTAAATCCACCTATATATACAAGATCATTTTGTCATTATTTGTAAATGAATAATATTTATTATTTGATTGCACTTCTTTACAATCTACTCTTCCACCATTCTACTTTAGGAGCTTAGTTTAGGATTTCTACTTGAAGAATCTAGTCTTATGGAGAAGTATTGGATGCTTTGGCCTTCCTTAGTGATCCTTACAAACCACAAAAACCTCTTACGAATCCCCTTTGGACAAAGGAGAGATTGAGTCTCGACAATTTCATCTTTCAAGTAAGTAGTCTCTAACTTTGATCCTCTCTTTAGTAGATAAAAGTAGCATAAGTATTGGCTTTGAATATTATTACTCTTCTTTTTCATGTATTAGGGTCTTACTCATACATAGCTTAATTGAGGTTCTCCTATGCATGTTTATTTATTTAATAACCCCCATATTGTGCCAAAAGATTTGGTAAGCACTTGATTAGGCTTTACTTTACTTGTTATTAATTTAGTGAATATAAAAATTAGGGCTTAGTTAGGGCTTTTGCATGATTGTGCTCAACTAGAGGCTTTGGAACCCTCCCTAGCATGGTTTACTATGATAAGAGATCCCCTAATTGGGTCTAGTGGATCCCCATATTGGTCATGTTCTTAATTATATAATGTATCCTCAATTAGAAGTGTAAGTTTATAGAATTACCCAAGATCCAACTGATAGAATCAAACACACAAATTGTAAATGCAAAGCAAATAGAAGTAGAACTCCATTATTGAGACTAAAATCAAAGTAGAGTAGAATTATAATAACATTGCATTCATAACTCCATGAAAAATAACTTAGATGAGAGGTGTATTTATAGGAACAATGGAGGCATAGAGGCAAGAAATTTGGCAATGTGAACACAAGACAATTGCCAAATGGTTTGTGAAATATGTCAATATTGGTGGGTAAATGTCAAGGGTATCCTTACCCACCAATTTGAATATAATTTTAACATGTGTATGTGCACATTAATTACCTCATTATGACACCTACATGACCTAAATATTACTCCTAAACAAGCTAAATATATATGTAGGAATAATCCATAAATACAAGGAAAATAATATCCTACACTAACACCCCACCTTAGGCATAACTTAGGTGGGTAAACAAAATTGGGTCCCTACAACATGGCCTAATGAGGTAACCAATTAAAATTTAACTCTCACAAAGTGGAGGAAAAGGAGAAAACTCACTGGAAAAAACTACCCCCCAAAAGAGAGAAAAGAAGAAGAGGACTAGAAGGCCCCCCTAAAGATGATGTTGATGCAACCCGTACCCCAAAAAGAGAATGTAAGTGAATATACTTACTCTCCATGAAGGGTTTGGTGAAGATATTAGATATTTGCTTTATAGTCTAGAAAAATTTGAGATCAATGACCTATCCATGAATGAGCTCCCAAATTAAGTGCATATGAATCTCAATGTGCTTGGTCTACTAATGCCAAATTCCTACAGATCTGGATGGTGCTTTGGTTATCACAACATATGATTGTGGGTCACTTGAAATATATACCAAACTTAGTAAGAATCTCTTGAAGCCCAATAGCTTTAGTAGCATCATTGATAACCCATCTATATCTAGCCTCAATAGATGATAAAGCAATAGCATTTTACTTCTTTCTAGATGAACTAATTGCTCCTAAAGCAAGTGATAAAATATATCCTAAAGTAGACTTGTGATGTTGAATATCTAGCCTAGTCTGAATTTGTGTACCTAATCAATTTAACATTAATGCCTACTCCATAGTGAATCCCAAAACTATGAGTACCTTGAATGTAATAGAGAATCCATTTGGTTGCTTTCTAGTATAGATCATGCGGTGTTTACATAAACCTAGAGACCATGCCCACTGCATATGAAATGTCAGGTCTAGTGTGATTTAGATAGATGAGGCTGCTAACAAGTTTTTGATACAAATTAGCATCAACCAATAAAAAAAACTTAGCCTCTAGTTTGACTCCAAAAACAAAGGGAGTCAGAGCTGGCTTACAACCATCTATGTGAAATTGTGCAAGAAAATCAAGAGCATACTTAGGTTGTGTAATGGTAATCCCTAATTCAGACTATGAAATCTCAATACCAAGGAAATAATGTAACAAACCCAAGTCAATAATGGAGAATCTATCATGTAAAGAAATTTTCACTACTATAATGGAGGATGAATAACTCCCTGTGATCAATAGGTCATCCACATATAGAACCAAAATCAAGATTTAATTATTCTACCATAAGATGTAGACATTTAGATTAGAATTGCATCTAGTGAACCTAATTGTGAGAAGAAATGAATCCTTCTTGGCATACAAAGATTGAGGGGCCTATTTGAGGCCATAGATAGATTTTTAAAGTTTGCACACTAAGGAAGAATCTTCCACAAAACCTTGTGGTTGTTCCATATATATCTCCTCCTCAAGGTCACCATGAAGAAAGTCACTCTTCACATCCATCTAATGAACATCCCAATGATAAGCTACGGTAATGGAAAGAGTGAGTCAAATAGAGTTAATTTTAGTGACTAGAGCAAATGTTTTAGTATAATCTATGCCAGGAACTTGTGAAAATCCTTTTGCTACCAATCATGTTTTGAACTTATCCACTGACCCATCTACTACAAAATTATTTTGATAGATCCACCTGCATCAAACAAGTTTCCTTCCCTTAGGAAGGGGTACTAGATCCCAAGTGTGGTTCTTAATTAAGGAACTATACTCTTCATGTATAGTTATATCCCACTTAGGAATGTTAGATGCTTCATGAAATGATTGTGGATTTGAAGCATAAGAAATGAAAACATGTGGAACACATTGAAATTGTGAATGAGTTCATTTGACATCTGATGGCTCCCCAACCCAATCACTTGCACTTTGTAGAGTCTATCGAGCCCAAAAAGGACCTAAAATTAGAGAATCAGGGGGAGAATCTTTAACTTCAAAAATGTGATTGTGAATGGAATGAGGTGAATCTCTATCACTATCCTCATCATCTAAATTGAAAGAAGAATCTTCATCAATAGGTATCTGATCTAGATGATTTGAATCATCTAAACTATCATCATATCCTAGAGAGTCCAAAGAGGAGGGAGATTTGTTGTGTGTGGAATCTGATGGACCCTCTTAAAAGAGTACACTCCCCTCAATTAATAACTCATGTGTGGTAGGATGAAAAATACTATATCCCTTAACACCTTCTGCATACCCAACAAATATGCAAGTCCTACTCTGACATTCCATCACCTTACATTTCTTCTTAGGAATGCAAGCTATAACTAGAGATCCAAATACCCTAAAGGGCTTAACTTTAAGTTTTTAATTTCTCCTAGATTCAAAAAGAGTGATCACTTTTAATGCTTTATGAGGAACACAATTTTGGATATAGCAAGCACAATTAATGGCTTCTACCCAATATTGTGGTGTAAGTGATTTGGAGTGTATCATACAATTTTCCATTTCCTTCAAAGATTTGTTCTTATGGTCTACAACAATATTTTGTTGAGGACTATATAAAACTATTCATTATAGATCAATCCCTTTTAATGTACATAACTACTCAAAGTGATGATTAACATACTCACCACCATTATTAGTACACAAAATTCTAATGGTTTTCCCTAACTATTTCTCAATAAGAGCCTTGAAATCCTTAAAATGGTCAAATACCTTAGACTTTTGTTGAATAAAATACACCCAAGTATACCTAGAGAAGTCATCTATGAAGGTAAGCATGTACCTAGCCTTGTTGAATGAAGGCTTTGGAAATGGTCCAAAAACATCACTATGAATTAGATCCAAAATTTTAGTGGCTCTCCATGATTTACCTTTATCATATTTCTCTTTGAGATTTTACCAAGCATGTAACCTTCACAAACACCACAAAAAAATTGAACACGAGGCAACCCTATTACCATATCTTATTGACTAAATTATTCCAAGTAATAATAATTTAGATGGCCAAATCGCCCATGTCATAGTTTTCCCACTCCATTAGAATGAGTGAGTAATAAAGTATAAGGGTAATTGAGATCAAAATTTGAAAAGGTGTACAACCTTGATTGGTGATTTTCTTTCCCAATGGCCACTATAGTATTACTATTCGTCTCCTTAATGACAATAGAATCTGGAGTAAACTCAACTTTCTTGCCTAATCCAATGTGGGTGATTTGATAAATAGATAGGAGATTAGTTGATAGTGATGGAACACATAAGACATTTTCAAATGTTCCATCATTAAATTCAATAGATCCTTTCCCACAAAATTCAATATAAGTATCATCACCTATTAGAATAGATGGCATAGAACATGGCTTTAAGGATAAGAACAAGTCTCGTGAAGAAGCCATGTGATGTGAGGCACCATAATCAATCACCCATATAGATGGCTGAGATGCTTCTACAACAAGGGCCTTGCCCTTATCTTTTTCCTTATTAATTTCTTTTTCCTTAGAAGACTCTTATGCTGATGAGGTTGATTTGCCTGTATCAAGGACATTGATGTTGTTTTTCTGGAGCATCTTTGTTGAATGATCAATCTATTTTTTCATACATTTTGTTTTATCATGCCCAATTATCTTACAATAGGCACATATGATCCTTTCTTTCTTGGATTTCCCACTTGAATAAGAGGACTCATATGATACTTTTGGCTTAGTATCTAGCTTTTAACACTTTCATTTCTCTTGGTCTTTCTTATTTTGTTTTTTCTCCTTATTTATTGTAGTCTTCAATTTGTCATGATTCAACAAAGCATGTGATTTGGAGGACTTCAATGTACCCATTTGGATGAGTTTGTCTTCCTCCCTAGTTAATTATTTGGAAAAATCATCTAAGGATAACATACTCCATGTAGGTCCTAGGGCACGTTTCAAAGCATGAAAGGTAGAGACAAAAATTGAGTAGTCGTGACCTAACATGGAAAAAATAGAGAGGATCAATTATTCATCCTTTTTTTCTATACCACAAAATTTTAATTGCAACTTAAGTGATTTAAGTTTGGTGAAAAAATATTTTATAGTGTCAAAATTGCCTAAGATTAAACTAATGAGCTTATTCTCTAGCTCATGACTTCTCATTGCATCTTTCTTCCTAAAGAGTTGTTCCAAAGTGTTCCAAATATCATGTGGTGATTTAACATATTCAATGTGAAAGAGTAAGTTAGGAGAAATAGATAAACATAAAAGATCATATGCTTCATCACACCTATTATACCACTTAATTTTATCTACACCAAGTTCTAGTTTAGTTTTCATATGCATGGTTATCCTGTGTAAACCTCTACTTCTTATAAAAATTTACACTTTAGATTTCCAGTCATGATAATTGAATAGACTGAGAAGTGGAACCAGATTGTGATCCATGATGCAGTGCAAGCAGAAGATAAATGAGAAATAAAGAAGGCAAGACACTTAATAACCCCCATAAAACTATCAAAAAGAACCCCCCAATTACAGATATTTGGCACATTATGTTTTAGTGCATATACAATTAACACTTTAGTGTGCATACAATTAGTACTTTATATTTTAGTGTGTATACAATCAACACTTTAGTGCATATACAATGGGCACCAAATTTTTTGCACAATAAAGCCCATCAAATCTTAAGATATCATGCAGGGCCAAAGACAGTCATAAACATGAGTATAGAGTTGATTCTTGAGGATTCAACTCATGTACCAAGGACAAATGATGCATACACTGCAAATAAAATACTAAATAGTAGATCTGCACTTAGATATAATGAATTATAAGTACATATCCACATAATAAACCACAAAGATATAGCCAATGTTGTCAAATTGCATGATTTGGTGTAGTATTCACCATCACACAATACACACAACAATAAGATGAATATCCAAGGTTTTTAAATGCACAATAAAGTGTAGTATTTAATATCATGTAATACACATAGCAACAAAGTGGTTGGCATAGAAATGAGAGAAATCTTTACATTAAAGGAACAAAAAATAATGCACGCTCATAAAAAATGTATGTCAGACTCAATCGAGAATGCATCCACAAATGAGCAATATCTACAATTATTACATAAGTGATAGTGCAAGATCACAAAAAATAGACACTGAGCTCAACCAAAAAAATGTCCATGAGGAGAACAAGAGTGTTAAATTGTGAGTTAAGCAAAGGATATGAGATGATGAAAAGTGTCATATTTTTGTATTTATATAGTGTCTATTGGAATTTTAATATTAAAATTTATGAAGGAAAACTAGTGATGGGTTTTTGAGCTATAACTTTTGATATATGTAGAATTTGATAATGGTGTACAAGGTGTTTTGCTTGTGAGGGGGTTTGACCACCTGCCAAAACCAGACCTCAACCTTCATATTCATGAAATAAAGTGTTAAAAAACAATGGTAAATAACTCCTTAAAATATGATTTCTCACAACAATATTGTTTTTATAAAAAAACAAATTAAAAAAAACTCCTTAATTTTTCTCTATCATCAAAAATATAATTTTTTTTGCAATTTTCTAAATTATATCAAAGTCAGTAAAACTATTATAAATTTAGAAATTATTAATGAAATTATGAATTTAAAAATGATTTGAAAATAGGAGACCAGGGTACATAGAACCCAAAAAACTTTATGAGCAATTATCTACTATTTTTTTTAGGTGGCAAAATAACAGTCATTTTTTATAAAAAAATGGATTTGCAAAAATGATAACTTGTAAATCTTGCCTCATCAAAAAATGATTTACTCTGTTGTCCAACTAGCTTGAATCCTCTTTTAAGATCCACAAAGGTTATTTATATATCTAATATAATTAAAATTTAAATAGTGCAGTATCTTCCTGTGCATTTCAAACTCTTCAATCAACCATTGATCTTAATATTTTATAGAATATCATCAAAATAAAGTTTCAGTGACTACCACTAACTTAGTGGGATGGTCAATATTTTCTCCATCTATAACTAGGGAAGTCAATTTTCTCTCTCTCTCTCTCTCTCTCTCTCTCTCTCTCTCTCTCTCTCTCTCTCTCTCTCTCTCTCTCTCTCTCTCTCTCTCTCTCTCTCTCTCTCTCTCCATAGTGACACAAGTAGTAATCAGTGCCTTCTTCATTATCTTCATCTGTAATAACTATAAAAACATGCCCTGTATCACAAAAAACTATTTTTAGTGACAATATGAAGATATATAATGAGAATAAATTGTACATAATAAAAAATATTATACCTAGCTATAATAGATCAGATACAGTGTCAAAGTCATCTAATGATGTCATATTTGTAAGTTAAAATGCTACTAGAACTTGATATGTGTTGATTGGAATTAGAGGTTTGGAACTACAATCAACCACCCACTCTTGTGACTCACACTCATTCCAAACAGAGTCCATGTATGTAAAATAAAAACATGTGAAGTGTCTCATATAAAAAGTCCAAAAACTTGCATTTGAGCTATGCAATGAGTGGAGGTCACTTGAACCCATTAGAGTCATACAATTCTCATACTTTGCTAAGTGTTCTTCCTCCATTAACTAGAAATGTCTACAAACAATAGCATTTGGTTGAGCACTGTGACATGTGTTCTCATTACACCATTCAACAATATTTTTTGCATTTGTCAAATGAATGCCCTCTTCAAATTTCAACTCCTCCCTTGTAATAGCTAATTTTACACATGCTCTAACATTGTCATGTTCCCCTTTTCTATGGCCATCCTTGGTGAAACTCTAAATGTGTTCTACACCAATGGTAACATACATTTTTCTCAACCAATAAAACATCTATGCATTTTAAAATTACTATGTGTAATTGTCTAACCAAATGTAATGTTGATTGAAAGTAATGTTCCTCTAACCCAACTATTCATAGAACTTTTGAAAACAACCTTGCACATACTATGAACAATGTGATCTATCATCATTGATATATAAATGGTACTCCCTTAATATTTTTTTATACTACTCTATACTATCATGTGTATGCATGAATTCTATATGCATGAATAGGAAACTTGTGATGAGTTGTAATACTATGATTAAAATTCTATTTGGGGTTTGAATGTGTATTTTTCAACAAAATCAACTACTAAAACAATTAAACCAAGTGGGAATTTATACTTGCTTATCTTAAAATATTCATCCAACCATCTAGCCTTGTGTGTGTGCCTTGCATACTCATAAACAATCTTCTCCCTAAATTTAACCAAAAAATCAAAAACATGTATCTTTTTTGTAACAAGATCACACCTTTTAAATTCTTTGCCATATTTTACTTGATAAGTCACTGATTTATGTTTGCTTAAATAACTAATTCCTATCCAATTACAATTGTAATCTCCTCATGGATACATTTTTTTAATTTTGGCAATCCACCACAAATGCTGCAATTTCCATTTAAATATGATTTATTGTAAAATAATTGTCTATCAAATCTTTTGCAAAAGATAGTTGGAATAAATTCCCTAGCTAATTTTGGTGGTAATTCAATGCCACACTGATACAAAATGTTTTTAGTATGCAAAGTACAATGACTATGGTAAAAAAAAATCATAGTGCATTGTAAATTCAACATGTTGCCTACAACAACAAGTGGTACGTGTGTGATTTATTTTAATATAAAAAGGTTTTTCAATCTCAAAATATCTTTGACAAATAGAAATTTGTGGATGTTTTTCCAAAAAAATAGAGTATAATTATATTTAATTCATATCCAATAAATATTGCAGATGCAGTTCATGGTTACGATAACCAACTCTTCTTTTCATAACTTCTCTTGCATTGGGTGAAACTCTTATATTGTATTTCCAAAACTAAGCAAGTAACTCTTTGAGAGTATCGGCTGTAGCCTTGTTCTTTCATGGAAGTCTACTAAAGAATGCCCACAGCTCATTAGTATTAGGTTCTTTAAGTCTTTCACATCTTTCAATTGCTTTCATTACTATTTTTATATTTATATTAAGTGTTCAAATTGGTTTTGAAGCCATTCATTTTTTCCCTGTTTGGTCACTTACTCCAAAAGTTGTAAGTATACATCAGGTAGCATTACAATCTTTGGTGCATGATTTTGGGCTTATAGTATGATATGTATCATGTAGATTTTCAATAATTTCATTGTTTTCATCATCCATGTTAGATGTTCTTAGTCCTAATGTGTACATTATAGGTCTCGTCTTAATCAATTTTATCAATGAAACAAATAATTGACATCTTTGACTATCATAATCCAAATTATGAAAGAAAGTATCAAAAAATTGTTGAGCCAATCTTCTTAAATGACAATCAGACATTTTGTTATGCATTGCTTCTAAAATATTTTCATCAACTTCAATTAAGTATTTGTCTTTTCTATGCACAATTCTTGGAGGTTTTGGTAATGGTGGAATTTGTTGAGAGCGTGTTTCAAAATTTTTATTACTTTTATTGTTTAGAGGTGAGATGATATTTATTCATTGTTTATTTATTCATTATATGTTTTCATGAATTTTTTTTTATGGTTAATTTCATCATTGTTTGTTTCCATCAAATTTTATTTATTCATAAGGGGTGAAGCATCATACATAGACTCATCATCAACAAAATAAAAAACTTGGAACTTTGAATGTACATAAACTAATTCATTATTATTAATTTTATTATGGTCAATTTCATCATTTTTTAATTCATTATTGTCAATTGGCTCATTATCTATGGCATTTGATTCATCAGGATTAGAGTTTGTACCTTATCTACCACAGAGTTTTTGAATTCATATCTTGTGTTTCTCCCTCAGATCTTCTAATTCCTCTGGTGTTTTCTTCTTCAACATATTCTTCTTTCTTGAATGTGATCCATCACCCATAAATGATAATTAACAACTTTTAAAATGTGGGGTCAAGTACACAGCTACCGTAGATCTCATAGAAGTATGTAGAGAATGTTTTTGGGAATAGAATTATCGATTTGGGTTAAAAATAGTCATTGATAAGTGAGCTTAGTCTATAATAATCACACCATGATCACGCTATATAATGAGATCATGTTATTTGTTGTACAATCTTTTGTTTCATCCAACATATTGAGAAGCATATATTAACTATAACATGATCACATTATATAATAATGCAATCACATTATATAATAATGTGATCATGTTATATAATAATGCAATCATGTTATTATTAAGAATCATTTAGGGTTAATAATTGGCATTGAGAACCAAATGTTGAATATATTAAGAATAATGTGATTGTATTATTAAATAATGTGATCATGATATACTTAATATACATTAGGGATTATGGATTAGGGATTACGGCATTGGTGCATAGGGTTTAGGGTTTAGGGATTAGGGATTAGGGCATGTAGGGTTTAGGTGTAATGGTTTATATAAGGTCTAATCACTCTATGCCATGTGTGAACCTAATTTTTACTACAAAGGATATTAATTGGGACTAAATCAATTGGTAAATAAGGAAAGTTTTTAGTTTAAAATTTAGGGTGTAGTGTTTAGGGATTAGGTTTAGGGTACATAGGGTCAATCAAAAAGATAATTATTAGTATAAATGATGTTATTTTGGGCTAAAATGATTAGTTCAGGGTTTAAAGAGTTTATAAATTTATGGTTTAGAGTTTAGGGATTAGGAACTTTAAGCATTAGGACTTGGGGTATAGGTTTTAGGGTATATAAGGTACAATCATGATGGTGATTAGGGTAAATTGGAGTTGATCAACCCACAAGTCATATTTTATAGTCATGAAATTAAGTTGAAGGGGTTTGAAATAGCCCAAATTTACTTCAGATACATAGCTAGATTGGTACTCCAAAGGCTAAGTTTTAGACATAGGTTTAAGAAATGCATTTTATGATATCTCATGATAAAATCAGTTATATTGTAAGGCATGTATGTATTCAACATGTAGTGGGAATTAAGGCATAGGGATTATAATTTATGCTTTAGGGATTAAGGATTAGGTTTAAGGACATTTCTATAATGTATCTAATCACTATATGCCATGTGAACCTAATTTTTACTACAAAAGATGTTGATTGGGACTAAATCAATTGATAAATAGGGAAAGATTATGGTTTACAATTTAGGGTATAGTGTTTAGGGTTTATGGTTTAGTAATTAGGTTTTAATGTATATATGGTTTAGGGTACACATGGTTAATCACAAAGATAATTGAGGACAATTTGAGTCACTTGGACCCATTTGTGACTATAGAATATGTTTTTGGGTTTTCATTATACCTTATATGTCATCATCTATATTGAGTGAATTAGTCAAAAGGGGAAATCAGTCATGTGATTTAGACTAAACTGAGCCCTATGAACTTAATTCTTAGTCTAAATGATGTTAATTTGGGTTAAAATGATTGGTTCAAGGTTTAAAGGTTTTATATTTATGGTTAAGAGTTTAGGGATTAGGAATTTTAAGGATTAGGGCTTAGGGTATAGGTTTTAGGGTATATAAGTTACAATCATGAAGGTAATTAGGGAAAATTTGAGATATTTGAACCTATATCTATGAGTAAAGAATGCAATTTTGAGCTCAATTAGTCCCCACATCATCACAGATTGAGACAATTAAGTCAATTGTGGTTTAATGAGTGATGTAATTTTGACCAAGTTCATCCTTGTGAACCTAATTCTTACTATATATATATATATATATATAAAGGATGTTAATTGGGGATAAATTTATTGGTTTAGGGTTTAGGGTCTATAATTTAAAGGGTTTGCAGTTTAGGGATTATGGATTAAGGTTTAATGTAAATGGTATAGGGTTTAGGGTTTAAGATATCATATATAGGGTCCAATCACTATGGTAATTGAAGAACATTTGAGATAATTGTTCACCTATTTATGACAATTAGCTTCATGTTTGCATTTTTGTTAAAATTAGGGGTAGTTATGCAATGTACATGTTGCATACATGTTATACAATCGATTGAACCATAAATTTGGTTTATGGGATCAATTTTTCCTAGATCACACCCCTAATTTCATAAATTGACTAATTAGATCAGTTCATGATAGAATCGATCTTTTTATTTTGTCCCAAATTATATCTTGCTCTTGAGGGGGTTCAAATTGGTCTCAAATGCCTCCTTGATTAAAAGAATCAAATAGCTCCTCCTCTTTGGTTAATTAGGTTAAAGGGGCTCAAAATAGTCCTAATTTACTTCAAATGCATAGCTAGATTAATACTCCAAAGGCTAAGTTTTGGCCATAGGTTTAAAAAGTACATTTTATGACATCTCATGATAAAATCAGTTATATCATAAGGCATGTATGTTTGTGGCATTTAGTGGGAATTAGGGCATAGGGCTTATAATTTATGTTTTAAGGATAGGGATTAGGGCATAGGGTTTAGGTTTAAGGACCTGTATATAATGTCTAATTGCTCTATGCCATGTTCAAACATAATTCTTACTATAAAAGATGTTAATTGGGAATAAATCAATTGGTAAATAGGGAAAGTTTATGGTTTACAATTTAGGGTATAGTGTTTAGGGTTTATGGTTTATGGTTTAGGGCTTAGGTTTTAATGTATATATGGTTTAGGGTACACAAGGTAAGTTACAAAGATAATTGAGGACAATTTGAATCACTTGGACCCATTTTTGACTATAGAATGTGTTTTTGGGTTGTCATTATACCCTAGATGTTATCATGTGATTTAGGCTAAACTGGGCCCTATGAACTTAATTCTTAGTCTAAATGATGTTAATTTGGGATAAAAGGATTTGTTCAAGTTTTAAAGAGTTTAATTTTATGGTTTAGAGTTTAGGGATTAGGAACTTTGTGGATAAGGGCTTAGGGTATAGGTTTTAGGGTATATAAGGTACAATCATGAAGGAAATTGGGGAAAGTTTGAGCTCTTTGAACCTATATCTATGATAAAAAAATGTGATTTTGAGCTTAATTATCCCCCACATCATCACAGATTGAGCCAATTATGTCAATTGTGGTTTAATGAGTGATGCAATTTTGACCAAGTTCATCCCTATGAACCTAATTCACTATATATATATATATATATATATATATAAAGGATGTTAATTAGGGATAAATTTATTGGTTTAGGGTTTAGAGTATATAATTTAAAGGGTTTGGGGTTTAGGGATTATGGCTTAGGGTTTAATGTAAATTGTACAAGGTTTAGGGTTTAAGATATTATATATAGGGTCCAATCACTATGGTATTTGAAGAACATTTGAGCTACTTGTTCACCTATTTATGACAATTACCTTCATGTTTGCATTTTTGATAAAAGTAGTAGTAGTTATGCCATGTATATGTTGCATACATTTTATATAATTGATTAAGCCATACATTTGGTTTAGGGGTTCAATTTTTCCTAGATCACACCCCTTATTGCACAAATTGACTAATTGGATCAATTTATGATAGAATCGATCATTTAATTTTGCCCCAAATCATATCTTGCTCTTAAAGGGGTTCAAATTGGCCTTAAATTCATCCTTGAATAAATTAATCAACTAGCTCCTCCTCTTTGGTTAATTAAGTTGAAGGGGATCAAAATAGTCGTAATTTACTTGATGCATAGCTAGATTGGTACTTTGAAGGCTAAATTTTGGCCATAGGTTTAAAAAGTGCATTTTATGACATATAATGATAAAATCAGGTATATCATAAGGCATGTATATTTGTGGAATGTAGTTGGAATTAAGGCATATGGATTACACTTTATATTTTAGGGATTAAAGATTAGGGCATAGGGTTTAGGTTTAAGGACCTACCTATAATGTCTAATCACTCTATGCCATGTTCAAACCTAATTCTTACTATAAAGGATGTTAATTAGGACTCAATAAATTGGTAAATAGGGAAATTTTATGGTTTACAATTTAGGGTATAGTGTTTATGTTTTATTTTTTAGGGATTAGGTTTTAATGTATATATTGTAGGGTACATAGGGTAAATTACAAAGATAATTGAGGATAATTTGAATCACTTGGACCCATTTGTGACTATAGAATGTATTTTTGGGTTATCATTATACCCTAGATGTTAGCATGTAAATTGAGTGAATTATTCAAATGGGGCAATCACTCATGTGATTTAGGCTATCAAGTGGTGGAAGTTCATTGGAGACTAACTATAGGGTATGTAGAGGGCACACTGAGCTACCAAGTGGCTTGATCATAGAAGTGTGGATCTAAGATCAATGGTGAGAATTACAGGTCAAAGCTAGGAGACTTATAAGGATATCAATGGAGAATTTTTTTTCAAGTTGTGCAAGGGAACTAGATGAAAACACATGTCTATAATATTTTCATTACATAGTGATCGTTAGTATTTGAATTAACACAAAAATAACCAATTTGTAGTATTTGAGCTATATCTTTTGATTCAGGATGAATTTCATGGTGTTGTAAAAAGTAAAATTTAAGATAAATTCAAGTCACATACAGAGAAGTAATTTAAAATGTTTGAATTTCTATAAATTTAAAGATATTAATCTCCAAATTTGACTATGTTTTTGACCATGGTCTGTAAGTGAATCGAGAAGGATATTTGAGTTGTTATTGATAGTGTATTGATGTTTCAAAATAAATTAACTATTGGATAGTGTTTTATACTCCATGAATATTATTTTTGTGGATTTTAGAGTTTTTACCAATCCATATTCAATGTGAACAAAGGCTTAGAAGTTGATTGTGTTTTTTGAATGCATTTGAAGATTGAGTGACCATGTTACAGGAGTGAGTTGAAAGAGTCATAAGCAAAATTGAAGAAGAAAATGAGTATAGAGATGTTTTATAGGTATAAAAGGATTATGAGAATTATTGGATGTCATGAGATGCCCATGATAAGATATGGAGAGTAAAAATAGTATAACTATATTTTGACTGTATATGACCAATCTAAGTGGTCATTTTGAGAGAGTTTATTTGAGTTCTTAGAGCCTATGTTGAAGTGTCTAAAGAATATTTAGGTGTATATTTGGTAGTTAAGGGTTAAAAAATGTGATATAATAATAGGAATATGTGAAATAATTGTTTTTTTCTTCAAAAGTTTGAGACTATGTTTTTTGTGTATGAAGGCCTAAAGAGTGAAGAGACCTAATTGGTAGGTTCAAGGTTGAGCTGGTATTATAGGTGGCATGGCCACATGAGGGAGTTAAAATGGGAATATTAGAAATATTTTTGATGTGTCTAAAGCATTGGTAAAGGATTAAGGTGGTCCAAGTAGTCTCACATGTAACGTGTGAGCACGAAGGCCTAATTTTTTTAGGTCTCACCAAGACCTAATGGTGGTTTGGAGATAATGAGGTATTATCCAAACTAATGAGTGTGTGGTTATTACATGTAACATGTATGAGGACATATTTCAAAGGTATAACAAATATTTAAATAATATTGGTTAACCAAGATGGGTTAAAGGAAGAAAGTGGTATAAATACAAGGCATATTTGGACTAGTTGTGTGTGCACATTCAAGTGAAGAAGAGAAAATTTAAAAGAGAAGGTATAGGTCAATTAGGACCATCAAAGTGTGAAAAATATTATACATTTTTACTTTATCAAGTTTATTTAGAAATACACATGGGTCATTGGACCTAATGAGCCTAGAAGAGGAAGTTTGAGCAAGTTAGCCCTAAAGGTAGCTTGAGAGAGATTGGAGGTGAAGAGTGCAAATAAATGTGATCATCATTAGTTGAAGAGTAAAAATAGGTATTAAAGGTAATATATTTAGGTCACTAAGTGGATGCTTGGTTTCCTAGGGGTTTGGTTCCTCCTTGCAAGGTAAAGCTTGCTAAAGGTCTAGCTGTTGTGGGTGATCAATTAGATAGGGGAAGTAGTTCCTTATGGGATTGGTGTCTCACTAAATTAAGGGATGGGTGTTACTTAATTATTTGGCTTTGGTATAAATGTTGTATCTTGTTTTATAGGACTATAGTCTATCTTACAGGGTTCAGTGGGATTTATCCTCCAAGAGGGTTGCCCACATATATGATGTGTTCATGTGATGTATGCTCTTATGTATGCTTTAGATGTATGTGATTTTATGCTTATGTTACTTGATCAAGTTGATGTGTGTTGAATGTCTAAGATTTAGGAATTGAGTTGTATTATCTTTCATCATTTATTTACCCCCCCCTCTCAGTGATTATACCTCTAATAATTGGTATTAGAGATAGACCTTTTGTACAAGTTTAACCACTTGAAGGTGATCCAAGGTATAAAGATGGATAAATAATTGAAGAAACAGAATCAAGAGTTGAAGTCTCAAGTAGAGGTTACTAATGCATGTCTAAAATCAAGTGAATAAAAGTGTTATTATATCAAGGCATTTTTTGAGAAGTACAGAGGTAAGTTGAGCGAGTATGATCATAATAAGATCATGGCCTCAAGCTATATGGATATTAAATATGAGTGCATCAATCTCAATAAGGATTTATAATCCTTGAAGGTAAGCTTAAGATAAAAAGATGATAAAGATAAGATTATAATTATTGAGGATTAATTAAGGGTTACAAAGACAAATCTGAGTTTAAAAGAGGATGAGAACATTCAATTGAAAACCAAGATAGATTCATTGAAGGATGAGCATGAGAATTTATTATCAAGGTAAATAATATTGAGAAATAGAAAGAGAGGTCAACTAAAGATAAGAAGGATACAAGCATCAAGATCAACAAGAAAATATCCATCAGGCAACCAAGTGCCATGAGGTATGAAAAGTATTTTAATGGTCATTATTATTCTTGTCATAGGTTTGGTCATAAGGCAAGAAACTATAAAAGGAAGAGTATATGGTCATCTAGAGGTATGGATAATATAGTCTGCTATAATTGTCATGACATGGGACCTATTTCTAGATCCTACCCTAGAATTCATGGGAAAAGGCTAACTCAGGTATGTAGACCTAAGGTAGTCAAGCATGAGCATAATGAACCTAAGAGACAAGATGTTATTTATTTCAGTTGTCATCAAGTTGGTCATATTGAAAGATATTGTATAAGTAAGCTCTCAAGTCATAAGAAGGTGCATTGACATCCTAGTGTGCTCAAGAAATATCAATAATCAATATGGAATATTAAGGAAGTGAAGACCAAGAAAACTATTTTAGTTGAGTTGAAAGATCAAGGTGGACTACCTAATAAAGCAAAAGAGGAATTTGATATGAAGAAGGTTCAAGAATGCAAAAATAATGTGGCATATGTCTAGAGAGAAAAGGAGAATCAAAATTTAGATCAATTAAAGCTCAAATAAATGACCAAAGTGCTAATTGAGGCTAGTTCTGAGGTATGTATGGATCTAAGAGAATATCCTGCTATTGTTGAGTAAGTTTCATGTAAAGAACATCATTACTTAATGCCTATTGATGAGGTTATTTATTTAGTTGATGAGGTATGTCATGAATATTTATTATCTCCATGTATTTTCAATTCTTTCTTAAAATAAAAGGAGAATATTATAGTGGATGAGTATGTTACTTCTCTTAAGCCTAAGAAGAAGAAGAAGAAGAAGAAGAAGAATTATTAGTATTATATGACCAAAGAGGACAAGGAATATGATGAATTGTGGGTAAATCCTAGTTTCACATTGTTCTAGGACATTATGGGTTAGGGTGTCTCTATCTAATCTTCAAGGAGACACTTGAAAAGCAAGAGGAAACATGGTGGATGCCATTTGAGCTTTGGTTGATGTTTCAAGGCAAGAATATCATTTGAAGATGTGTTTGGATAAGGGGGAGCTAACTCAATTAGCTTGAGTGGATTGAAGAAGATGTGCATGATGTGAGAGGTATCATATGTGAAGATGCTTCAGTCATATGAATAAGTATGTTATAATTTTGAATTAAATAAGATTGATATGATGATTTGATCAAACCAAGTCATGTGTTTTGATAAGGTATTGAATCTTCATGCATGAGCAAAGAGAGATTGTGAGTTATTTAGGTAGATAGGTCCAAGGATCATAGAATACCAGGTTCATATTGGTGTATGTCAAAGAACATGGGACATGCGATGGAACTTGATGTTAAGGGGAGTTTTATAAGCTCTATGAGTAGTTTGTCAGGTCCAAGGATCAAATAAGTCCAAGTTCATATTGGTGCATGTTAAAGGGGGGGGAAATTGATTCATATGTTTGAAAGTATGTAAGTATCCTGAGCATCTAAAATAGTATTTGAATATATACATGTTGTTTAGGAATGATAAAGTTGGCATATTAAGGAATAATCCCTTTGTCATTAATGTCAAAGGGGGAGAAAGATGAGAATGAATAAGTTTAAATTATTAAGAATTCATTCTAAGGATGTTTTTACATCAATGACAAAGGGGGAGATTGTTGAGCATTGTCATTGATGTTAGGTTGTCATTGATGTAAAAGAGAGTATGAGATACTAGTGAATTAATGCAAAATAAGTTGTGTTTGATAACTTAGAGAAATATGGTACATGTGCAGGTTTGTAAGGACAAAGAAGTTATGAGGCATCTATAGATGTCTTGGTGAAGTTTTGGTGTGCCATCTAACCATTTTTAAATAGGAGCATGCATATTATAGCTTAAGATAATCCATACCATCATTTTAGGTCATGTATATATGAGTGATCCAAACAATTTTTGCATTTTGTATAGTTAATAAAAAAGTCAACAGTGGTCAAAGTTTTCATGGAGATGTGGTCTATAGTGTCAAGAAGGTACCCTGAAGATTTAGAGTCTTGAATTATTTTTTATTTCAAGATATAAACCTTAAAATTTTATATATAATATGGTGATGTACTAGAGACCATCAAGTTTAACTACGTTGAAGTGTGGGGTCAAATGGTCAAGACATATCTAACAGTAAGAGTTTAATCATGAGATGAAGATCTACAATGATCATGAAACCTATGAGATTGAGATCAATGATGAACATGTGATCATGTATATTATTTTATTATGGATATTATAGAGATAATAAGTCAATATATTAATTAGAAGGCACGTGGGGCTGACAAGTGGCATAAGTTCATTGGAGACTGACTGTAGGTTACATAGAAGGCATGCAGGGTTGTCAAATGGCTTGATCATGGAAGCATAGATCTAAGATCAATGATGAGAATTTTAGGTTAAATTATAGAGACTTATAATGATAAAAATGTATTTTATTTTTTAAATTTGTGAGAGGGCATGAGATGAAGACATGTTTGTGTAATATTTGCACTACATAGTGATTGTTAGTATTTGTATTAACAAAGGAATAACCAGTCTCTAGTATTTGAGATATATATTTTGATCCAAGATGAATTTCATGGTGATGTAAAAATAAAACATGAAGATGACTTCAAGGTGAAAATATATGAGTTATAATGTTTGAATGTTTGTATAGTCAAATATTTTAATCTCTAAAGTTGACTATGTTTGACCATGGTCTATAAGTGATCTGAGAAGGATATTTGAGTTGTTATTGATAGTGTCTTGATGTTTCAAGATGAAATAACTATTGGAGAGTGTTTTATAATAAATTAATATGATCTATGTGTATTATTTAGGTTTTAAAAATCCATATTTAATGTGAACAAAGGCTTAGAATTTGACTATGTTTATTGAATGCATTGGCAAATTGAGTGACCATGTTGCAGGAGTAAGTTGAAAGAGTTATGAAAATAATAAAAGAATAAAATGAGTGTGAAGATTTTGTATAAGTATAAAATTATTATTATAAATTATTTGATGTCATGATATGCCTATGATGTGATATGGAGAGTCAAAATAATATAGTTATATTTTGACTATATATGACCAGTCTGAGTAGTCATTCTGAGAGAGTTGATTTGAGTGCTTAGAGCATATGTTGAAGTTTTTAAATAACATTGAGGTGTATATTAGGTCTTTAAAGGTTCACCCATGTGATTTAATCATAGGTATATGTGAAATAATTGAGTCTTTTATTCATAAGTTTGAGACTGTGTTTTCTATATATGAAGACCTAAAGAACGAGGAGACCTATTTGGTAGGTCTAAGTGTTGAGTTGGTGTTTTAGGTGGCATGAACCCATGATGAAGCATTGGTAAAGGATGAATTTGGTACAATTATTCTCACATGTAATGTTTGAGTTTGAAGGCTTAATTATTTTAGGTCTCACCAAGATCTAATGGTGGTTTAGGGGTAATGAGGTATTTTAAAACCTAAGGAGTGTGTGGTTATTACATGTAATGTATATGAGGACTTATTTCAAAGTTATAAAAAATATTTAAATCATCTTGGCTGACCAAGATGGATTAAAGGAAGAGAGTGGTATAAATACAAGGCATATTTGGACTAGTTGTGTTATTTATGTGTGTGAATTCAAGCGAAGAAGAGAACCTTTAAAATATAAGGCATAGGTTAGTTAGGACCATGAGTGTGAAAAACATCAAATATTTTTATCTAATCAATTTTATGTAGGAGGACACACATGTGATTGGACTTAATGAGCCTAGAAGAGGCAGTTTGAGCAAGTTATCCCTAGAGGTAGCTTGAGAGAGATTGGAGGTGAAGAGTGCAAAAAAAGGTGATCATCATTAGTTAATGAGTATAAATAGGTGTTCAAGGTGATATATTCAGGTAATTGAGTGGGTTTTTGGTTTCCTAGGGGTTTGGTTCCTCCTTTCAAAGTAAATATTGCTAAAGGTTTAGTTGTTGTGGGTGCTCATCTAGATAGGGGAAGTAACTCCTTATGGGATTAGTGTCTCACTAAACTAAGGAATGGGTGTTCCTTGATCAGTTGGTGCTGGTATAAATGTTAGATATTTTTTTTATAGGACTTTAGTCCATATTTCAAGGTTCAGTGGGTTTTATCCCCCAAGATGGTTTCCCACATACATGATGTGTTCATGTGATGTATGCTCTTGTGTATGCTTTAGATGTATGTGCTTTCATGCTTATGTTACTTGATCAATTGGATGTATGATGAATGTTTAAGAGTTTGTAATTGAATTAGATTATCTTTCATCACTGATTTACCCTCCCTCTAAGTGATTGTGCCTCTAATAATTGGGGTAAATTTGAGCTCCTTGAACCTAGATCTATGAGTAAAAAATGTGATTTTGAAATCAATTATCCCCCACATCAT
Organism: Torreya grandis; assembly: GCA_037957365.1. Lineage (NCBI taxonomy): Eukaryota > Viridiplantae > Streptophyta > Pinopsida > Cupressales > Taxaceae > Torreya > Torreya grandis. The sequence goes on from JARHVA010000210.1 coordinate 3,274,711, forward strand.
CATAGATTGAGCCTACAAAATTAATTTTGGTAATGAATGATGTGATTATAACCAAGTTCATCCCTATGAACCTAATTCTTACTATATATAAAGGATGTTAACTGGGGCTAAATTGATCCCAGGGGCCTAATGAGCCTCAATGTAAGGAATTTCATCCATATGGTATCAATTGGGGATCCAAGTGCTAAACATATTAAAAATATAATTATTTTTTCAATTTGATATGAAATTCAGTCCAAAGGAGCCATTTTCAAGGAATAACATTCATATAATGGAAGTTTGGTCTTATTTAGCCCTGCTTGTATACCATCTTGAACCAATCAAGTATTCGGTTCCAAATGATACATAATTGGGGCCAATCAAGGCTTCCCGAAAATTTTTGTGTTAACATAATTTTAATTAGGGCCCTAATTACACACAAACCTTATTCAAATAATTGAGTGTTTGATTCAATATGATATGAAATTAGGACCAATTTAACCCTCTGTAAGGAATTAGATCCATTTATTAACAATTGGGATTTTAATTTACAAAATTCATTTGAAAGAATATTTGGTTGAATTTGATATGAAATTTAGTCCAAACAAGCCTTGTGTAAAAGCTTAGAGATATGTCAATATCATAAAATCTAGTTTAACTTTGATGAGTTTCTGCTATAAAACAAGAAGAAAGCCCTTTAAATTACGAAGGTGACAATGTGAACTAAGAAACTCAAGATGTGAAAACATGAAATAATTTTTAAGTATAAAACTAGAAACAAACAGGCAGCACAATGTCACCACATGGTAATAGGAGGTAGAATAAAATGTGTTCTAAAACTTAGAGTGTGAATGATACACTAGATGACCTAAGTTCACAATGAACAAATGATGATGAGTCTATAAATGACCTTCAATCTAAATAATGAGTCTATCTTTGTTTAGAGCTTTTGTCTTTTTATATTCCTTATTTAAAGGGGATATTACAGTGGTATCAGAGCGTTTGTCTTTTTATATTCCCTATTTAAAGGGGATATTACAGTGGTATCAAAGACAAATTCTTGCCATCTTATTGGGTAGATCAGAGCCAAATACCTACCATCCTGTTGGGTAGATAAGAACTAAATCTTGCCATCCTAAGAGTTTATAGATCTTATGCAGCCACAAGAGTTGGGACCACATAGGTATAATACACATAGTAGAGCCTTGCTTGAAGGTACCCAGGTGTTAGAATAGTAGCCAATCACCATGAGTGATAGGCATGAGGGTAGCCCACCTAGGGGCCACCAACATAATGATGAATAGGATACCAGAGAACTCTTCTATGAGATGACACATGCACTATAGGCACTTACTACTATGGTAAGGAGGATGAACCCACCTGATAGACAAAATGGGGAACAAGGAGATAATAGGAGTGCTACTGTTAATTAGAGACCCCAACAGGCCCACTCCAGAATAGTTGATAGACCTACACGTCCTATGTTTGTTTAAGAGGAACCAGAGGCTCCAACAGAGGAGGTAGGAGATTCCCTATTTGTAGATGTTCTCATGGCTATAAATGATGAGTGGGACTTATTAGCTCCTCAAGTTCAGGAGAAGATGTCCTTTGATCATTTTGTTAATCAGAGGAGAGAGCACTACAGACTGGCTAGACAAGACAGGAGGCCTAGAGGTCAACTCAGTGAGCTGAAGAAGGCTACTGACAAGCTTTCTTTGACTACCTTTGATGGCAATGGCAAGATGATAGCTCAAGCTTGGGTTCATAAGCTTGACACATTCTTGGCATTGAGGCCAATGACAGAGATAGAGGCAATCAAATATGCCACTTTGCACTTGGATGGAGTATCACATGATTGGTGGTACCATGGTATGGTAACACTTTAGCATAACTAGGTGACAGAGTACCAAGACTTCATGGATAGGTTGGTTGAGAGGTTTGATAGGAAAGATCCTGAAGTTTAATTTTGAGATCTGGCATAGTTGAAACAAACAAGCAACTTGGAGTCCTTCATTGGTGATTTTTAGAGATTGGCAGTCATGGTGCCAAATATTTCAGAGCGTAGGTTAGTAGTTCTCTTCATGGAGGGATTGATTGAACCATTGAGAGGTTGGATCAAAGCCTTTGATCCCCCTTCATTATAGATAGCTATGAAGAAGGTGCGTAGTATGGAGATGGCAGCCCCATCTAGTAAATCTAACTCAGGTGGTACTTCTTCATCTAGGGACCATAAGTGCTTCAACAGTAATAGAGAGAGACTAGATTTTAACATAGATAAATCAGGTGTTAAGAATGATTCAAAGGCAAATCTAGCAGCACCACCTTTGGATCAAGAGGCTCTTCATGATCTATGCAAGAAGAAGCTTTGCTTCTACTGCAAAGGTCCCTATGATGCCAATCACAATTGTCCTTTGAGGCCTAAGGGCAAGGCTAATCGAGTGATGTGGGATTATTATGAGGATTCAGATTCAGAGGATTTTGAACAGTAGGATAGTTTTGAGGGGGCAGAGGTAGAGGCTTTAGAGCCTAAGGCAGAGGTAGAGTTTGAGCTTCACATATCGGAGGCACGCCTATCCAGCATTCATTCAGATGAATCATTCAAACTCCGTGGAGTTTTGGCAGGATAGAGGGTCATCACCCTTCTTGATACAAGAGCCACACATAATTTTATAGATGCCAAATTTGTGGAGAAGTGTGGACTCACTATTAAGGATTTTGAGGGCATTAGAGTTAAGGTAGCTGATGGTCACACTCTTAGGTGTGAGTGTATGATTAGAGACCTCCCATTATGCTTGAAAAACTATGAGTTCAAGGATGATTATTATGTGGTGAACATGGGGGATATAGACTTAGTCTTGGGTATGAAGTCGCTTCATTCATTTCAAGAAGTTACTCTTCATCTCAAGGACATGGAGGTTTGCTTTGATGTTGATGGGAAGACACATATTCTTAAGGCAATACAGGGCAGTAGCTTCAAATATATGTTTTTTCATCAGATGTAGAGGCTCATACAAGATGACATGATAGAGTGCGCTACCGAGTGCACATTGGCACCAACACAGGAGAGACATGTGGATGAGCTTTGTCTTGAGGTGAGTTCAGTTTAGGATATAGCACATGTGATAGGGATTCAACTTTCTGTTACAGTCAGGTCACAGGTTGATGATGATATGAGTATGTCTAGCATTCATATTCTAGATTCAGATATTATTCAGGTAAGGAGTTTACTTGAGTTGTCGGTTGATTTTCATTTATGGATTGGATGTTGGGATTCTTATCTTAGTACTAGAGATGATGTGATGCCATTAGATGAGATTTGTGATGGACATGGCATGGAGTTTGTATTGATTGACAGTGATGTAGATCATGACTACATTTGGGATCCAGGTGGATTGAGTGGTTTATCATTCAGCCATTGCTTGGGGTCAAGCAATTTTAGGAGGGGCGGATTGTCATGTCCCCTTTTCAGTTGACATCTTTAGAATTGATGGTTAGTCTATTATACGACCTTCGTAGGCTGATAAGATGGATAGAGGGTCTTAATGGAGCTTGGCTTAGCTTCAACTTGCAGAATTATTTTAGTTGGCATTCATTTGGGCTTTTTTTGGCATGTTTGTCTGAGCTCCTATTATATAGGGAATGTTAGCATTCAGTGGAGCATCCCTGTTATGGCATGATCATGTGCAGAATCACTCCCTGGTTCACCAGCTTTGAATAGTTTGAGGATCTAACATGTATTGAGGGAGATATTAATATTTGATTGATTTAATCAAATATTAATTATTTAGCATATTTTAATTGAGAAACCCTAATTCTTAATTATGAAACCCTAATTAGGGCAAGTGCACCTTTTTGGAGGATATAAGGGTTTCTTATTGTAGGGAGGAAAATTATTATGAATGATTATTGATATTGATTTTTGCTAAGAATTATTCTGTGAAGACTGAGCCAAGGGTTCCAGGATTCCATTTGCATTAGAGAATTTCCACTCTTCAGTGTGTGCGATTCAGAGGCTATGAAATATCAGCTGATCTATTGCCGATTTGAGAGATAGCTTCATACAAAAGTTATCACAGAGGTTTACAGTTTTGGGAGATAACTTCACACAAAAGTTATCACAAGAATTTTAGGGTGTGCTATATTGGTGGCCGTATGAAGTCCATACAAATCTGTATAGATCTATGCAGAGACCGACATCAGTAGGAAGAGACCGACATCGACAGGTAGAGACCAATAGTGACTGACATCGGCTGACCATCTCACTAACGTCGGTAGGATAACGACACCAGGAAACTGACGACGGTAGTATAACCGACGTCGGTGACTGTGTTTTTGACACAACAGGCTGAGATGAACCAGATTCAGGTTTTACTCCCAGTTTGTAGAATACTTAGGTTTTTAAGACCGTATTTGAATATTCTTTAATATGCATGACAGAGGATATCTATTGTAATCATTTGAGAGAATAAATAAGAGATTATACTGTGGTTTATTTATTTATTTGAATTTATTCTAGAAAATTATATCTTTGTTTAGAGCTTTTGTCTTTTTATATTCCCTATATGAAGGGGATATTATAGTGGTATCAGAGCGTTTGTCTTTTTATATTCCCTATTTGAAGGGGATATTACACATAATGCCTCCTTATTCAAAAATGGTGGATAACAAATGTGTTTAGTTATGACATGTTTGTTTAAAATTAAGTTTAAGACTCAAAGAAAGACCAAGAAAGTAAAGGAAAAGACTAAATATAACTAATTAAAACATCCTAAGCAATAAATTGATAAGGTTTCTTTGTATTGTTAAAATCCACCTATATATGTGTTCTTAGGAGGATTTTAATTGTTAATCCAAAAATAAAAATGCATGAAGTAGTAGGGTTTTTACACCTCCTTCTCCCAAAATATTGTATGATGACATGGACCTTCGAGCTACTCACCTTGTATCAAAAATATGTCCAAGGCAAGTGGGGTTGTTTTAAAACTTAAATTTCTAAATGTCTAGATGGTCTTAAGCATGGCTATCGCTAGATATGACTTGCATCAATTGAATTCATACTGATTAAATTACTATGCAAGGGTGTATTCCTTTGCATAATGATTCCATCCATGTATTACTTATTAGAATCCCTTGATTAACCAGACCTGACTTAGTTTTTCATTACTAAAGGAGAGGTTAGCCACTCAACCCTTGGCTCTCATAGTATGTGTACCTTGATTTATATACCCTGATATGGAGTGGGGTTGAAACAATGTTAGGAGGTAAAATCCTAGGTCAAAACTTCCCTAAATAAATTATGAAGAGGCTATAAACTCCCCTCCATAATCCAAATTGCATAAAATAAATTATCTAAGTGAAAATACTTTAGAGGTTGTTGTTACATCACCTAAACCATATAGATTTTGGGGAGAGCATAGACAACTTTATTTTCATGCCTTAGACAAAGGCACAATCATAATGAAAAGGCACTTTTGTTCACCTAAGTTCCCTAAAGGAGACAGGGGGAGAGTATAGACACACTCTTCATTTTTTTCAAATAACAAACAAGAAATAGATGATTTAGCATAAAACAATACACTTTTGATAATCTTGAAATTTAAGTACGTGTAAGTTTTAAGCACCAATTTGAAATGTTTAATGAATTTCTTGGCCTCTTAGCCTTAGTTTGTAAATTTTTTTAAAAACTTCACAAAATAATTAAACAAACCATCTAAGTTCCTTTTAAACACCAAAGGGAAGGTTCAAGACTTAAATCATGCTCAAATTTTGTCACTTTCCCACATAGGACCTACAAGTGTCAGAGAGTTTCCCCCTATTTTGAAGCACAATTGATAATGAAACAAGCAAGTTTTAAAAACTTGCTCTCAGGTTCTCTATTTTTAAAACATAAAGATAGATTTTGGTTAACAATGACTAATGTCAATTACAACAAGACCAATGCTAGTCCTAAAAGAATTGATACTAGTTGAAAAAGACCGATAACGATCACTTGTGAACCCTTAGGCAATTTTTTTTTGACAAAAACACTTGTTAGACCAAGGTTAGAATAAAATCTCTAGAAAAGGCTCTGGATCATGAAATATATGTTCAAATAGAGACTCATAAATTAAAATGACAAACTATGATTTTGAGAAAAGATTTAAAATGTGATTTTTCAATATTTTCCTTGCAACCTAACTGATGTCGGTTAGCCTAGATTGATGTTTGTTAGACATAACCAACATCAGTCACTGTGTGACTTGTGTGTCAACAGAAAACATAAAGAACCTGGGGAAAATATGATAAAAACTTGATTTTAAGGATTTTTAAACACTTTTAGATTTTCTAAGATTGTCAAAGTGTTTTACATACTTGAATAGGATGTGGTGTTCCATAGGGTGTGCCAAGATGTAGAGATGGAATACAAATATTTTTAGATCAAGCATTAGTCAACAAAATCAAGAAAAATGTATAAAAACATAACAAGCTAAGCCAACCTATTGAAACAGGGTTCACAAATGACAATAAATAGAAAATGAAAGAAAGCACATATCCATTACCTTCCCAAGAGCATCCCACCATCCAAATGTGCCTCAAAATGTGATTTTCCCCTTGATTTGGTGCTCAAGTATTCAATAATGATGCAAGGCAAAGCTCCTCCATCATCTCTTGCTCATAAATTAAACTAGGCTCATGATATGAAAATTAATGTTGTGCCTATCTTGAAGATATCCTATTACAAATTAAACATAATAAACTACATAAATAAATGGCTTGTGGAGGAAATTTTGCATAATAAGTTTACACAAATGAAGCTTAATCAAAGTGGTCTTGGCCCTCCTATTATACATTTTAAAAATTGATCAAGATCAATCATGACCATCCATCTTAATTTTAAGATGTGTGTCCATTAATTAATCCAATATTGCATAATTAATCCATAAATACCCTTATAAATATTTGGAAGGAAGGGGCATTAAAGAGGCATGAGAGGCCATAATCCTAATATTTGTTGCATTTATGGATTATGGATGCCACCCTATAAATGATGTCATTTGATGATGCAGATAATAGGAATCAATTTCCAATAAATAAATATTCAATAACTTCTATGGAATTCTTACTTAAGCTCATAATTTGGTTTAATTTGCCTAAGTAATATTAATCAAATTTTAAGTAATTATTTGAAAATTGGTTGCACTCAATTAATCAAACTAGTCAGAATGTCATATTACTAGTTTTTAATTTGAATGGAGAGGAATTAGAAGGAGATGTTAGTTGTGTATGTACCAATATCCCATTTAGGACATTATCAATACAAAATAACACATGCATGTGTTATGTGCTTTTGAATTAGAAGAAAAGAGTGATTTAGAGCACCAAAATGCATTTTCATCATTTTAACTCAAAATGACTTGAGAAAAGTTAATAATCAAATAAAATGCATTGCTCCATTTAGGGATACATTATCCTAAATTGGCACTTGTATATGACAATCTCGAAGCATTTAGCGTATTTAAGTGATTTTGGCCCAAATTGTGCATTTTCACAAATTTAAAGTAAGATTGACAATTTTAACACAATGGTGTTAGAAATTGGATGTCTATAATCACCAATTTAGATACTAATAAAAAGAGGAGGATCATCCACACAAATTATAATATCATTGGGGATTATAGAAGCAATGCTTAATTTGAGGGAAAGAGAAGTGTCCATTGTTTCATCAACATGTATGGACATCTCTTTGCACTATTGTAAAATCTCATTTTATGATTCAGATAAGGTGGCTTCACATCCTATTAGGGGAAGATGAGGGATGCCCATTTCAAAAAAAAATTCATAAGATGATTATGATGATGTGGAGAGGTCATTATAATTTTGAAAAATGGGATTTGAGATAGGAGATTAGTGAGTTATGTGATAGGATCCCATTCATCATAACCCATAAGAGGAATGTTGGAAATAGGTGAATAATGTTGAAGGAGGTCCTTGAAAGGAGGATCCAAAGTGCATATGAATTTGTGTTTATAAGATGTGGAATTTTTAATTGGAGGACAAGTTTGTTGATTGTCTTGAGAAGATGGGGTGGTTGATGCAAGTTTGGTTTGAGAGAGATTAAGAGTGTTGATAGAAGTTTGAGTATCATTAGTGGTAGGTAAAGAGGTTTTAGGAATGGTATAAATGGTATGAGAAGTGTTATCCAAGGGAGATGTTGTAATTGGTTCATTAAAATATAAAAGGTCTTCTTGCCCCAACTCTATTAAGTGAGTTGGAGAAGAGTCTTGGATAACATGAAATGTGTGAAGTAATTGAGGAGTGTGGATGGGACGAAGATCAATGAAGGAACCTACACTTCACATATTATTCATATTGACCACATTATTTTCAAGAGTTAGGTCAAGAATATTATCAATATTATTGGTATAAGGGGTAGGGTTGTCTTGGTTATCTTGGTGATTTGGAACAAGGTCTCTATAGATGGCCAAATGAGCATTAACCTAGTTCAAAGATTGATATTTGTTTTTTGTTTCACGGGATTTGAATGTAATTTCATAGGCTTTTTAATGTTCATGAATGATAAAATCATGGTCAAAATTGGGACCAATAAGGAAATCCATAAACAAATTATGAGGTTGCCTACAAGTTTCATCAGAATGACCCCAACTAGCATTAAACCAACAAAATTTATTGGGATCATACCAAGATTTTATGGGTACAGATGTTAGAGGTAAAATAACTAAAAAGGGGGTGAATCAGTGATCCTAGATATTTCAATTTCAATTTCAATCCTTTAAACTATTAACCAATCAACATTTATCAATTTAATCAAGCAACATTAAAAAAAGATCTCATTCATTCAATGCATACATAAGATAAAACACATGACACATAGTTCCTGTGGAAAACCCTCATGGGGTATAAAATCCACTCTCAAGCCTGCAACATAAATGGACTACTATCCTATAATAAATTACAAACAAGGGACTGATCAAATCCTTTAGACCAGTGATTGTTGATCATATCCCCCTGACCCAAGGTATTTAGTGAAACACATGTTTCATAAGGAATAAATACCCCTAAGGAAGACCAAGTCCTTTAGACCCTCCTTTGAACACCTCCACATTATAAATGATGTATTCAACACCTTATGATGGATCCCTATTTTTTATCCTCTACACAAACTCTCTCTCTCTCTCTCTCTCTCTCTCTCTATCTCTCTCTCTCTCTCTCTCTCTCTCTCTCTCTCTCTCTCTCTCTCTCTCTCTCTCTCTCTCTCTCTCTCTCTCTCTCTCTCTATTTCAAACAGGCCTCTCACATAGGCATGCCACAAACTCTTTCCTTCTTCACTTAAATTGTCCTCATATGCACACTCGGACCTCTTTACATATCCTCAAATTTTTAGAGAAATATCTTGACATTATGAAAATGACCTAAAATTCATACACATAGTCAATAATTTATTATGTTCATTAACTCAACCAACATGCACACTACCTATCCTTTGCTTCAAAACTATTACATCCACCTTGCACAAGTCTCTATCACAAGTCATTCACAAGCCTAGAAACCATATCATTTGGTTCCAAAATTTATAGAGAAATAATCAATCTAAAAGATCATAATATTTAATTTTTGTCCACAAAAAATGCCTTCACCCTTAAGGCATCTCACATGGGTCACACTTAAGCACAATCCACTTTCAAATAGGCCTAAGTCACTTTTAGGTCCTACGGAGACCCATTAATCTCTTTAACACTTATTAAAGAAAAATAAAGCATATGAAAACTTTAAAAATACATGTAACCCTTGAATTTTTTCTATAGTTTCTCCTTAAGTGACAAAATCCATCACAGTACCCTTCTGCTTAAGCACAAATCGCTCAAACAACATTTTGTGCATATAGTCACCATGAACAAATATACAATCACCTTATAAACCTTTGCTCATAATTAATATGATAGATAAAAAATTTAAAATGAACATATAGAATAATTATGGAGTCTAAAACATTATAAAATAGCTAATTCATCATTAAACATCCAAACAAGATCCAAACAAGCTCAAACAATCTTCTTAGGTCACTTACAATCCATGCACAAACACACAGTCAACTTTAAACCTTAATATCTTTGAGTGTACATATTCCTAGATCTTAAAATCAGGTTCATTATATGATAAATGGAGTATTATTCATCTTTTATTTTTATATCATGAGAAAATTCTATCCAGATCGAAAGATATGGTCCAAAAACCATAGACTAGTTTTTCCCTTTATAAATTTAAAAAATTTAAATGTCAACGGTCACAGTTAAACATCAAACACTATACTCGCATCTCATGTACTATAAAATTTAGATAAATATCAAAAAAATTATCTTCTAAAAACTTTAATTCATAGTCATAAATACACAAACATTAATCTTAGTCACTTTGACCTTATTTCGTGTAATCTTGCAATGACTTATCGCACACCATCAATCTTTACAGATCAACCAGGTCTTTAACTAGAAATGCTCACTGTTTGATTAATATGTATGAAAAACCACTCACAATTATATCATTATATTGTAAATTTTATCAATAATTAAACCTTTAACACTTCTTACCATCTCAATCAATACAAATTATTAGATCATGATCTATATGATTACCCATGAACTGTTGGATCTTCATTTGGTCTTGATCTTTAACTATGTTAACTAGTGAACATTTTAAACTCTTTGACTTGTTGTGAATCATATATATTAACTATAAAAACTCCCATGAACCTTTTTATCTCCATTTTGTCCTTAACTTTAACTTTGTGCATAAATGACTACGTATGGGGACCATTGCTATTTACATGAAAGGCCAACTTTGAACCTTCATATCTTTTATTGCACTCACTTGCATGTTCTCAAATTTGGACCATATGATATCCTCACATAGGATAATACAACCATGTTTAAAAATAATTCTCTAACCTTATTAAGTGTAATATATAACACCATTAAAATGCCTTCCCAAAATCTTCTGTCACAGAGCCAACTATGCTTAGAACTTGTTTGGGAGGCCAACTTTAAACATGCATATCTTTTGATGAACTTCAACACATTATTTGAAATTTATAAAAAATAAAATAGGTAAAAAACTAAAAAAACTCATATGATCACATTATTATTAAATTACCACATGTGTGAGATATGATACCATCAAAATGCTTACTCGGCTCTTTCTTGACTCATGCAAATTTGGCTAAGTATGGAAAAACAATGTCAAATTGCTTGGGAGCCCACCTTTGCACTTGCATAAATTTTGTTGTGATTAGGTGTATGACTTGATATTTATTGCATAATAACTAGTAACAATACTAAACAAACCCATTTGATCATTTCATTCTAAAAACTTCATACATGTGAATGCTAACATCATAAACATGCTTACTCAACTCTATTTAAACTTAGAAAACACTATCAAAATGCCTGAGAGCTCAAATTTGCACCCACATATATTTGAATATGATTAGGTTAATTATATAAGAATTATCACATAGTAACTAGGAACTAATTGATCATAACTATATGACCAACTCCCCTTGACTCATCCACACATAGTAATGGTGTGATGTCATCAAAATGCCTATTCAGATTTTCTGCCACTAGACCCAAAGTGTCTAGATGAAAACTATGGATAACTAGATGAATTAAACTTATTTAAATAAGCAATAAAAGAATATAAAACATCTTATATACCTATTACACATGATCAATACTCCATAGTCATCCCCAAATATCTCTAACCATACTAAAACTGAAGATCAACCAAGCTAACTTCAAGCACACTAGGACAAGCACATTGCACACTTTGTCATTATCACTTAGAATATCAAGGAAATTCATCCACTCACTAGGACACCTCCCATGAAATCACCATGAAATCATTATAAACTCTCCAATAGTCTCCCCCTTTGTCATTGATGTCAACAAACATAATTTATCAATAGACAACTCACCTTCTCTCTCTTCAAGCACTCCACAATAGGAACTTTCTCCCCTTTTGACACAATGAAAAAGTGGTAAATAAATAAATATAAGGAATTAAAAATAATACCAATAGGAGAGGACCATCTTATAAATATATTAAAAACTCCCCCTTACCTTGATCCTACCTCTTCTTGCCTTGATAACTTCCTCTTGCTCCATGCCAACACTCTCTTCAACCAAGCACTACAACCAATGAAGAAAGAACATGAAAAACATTTAAACTAAGATAAATTAACAAGAAACATATGAGAGGGACTTAACCTAAGATCCTTGATCCATTTCACCACTTGAGCATCTTTATATCCCCATACACCATGAGGAACCACCATACATGCTTACTAGCCTTCTTTATCAAACCACCTCAAGGAACACCAACAAAAATTTAGGCCACTTAATAAATATTAAATATGCACTAATATAACATAAAACCTCACCTTGAAATTCTAATTCCTTGTTCTTTTGGATAAATTGAACAAAAAGCACTTTTTTCACACTAGGCATGTCTAGTCTCCTTGTAGCCCTATCTAGAACTTGCAAAGCCCACAAATTTTAGTAAACATAAATTCAAGACTTGAAAACTAATATATGGAGAACCCTTATATTCCCCCTAAAGCATGTAAATTTTCGAAAAATATCTCATCCTTTGTAATATACTTACTTCACAAACCAACTACCTAATTAAGCCTCCAACTTGACAAAAACTTGAATAAATTGAGAAACACAAAACTTCAAATCTATGTGAAGATTTATTTGACAACCCATTTTTCCCATTCAAAAAATTAAGAATCATCAGTCATCAAATCATAAGGAAGAACACTTTTTTAGCAAAGCCTAAAACCCTAGAATCTCAAAATAAACAAGGTCAACATAGCACCTTGTAGTCAACACCCACCTATGAAACTTCTTTTACACCTGAAGATAACCATTACACACTTTTGAACCAATATTTAAGCTTCCAAACCATTGGGAACCTTGAATTTATATAACCCATTTTATGACCTGCAAGCTCTTAAGCACAAACTGGGAAACCTAAGAGCTAACAAAAAAACTCCAAATTGACTTCAACATACCTTCACACCAAAAAACCACTTGGATCATGCTAGAATAAGGTCAACCAACCTTTCTATGCAAAAATATCATCTTGACAAATCAAAAATCCTCCTATGCCATCTGAGAACCTTCAATCTAACCCTACAGATTGCTCCATATACAATTATCAACATCATGACATCACCTCATCATATTTTCCAACTAAACATACCTGTTCCAACTGAAAAAACTCAACTCTAGTCTTCTAGGACAATCTCAAGAAAACCAAAACAACACTTGATTCTCCATTAAAAGGAGTCTCTTTAAGAAGCATAGACATAGACATCCTTTACACCATAATTCTCTAAAATAAAGTGAAAGTAAGAGTGGCCCACATTTCCTCAGTAACCACTAGAATATTATTAGAGATATAAGACTTATTTCTCTTGTTCTTCTTTTCTTTAGTCTAAATTATGATTATTGGTTCCTTTTATATATAACTCTCCTTCTCTTATAAGATAGAATTGACAACACATGGAGAAACTATGGAAACTTGCCATACTTTTTCATCTAAAGAATCAACCTTGTAGCTTGGAACCTCATCACTAGGTACTATTAATTAATGTTATTTACATGAATCTTGATCAATAATAGTAGGATGTTCACTTGGATCTATACATATCTCAGAACTTTCCTCAATCAGTACTTTGGTTTTCTCTTTGAGCCTGGTCTCTTTATTCACAACATGAGTAGACAATGAGAGATCTTGGCATTCTTCAACATCTATAGAATTCTCCACCATAGAAAATAGATTACTTGGACCTATAGACTCATCATAATTCCTACTTAAACAACTTTTTCATAAGGAGCAACTTGCCCTAAGGAAGACCAAGTACTTTAGACCCTCCTTTCAATACCTCCACCTTAGAAATGATGTCTTCAACACCTAATGATGGATATCTATTTTATAACCTTTTCACAAAGTCTCTCTATCTCAAATAAGCCTCTCACATTGGCATGCCACAAACTTTTTCCTTCTTCACTCAAACTATCCTCAAATGCACACTCAAACCTCTTTTCATATCCTCAAACTACAAGATCACTATCCTAATATTAGGAACATGACCTACAGGTCATATACATAGTTAAAAAAAATTCTACTCATTAACTCAACCAACAAGCATGCTACATATCCTTTTCTTTATAACTCTTACATCCACCTTGCACAAGTCTCTTTCTTAAGTCATTCATAGCCTATAAACCATCTCATTTGGTTCCACAATTTATATAGAAATCATGAATTAACAAGATCATAATTTTTCCTTGTCAACCATAAAACATGCCTTCACCCTTAAGGCATCTCAAAAGGGTCATACTTAAGCATAATCTCCTTTAAAATAGGCCTAAGTCACTTTTAGGTCTTATGCAGACCCATGCAACTCTTTGACACTTCTCCAAGAAAAATAAAACATATGAACACTTAAAAAATGCATGGAACCATTCCACATGATCTATGGGTCCTCCTTAATTTCTAACATCAATCATAGTACCCTTTTATTTAAGCACAAATTGCTCAAACAACATTCTGACCATACAGTCACCATGAACAAATATACATTCACCTTATGAATCTTTGTTCACACTGCATACAATTGACAAAACCTTCAAAATGCACATAGAGAATCTTTATGGAGTCTAAAACATTATCCAATATATAATTCATCATTAAACATAAAAAAAGCATCCAAACAAGCTTGAACAATCTTCTTGGGTCACTTATAGTCCATGCACAAACACATAGTCAACTTTAAACCTTAATATATTTGATTGTACACACTTCTAGATCTTGAAATTAGGTTCATTAGATGAACCATAGAGTCCTCTTCATATTTTATTTTTTACATCATGACAAAATTTTGTCTAGATCAAAATATATGGTCCAAAAACCATAGATTGGATTTTCCCTTTGTAAAATTCAAATATATAAATGTCAATGGTCACAGTTAAACATTGAACACTATACTCACATATTGTGTCCTTTAATATTTAGATAAATCTTGCACTATTGATATTATTTGAACTTTAATGCATAATCACCAATGCAAAAATGTTAAAACTTAGTCACTTTGACCTCATCTCATGTAATCTTGCAATGTTGATTTATCATGCACCATCGTTCTCTATGGATCAACCAGTTTTTTAAATAGCAATGCTCACCATCCTATCAATCTATACAAATACTTGCTCATCATTAGATCCCTATACTATACCTTTACTTAGTTCTTAAACCTTTTAAACTTCTTACCATATCCATTAATACACACCATTAGATCATGATCTATATAATTACCCATGCACCGTTGGATCTTCATTTGGTCCTTATCTTTAACTCTATTAACTAGTAAACACTTTGACTTGTTATGTACCATATATCTTCACTGTATGAACTCTTACAAGCTATTAAATTTCCATTTGGTCCTGAACTTTAACTTTATGTAGAAATGACTAAGTATGGGGACCATTGCTATCTGCCTAAAAGGTCAACTTTATACCTCCATAACTTTTAATGTACTCACTCACATGTTATTAAATTTGGACCATATGATCTCTTCACATAGGATAATCTAGCCATGTGTTAAAATTCTTCTCAAACCTTCTCACATGAGAGATATAACACCATTAAAATGCTTTCTCAAAATCTTTTATCACAAAGCCAACTACACTTATAACTTGTTTGGGAGGCTAACTTTGAACATGCATATCTTTTAATGTGTTTTGGTACATGATATAAAATTTAGGAAAAATAAGCTAGGTAAAAAATTAAACAAACCCATATGATCACCTTATACTTAAACATCCACATGTGTGAGATATGTTACCATCAAAATGCTTACTTGGCTCTTTCTTGCCTCATGCAAATTTGGCTAAGTATGGGAAAACAATGTCAAACTACCTGGGAGCCCAAATTTGCACTTGCATAACTTTTGTCATGATTAGGGACATGACCTAAGATTTAGCACATAATAACTAAGAATAATATTTAATAAACACATGTTATCATTTCCTTTTGAAAACTTCATACGTGCAAATGTTGATATCATCAACATGCTTACTTGGCTCTATTTGAACATAGAAAACACTATCAAAATTCTTAAGAGCCCAAATTTTCACCCACATATATTTGACTGTGCTTAGGCACATGACCTAATGATTAGTACATAGAAACTAAGGACTAATTTTATCATAACCATATCACCAACTCTTCCTAACTCATGCACATGTGGTAATGGTGATGCCATCAAAATACCTACTCAAACTTTTTTCCACTAGACTCAAAGTGTCTAGATGAAAATTATGGATAATCATATGAATTATATTTATGTACACAAGCATTCAAATCATATAAAAGATCTTAGGTACCTCTTTCACATGATTGATACTCTGTATCAATCATGTGAAAGAGGTACCTAAGAGTTATCACATAATAACTAAAAATAATATTTAATAAACCCATGTTATCATTTCCTTTTGAAAACTTCATACGTGTAAATGTTGATATCATCAACATGCTTACTTAGCTCTATTCGAACATAGAAAACACTATCAAAATTCTTAAGAGCCCAAATTTGCACCCACATATATTTGACTGTGCTTAGGCACATGACCTAATAATTAGTACATAGAAATTAAGGACTAATGTGATCATAACCATATCACCAACCCTTCCTAACTCATGCACATGTGGTAATGGTAATGTCATCAAAATACCTACTCAAAAATTTTTCCACTAGACTCAAAGTGTCTAGATGAAAACTATGGATAATCATATGGATTCTATTTATGTACACAAGCATTCAAATAATATAAAAAATATTAGGTACCTCTTTCACATGATCGATACTATGTACTCATCCCTGAACATCTCTAACCATGCCAAAATTGAATATCAACTAAGCCAACTTAAAGCACACTAGGAAAAACACATTGACCACTTTGTCATGATCAATTAGACTATCAAGGCACTTCATCCACTCACCAAGACACTTTTATGACATCACCATGACATCATTGGAAACTCTCCAACATGATTAGGATAAATTTCTCATAGAAGAGGCCATGGTAGATGGTTTTGTAATTTTTATAAGGATAAAGGTTTATGAACATTGATGTTATTGGTTGAAGATAAATGAGGATTAGTGATGTGGTTAGGAGGGGAAGCTTGTTCTGAAATCTGGTTGGGAACAATAACTTGAATAGTATAAATGGTATTATAAGAGTCAATGATACCATCATTTGTAGCATGATTATTATTATTCTTGATTATCATGTGAGTACCCATAGAAGGTTGGGATGGCTTAAATTGATGGATGGGGAAATCTTGACACTTGGCTTGGTCAATGGCCTCTTCCAAAGTACATGAAGAGAGAGAGTTTAAACCCAATATTGCAACTTGGGAAAGAGAGTGTTGGTAAATAGATGAAATAGGTTACCATATGCCATATTATGTTCACATTTTTAGACAAGGTCTTCCATCATTTGAGGTGGTTTCAGTCTCAAGTTTCTTATAATTGATAAAATGGGCTAAGGTATTCTCAGGGAGATCACTAGTTTGGAAATCTTGGACTAGAACATTGACTAAGTATTCAAAACTAGTGATGGAATGAGATTTGTATTGGTTGTACCAATTTAAAGCATCACCCATGAGAGTCTTTGCTAATATATTGGTAGTGGCAAAAGTATTTAACTTGACCTAGTCTTTATATAGATTTCTAAATGTTTTTAAATGGAGAATAAGATCAGTTGACCCATTGTAAATAATGGTAGAGGTGCTACCTCCTATATTAATATTATCAATTTGAGATGTAAGAGGCTCATTTTGAAGGTGCTTGATTATTTTATTGATAAGGGGAGGTTGAGGGATAATATTAACATGGGAATCCCAAAGAGGATGTGGGGGAACATTTTGGTTAAGTGTGCCCCATGGAATCTGTTAATGGTGAGTTTGAAGATGGATAAGATGATTTTTCATTTGCATCATTTGATTTGGATTGTTAGTTTGGAAAGTATTCATTTGATTAAGAGTTTTTCATAGGATTTGATGGGTTTTAGCTGTATTACTAGAATTTTTTGAAGCATTGGAATTGGTAGTAGTGGCTTGGGTGTTAGTAGTGGCTTGAGAAGAATTGTTGGTAATTGAGGCACAAGTAACATGATTTTCTTAGGTGGAAAAGGATGTACTAGTAAATGTATGAGATGAAATAGCACTAGAGGCATGATTACCATGGGGTAAAAATGATGCATTAGTGGAATAATTGAGAAGAGTGGGTCTAAAAAGAGGCCCACTAGATGTAGAACTTAGCACATTAGTAGAGATACTAAGCATGGAAAAGGAGGAAATCAAAGAGGAAGATGTCATGATATGATAAGTAGTCAAAATAGAGGGAAGAGGTTGAAAATCAAAGAAGCTAATGTCTCCAAATCCATGTGAGAATGTGGGAGAAGGTGAATGGGGTTCCTCAACTTGACCACTTATCATGAGATGGTAAATAGTAAAAGGATCTCTTCCTTGATGTTGAGGAAATTTATTGATGAAGAAGAGCATTTATAGGGTATACTCTAATTTAAGTTGAGCTTCAAATGAGAAGAGAGGATTTAAAAGTAAATAGGAATGAGGAGGGGTCCCATAGTTCATAATGTAAGTGGCTACATGCACATTACTTTCATCTAGGGTAAGAGCCATAAGCTACTTATGGGAGAACCTATTGGGGTTAGTAAAACTCATCATATCTATTGAATTCAACTCAATATTGTCTTCAAATAGGAAGTTCATGATGAAGGAGAGAGACTAGGGTAGATAAAAATGATGCAAAAGTAAATGGATAGGAAGGATATAGATTCAACCAAGTCAACTATGTTCTACAATATAGGAGATAGATAAGAGTATAGAGTTGACCAAGTTGACCTAGTCCTATTGGATAGAAGTTAAAAGAGTACATAGTTGACCAAGTTGACATAGTATTATAACTAAGTAAAAAGGAAGTCTTCTAGGGATAAAAAGTCAACCAAGTTGACTTAGTACTATAACCTAATTGGTAAAAAGAAGTATTATGTCAACTAGGTTGACTTAGTATTATAGTCAGGGAAAAAGATAGTCTATAAGAGACTATGCCAAATAGAACAATAGTGTGCTAAAAATAGGGAAATATTTTGAAAATATAATTTGAAGAAAGAAATGAAAGTAAAAAAATAAAAAATTGGATCAATGAGAATGATCCAATTAGCACACATCACAAAACTTTAGACCAACACTGGCTAATGCAATTTTTTACAATACAACATACAATGAGCAGAGAAAAAGCAATCAACTGAAAATTAAATGGTAACTAAGTAGTCATTTTAAGTGTTTTTAGATTATTATAAAGTGTTATTTAAAGTTTTATAGGGAAGTTGGCTAAAGATAGGGAAATAAAAATCAATCTATGGATGGTTTCAAGACATTTAGGATGAAAGGGATCTATGTTGGCAATGGTACTGGCTTGGTATTATGGCCTACCCCATCACTTCAAAATCTCATAGGAATAAGGGTGTCAATTTATTTGCCAATATATACCATTAACCACATGTTTATACTTGGCAAGAAAACCATTTAGCTTCCCCCTTGGTGATGAAATCCAAGTAGGTAGGCCTTGGGAAGATAAATTTTAAATGCATTTTAAAATTTATGTGATTTGGTAGTGTGTGAAAAAATATCAAAATAGTGTAACTAAATGGTATTTTGAAAACTACATAATTAAACTATGTTATCTAATCTAAGCATGTAAACAACTAAAAATGAAAGTGTGAATTAATTTCTAGCATATAATTGTTAATTCCTAAATTAATAATGGTATATAGTCTGTTTAGATGACACTGTATATAAATATTACAGAATAGAGTTGATAGGGTCACTACTATTCTATAGAATCAATAGTCCTTAAGAACTAAGTCAACTAGGTTGAATTAGTATTTTAGATAAAAGATAGGCTATAGAACTAAGTCGAACATGTTGACTTAATTTGAAAAAGGATTGTAGTTTTGAATATTGTAAACTTTCACAAGATAGAACTGTAATGAATTACTGAATTTAAAGATAAAGAAAGAGAGGAACCTCTGTGGGTAGGAAGATGATTAGGATTGTAATTTTTTTGATGAAGTGCCTTGAATATTTCTTTCAAGTTATACCAACTAAGTCAACTATGTCGACTTAGTTCTATGAAACTCTGTTGAAGCCTATTAAGATGAGTAAGTCAACCTGGTCAGCTTAGTTTATTATCTGGATGTTGAATGTAAGACTAATTTAACCTATTCATCATAGTCTATTATCTGGAACTAAAAAATAATACTATGTTAACATGTTCAATCTAGTAACTTGTATCTGATGAAGACCTGCATAGAAAAAACATAGTCATTTTGATGTGACTATGTGTTAAACCTACACACAAAAGTTAGAACTATACTTGCCAGGTCAACCTAGTATTTCAAATATAGAAAAATAATAAAATGATAGAAATGAAAAGCATGAAATAAAATTTGTAAGGGTTATATTAAAATTAGGTTCACTATAATGTATGTAATGGGAAATGTAACATATCTACAAATCAATCCTAGCTCAGAAAAGATAGATCCCACTTACACTTTCAATTGAGGATACATTATATAATTAGGTTCATGACCAATATGGATTTGATAGACCTATACAAGGGATCTCTTACCATAATAATATCATTAGGGAGGGTTCCAAATCCTCAAATCAATCAAAACTATGTAATAACCCTGACTAGGTCCCATATTTTCATTTTCACTATACTAATAAGAAGTAAAGAAAAATCTAATCTGTTGTCCCCCAAAAATAGCTGTCATTTTTGGGACAATATTTGAAATATTTTTGGTCTTACAGACCAAAAATTGTATCTTCCATTTCAAAAATTTGTCCTAGACATTCAAATTCCTCATTTTACAAGCTTCTTAGAAAATCTACGGACTCTGCAGACTTGAATCTACGGACTCAGTAGGAAGAAAAAGCTACAAACTATGTAGGAAAAGTAAAATCTACAGACTCTACAGGCAGGTTCATTTTTATAGGTTCAAAGGCTTCTGTAGGTGGTTTCAGTCAAAAGAATCAGTTTTTCAACACTTCGTCATTTTTTGGGACTATTTCAGTGCCTTGGTTCAAATAGAAATCTTTATTGGCAAACACTAGCAGCAGGTTCAATGGGTTCAAGGTTCAACAAGTTCAATGTCTTTGGCAAGAGTTAAGTGCTTCATCAAGGTTCAAATTTCAATCGCTTCAATTGGTTCATCAGATTCCAAACACTTAACCAAATCAAGGTGGCTTGAACCGTTGAACCATTAAACCACTTTGGATCAAAGGTTCAACGCGTTCAAGGTTCAACAGTCAGTTCAACCAAAGGAACGATTCAATGGCTTGGTTCAACCAAGCGGTTCAATGCTTTATTTAACTCAGGTGGTTCATTCCCTTTATTTCAACATCTTTTGGTTCAACCAAATAGTTCACTCAGTTGGTTCATTCTTTCATTTCATCCTTTGGTTCAACACCTCAAGGTTCAACAACAGGTTCAAAGACATGGTTCAAAGGCAAGTTCAATGTTTGGTTCAATGCTTAGTTCATTCATTGAACCATCGGCTTGAACCATTTTTGGTTCAACTGATTGGTTCAACATCTTGGTTCAATGGAATGGTTCATCACCAAAGTTCAAAGGGACAGTTCAATGCAAAAGGAAGCCTCCCGAAGGACAAGTGCCCTTGCAGAAGACACTTAATCAATAAAAGCACCCTTCAAAAGGGTCATTTTCAAGGAAGCTGAAAGGTAATTCTTTCAAATTTGTTTAAGGCATTTAAAATTGGCTATGGCATATTTCTTTTAGATTTTTTTCCAAAGGAATTCCTTCGGACAAAAAGTCTGAAAGAAATCAAAGAAGCAAATGCGGGCAAAATCTGAAGACTTGCTCAAAGATTTGGCAGAACAAATAATTCCGTAGACTTTTTGTCTAAGGGAATTTTTCCCAGACTTTTTTTCCACGGGAATTTTCCACAGACTTTTTGTCTACAAGAATTTTCCTCAGGGAAATGTCTATGAGAAACTTTCGCGTGAGGAAACTTTCATGAGAGAAAGGCTGGGGATTTGTTCGCGGGAACTGCCAAGGCAAAGGGCTATCAAAGGACCCCGAAGGGTAGGTGCCCTTACGAGGGACTCTCGACGGCCAAAGTAAAGGGATCTTTTTGACCCATTCAAGGATCATTTCTTAAGGCCCAAAAGGGCAAAGCCAAAAGTCGAAAGAGGACCAAGGGGTGACATGCTTGAAGACGTCAAATTCAAGATAGTGAACTAGCCATTGAGAGCACATTGATGGGCATGCAAATGTCAATTTTAAAGTCCATGAAATAGCTGTTGATCCTTTGAATTTATAGACCTAAATGCATTCCTAGAATTCAAGACTAAAACCAGCAAAAAGTGAGGAAAGATAGAACAACGAATGAATCCAGGACCCGATTCAATTAACCAGAAAAGGAGGAATGATGAAGACAAGATCAGACCGCCAATTGGACATTGAAAGTTGCAATCTTTCAATTGCATGGATTATTTATCTACATTGAGAAGATCAAATGGGTAAAATGCCCCAAAGTTCTACCCTGTCTTCTTAACAGTTCCCAATGCATTATGATGTATTACTATTCCTGAGTTCTCCTTGAAGTGGCTATATAAGGGAACCTCTCTTATTGTAATAAGGATCTCTTTTTTGATAATCTAAACGAAACTCTGCCCAAATTGAGAGGCATCATTGAGACTTTATGCTCATTTTGTTAATCATATTTTGTTACTAGAATAAGAGAGCAAGGGACTTTTTTAGACTTTGTGCTGTGATACCTTTGTTATTAAGGAAACTATTCTTATGTCTTTTTCCTTGATATATTTTTTGTTCCATTAATTTAAGAAGCAAGATTAGTAAAATTAGTTAGGAAGGTGTCCTAAAGAATCAACTATGGAGAGACTTTGTGCCCCCATAGCTGCCTTCTGTGTGTTTTCTTTTCATTGTTGTGTTAAGGACTTTGAGAAGACTTTGTGCCCTCATTGTCCTTCGTATATTAATCTTGATCATTTCAGGTGGAGACTTTGTGTTGTATCTCGATTTGATAGTTACTAGACCCTTAGTTACATTTTGATTTTATTTCTAGGATTGTTCTTGTGGCTGGCTGAATAGTTCTTCTGAAAGAAGAGGAGTGTTGTCTATCATTTCCCTTGAGTTTTTCCTTTGTTTTACACACATCATCTCTGAAGAAAGAGAGATGGATGGCTTATTCTACCCTTCAGTATTATTTTCTATATATATATATCATATCCACAGGGAACCTCCCCTGATGAGAGGAGAAAGAAGTCTCCTTCTGATGTGATAAACGTACACATTTAGACAACTAATCTTCCTACTTTGGCTGATCAGACCTATTTTCTTTACCAGTATGCTGATAGACAAAATATTCAACCAACAATTTTTGGCGACTCTGCTGGGGAAATACTCATTATCCATTTATATCCTATTCATTCACCTCCACACTAACTAGGAAAGAATGCACAGTTTAAAGCCTCAAGCTTCAAACTGAAGCAAAGTCAATTCTTTTCCATTTTTGTTTCACAATCTGGCAGATTCAAGGTATACATGAAGCCAAAGGGCTAAAGGTATCATTGATCCTATGTTTGAGCTGGTACATCAAAGTGATTTTGATCTATTTCCTTCACCATCTCATCTCCAATGAACCAAGAGCTTCCCTCCTACTAAAGCTAGATCTCCATTACCAGATGAAGTATCTACTTCTGTTGTTGATAAAGCTGTGCCTATAATTACCCCTTTGAGATTTGTTATCCCCCCTTTTCATAATCCTATAATGGCAGTTCAAGGCCCTTGGGGTAATGATTTTGGTCCTCTCAATCTTACTCCTCCTCTACATGAGCTTCCACACAGTTTTAGGAAGAATTTCCCTAAATTCTATGGTGATGGGAAAGTTCATCTTGATGAACACATTGCAACATTCAGTATAGCTTGTGGAGTAATTGGAGTAGAATTTAAAGATGTAGCAGTCAGGTTTTTTGTTGAAACACTACAAGGTGCTACTATAGATTGGTTTTACCATCTACAGGCTCAATTTGTGACTGATTGGAATACTCTTAAAGCTAAGTTTGAAGCCATATTCAAACCTGTAAAAGATGCACATACACTTTTGGCTCAACTTACACAGATGAAGAAAGAGCCTCATGAGCCTATGAGAGACTTCATATCTAAATTTGACAAATTGAGAAATAGAATCCCTATAATTGCTAGACCTACAGCTGAGAATCTCAAATGCTTTTTCATTAATTCTCAGCTACTTGAAGTCAGTTTTCTCTTGAGACGTGCTGGTCAAATAGATCTCGCTGTAGCTCAACTTTTAGCCACTGAAGTAGAAGATGAACTCATCTTAGCAGGGAAGATAAAAAGAGACCCAAATAAAAACAAAGCCTCATCATCTTTTGAATTTTCATCTACAAGCACCACAGATCTAATGGTGCATAAATTAGCAAATGAGTTGCTTGCTCTCAAAAAGCAAATGGCTCAAGGAATGTCTTCTACTCCTACATATAGAAGGACATTCTTAAATCAATCTTATCAAGGCAATGTTGTTAGGAACCAAGGACAACAAAATCACCTTCCTCCCCCACAAGAAAAACTTGCCCTGGAAGCTCCTCCAACCAATTCAGTAATGGGATACCTTGAAGCAGAATCAGAATTCTCTTTCCAACCTAAATTGAATCAAGAAAATGATGCTGATATCATTGAATACAATCAAGAAGAATCAGTTGGCGACTCCCACATTGGTTTCTTGAATTACCAGGATGAACCCAAAAACAAAGGAGAAGCTTTAGATGGATCATCTGCAGTGTTTACCAGATCCAAGAACCGATCAGTCCAACAAGCTGATAAAGAAAAGATAAAGGAACAACCTCAACCAGAAATCACAATTGCTAAGTGTGGAACCACTCTGCCTTTTTAGTTAAAGGATTTGGTGATCACCCAAAAGGTAATTACATCCATTTCGCCTTCACCTTCTACTCCCAATTCACAAACCAATCCACCTCTCATCTCTCCTAAAACTTAGAAAGTTGAAGTACCTTTCTCTGTACCTAGCTCAATTTAGCCATTTGACATAATTGATCATGTCAAAAAGACAAAAATACAAATGTCTGAATTCAAATATTTGTAGTCTAATCCTGATCAATTAGATAGGTTGGTCCAATATGTTAAAAATCAAACCATCCTTGCAGGATAAAAAGTTAAAAAAGTAATTCCTGATTCTCCAAAGAATATGCCTATTCCAAATAATCTGGTTATTACTCCTCTAGTTGCTCTTGGAAAAATAGAACCCTTCTATGTTTCCCTGTTAATCAATGGCCACAAGCTGAGTAACTGTATAATACACTCAGGCGCATCTGACAATGTCATGCCTGCTAAAGTCACTGAGTATCTTGGTCTCACACTAACCAAGACATTTGGGAGATGTTTCTCCATGGAGAACAAGAGAGTACCATTGTTGGGGCAAATCAAAGATGCCCAATTTGCATTCGCAGCCTTTCCAAACAAGAGGATTAAGATGACTGTCTTGGTGGCTGATGTCCCAGCATCTTATGGCATTTTAATTGGAAGAAATTTTTGCAAGGATGTAGGAGGAGAACTAAGCATGGACTTGTCTGAAGCAAGGATCCTTGTCCAAGGCATAATAAAGAGATTGCTCCCTAAAAAGGAGGCAAAATACGTGGTTACCCAAACATCATCCCCTACAACACAAATTTTGTTTGAATCTTCAGGTAGGGGTAATTATTTCTTTACCATAGAGGATGCTCATGTTTCTATAGATGAAAGTCTTACAGCTGACAATCCAAGAATTGATCCAAATAAGACTTCAAGAGAATTGGTAGAGCACAGTATAAACAAGGAAGGATCTTCCATCTCTAATGAAGAGAAATCTGATAGGAGATCAACTTTTGATGATGACAACAATTCTTCCACCAATGGTAGAGTTGGGACTATGTTGATATCTTCTCAAAGAGATATTCTTCCTTCATGCAATTTGAAAGTCAACAACACCAACAATACAGCTAGATGTGAATCTCTATTGCCTAAATTGAAGATTTCTCAAGATGAAGAAGTCAAACTCCTTCACATCAAAGGAGATGTTAATCTGACAGTTCATTAGGAGTTTGACTTGGATGATCCAATCATGTGCTAGACTTGACCAATAGAAAAGTAAGTTATGATGGTGGACCATGCTATTGAAAATCAAAATCAGGAAAAGGAATCCTTCACCAAGAGAGCAAGGAGTTATGGTTTCTGGTTTGAAGACCACATCTTGCCTTGGAACAATAAGAAGAAAAAGCCAAGGGGAAGACACAGAAAATTGGTTTCCTGGTGGAGAGCTCCATTCACCCATCACCATTTCTAGGGGCAAAATGTCTTCTTGCTAGTTTATCAGAATAGAGCACTATTTTCATTGTCTTCCAAGAAGTAGCATCTGAAACACTTCAACTCTTGAAGTGTCAGAACATTACATCTATATATATGTATATTTGTACAATTTTAATTCTATTTTGTTTTGTCTGTTTCCATTTTTGATGCCTTCCATTTTTGGGTAGCATGACTTCGTAACCCAATGGTACACATGAACACACTGGAGATTTTGGATTCTACTCCTTTCAATTCATTTTGTAATTGACAGAAGTTCCCCAACTGGAGCCAGCTATTGTCCCCCAAAAATAGTTGTCATTTTTGGGACAACATTTGAAATATTTTTGGTCTTATAGACCAAAAATTGTATCTTCCATTTCCAAAATTTCTCTGAGACATTCAAATTCCTCATTTTACAAGCTTCTCAGAAAATCTACAAACTCTGCATACTTAAATTTATGGACTCAGTAGGAAGAAAAATCTACGAACTGTGCAGGAAAGGAAAATCTATGGAATCTGTAGGCAGGTTCATTTTTACAAGTTCAAAGGCTTCTACAGGTGGTTTCAATCAAAATAATTAGTTTTTTAACACTTAGTCATTTTTTAGGACTGTTTTAGTGCCTTGGTTCAAATAGAAATCTCTATCGGCAAACACCAGTAGCAGGTTCAATGGGTTCAAGGTTCAACAAGTTCAATGTCTTTGTCACGAGTTAAGCGCTTCATCAAGGTTCAAAGTTCAATCACTTCAATTGGTTCATCAGATTCCAAACACTTAACCAAATCAAGGTGGATTGAACCATTGAACCACTTTGGTTCAAAGGTTTAATGCGTTCAAGGTTCAACGGTCGATTCAACCAAAGGAACGATTCAATGGCTCGGTTCAACCAAGTGGTTCAATGCTTTATTTCACTCAGGTGGTTCATTCCCTTTATTTCATCATCTTTTAGTTTAACCAAATAGTTCACTCAGTTGGTTCATTCTTTCAGTTCATCCTTTGGTTCAACGCCTCAAGGTTCAATAGCAGGTTCAAAGACATGGTTCAAAGGCAAGTTCAATGTTCGGTTCAATGCTTAGTTCATTCATTGAACCATAGGCTTGAACAATTTTTGGTTCAATTGATTGGTTCAACATCTTGATTCAATGGAATGGTTCATCGCCAAAGTTCAAAGGGACAATTCAATGCAAAAGGAAGCTTCCCAAAGGACAAGTGCCCTTGCGGAAGACACTTAATCAATAAAAGCACCCTTCATAAGGGTCATTTTCAAGGAAGCCAAAAGGTAATTCTTTCAAATTTGTTTAAGGCATTTAAAATTGGCTAAGGCATATTTCTTTCAGATTTTTATCTGAAGGAATTCCTTTAGACAAAAAGTCTGAAAGAAATCAAAGAAGCAAATGTGGGCAAAATCTGAAGACTTGTTCAAAGATTTGGCAGAACAAATAATTCTGCAGACTTTTTGTCCATGGGAATTTTTCCCAGACTTTTTTTCCACGAGAATTTTCCACAGACTTTTTGTCTGTAGGAATTTTCCTTAGGGAAATGTCTATGAGAAACTTTTGTGTGAGGAAATGTTCATGAGAGAAAGCCTAGGGATTTGTCCATGAGAACTGCCAAGGCAAAGGGCTATCGAAGGACCCTGAAGGGCAGGTGCCCTTGCGGGGGACTCTCGATGGCCAAAGTAAAGGGATCTTTTTGACCCATTCAAGGATCATTTCTTAAGGCCCAAAAGGGCAAAGTCAAAAGTTGAAAGAGGACCAAGGGGTGACATGCTCGAAGACGTCAAATTCAAGACAGTGAACTAGCCATTGAGAGCACATTGACGAGCATGTAAATGTCAATTTTAAAGTCCATGAAATAGCTGTTGATCCTTTGAATTTATAGACCCGAATGCATTCCTAGAATTCAAGACTAAAACTAGTAGAAAGTGAGGAAAGACAAATGAATGAATCTAGGACCCGATTCCATTAACCAAAAAAGGAGGAACGATGAAGACAAGATCAGATCGCTAGGTGGACATTGAAAGTTTCAATCTTTCAATTGCATGGCTTATTTATCTACATTGAGAAGATCAAATGGGTAAAATGCCCCAAAGTTCTAGCCTATCTTCCTAATAGTTCCCAATGCATTATGATGTATTATTGTTCTTGAGTTCTCCTTGAAGTGGCTATATAAGGGACCCTCTCTTATTGTAATAAGGATCTCTTTTTTGACAATCTAAACTAAACTCTGCCCAAATTGAGAGGCATCATTGAGACTTTGTGCTCATTTTGTTAATCATATTTTGTTACTAGAATAAGAGAGTAAGGGACTTTTTCAGACTTTGTGCTGTGATACCTTTGTTATTAAGGAAACTGTTCTTATGTCTTTTTCCTTGATATATTTTCTATTCCATTAATTTAACAAGCAAGATTAGTAAAATTAGTCAGGAAGGTGTCCTAACGAATCAACTGTGGAGAGACTTTATGCCCCCATACCTGCCTTTAGTGTGTTTTCTTTTCATTGCTGTGTAAAGGACTTTGAGAAGACTTTGTGCCCTCATTGTCCTTCGTATATTACTCTTGAACATTTTAGGTGGAGACTTTGTGCTGTATCTCAATTTGCTGGTTACTAGACCCTTAGTTACATTCTACTTTTATTTCCAGGAGTATTCTTGTGGCTAGCTGAATAGTTCTTCTAAAAGAAGAGGAGTGTTGTCTATCATTTCCCTTGAGTTTTTCCTTTGTTTTACACACATCATCTCTGAAGAAAGAGAGATGGATGGCTTGTTCTACCCTTGAGTATTATTTTCTATATATATATATATATATATATATAGCATATCCACAGGGAACCTCCCCTGATGAGAGGAGAAAGCAGTCTCCTTCTGATGTGATAAACTTACACATTCAGACAACTAATCTTCCTACTTTGGCTGACCAGACCTATTTTGTTTACCAGTACGTTGATAGACAAAATATTCAACCAACATAATCCAGTGCTCACCAAAGCTTGTGGTACAATGTAGGGGTAATAAAAACTAAAACTAAACATGCATAAAGAAATATACTCATTTCAATGTATTCATAGTCCTAATTCATGGAAGATAAGTTTAAATGCGTATCTATCTACTCTTACAAAGGAAGAACAAAGTTAGGAATACTTACCTTTGAAGATAAACCTATTGAGCCTTTAATTATCCCTTGGCCAAGGTGCTTCACAAGAGGTTATTATGGTATGTAAGGATGACATAGATAAATCAAATCTAGGCTACACAACCTATCAATGCATCCAAAAGACTTCTCTAAAAGATAAGATCTGTATCTCCAAAGAAAGTATGAAACCCTAAGCTTGCTCTTCAAATATAATGGTGGATAAGAAATTACATAATATATCTTACTTATTCTTATCTTCTTTTAGAAATGGAAAAATTATTATGTTTATATAGGTTTATCTAACCCTAAACCCTTACCAAATTTTCAAATGATAAGGACGAGTCGGTCAACCTAATAATGTAATTGACAAAAACTAACTAGGTCATAGACTAGATCAACCAAGGATCGACCTAGTCCCTAATAAGTTTTGTCAATAAGGATACAAGGTCAATGTAGTCAACATAGTCATGTAAACTACCAAAAGGGGGTTTAGGTTATGGAAAGGGCTAATGAAGGTGGAAAATGACTGGAAGAGTGTGTAAAATAGGAGGAAAAGCTTAGGGGAATAGTTTTAGGAGTTAGTTGGATTAGTAATAAGTGGAAATAAGGGATAACAATCCTACAAAGCACCAATGGTTTTCCAACCCCTTTCATGATGCACCCCGTATGGCATGTACTTAGAAAGATTGAGACTTGATGGGTTCCTATAAGATAGAGAATGTCAGTAATTGATAAAAGTTTGAAAATATTATGTGTATACAATAGTTAATGTGTCATCAATGGCCTTAAACCTTATTTCCTTTTAGGGGAATACCATTATCATTCACTATAAATAATCCTAAACAATTCCAGTCCCACACAATTGGGTAATTTTTTATTGGAAGCCCAATTTATGTGGTAATCCATTCTTGTTTGCGATAATTTATTTTGTAATACAGCAGTGTTCTTCTATCTACATTGTATATTACTCATTTAACATGCCTTGCTTACTATTGTTTCAAGTTTCCCATGTATCCATGCTTAAATTTCATCCTACAAGGTTGTTTCTACCTCTTCTTCTCATAGTACTATTTCCTCCTCATCATTTGGTTCATGGTCATATTTTTTTGGAATTTTCTTGAGTATACACAAACAAGATCATCAAAGTTGATCTCCTCATCATTTGGCCATAGTTCCTTTGACCATGCAACTCACATGATTATTTCTATTGGAAAGTGGACTACCAATCCATTTCATTCAAATGTAATTTCTTCTTCTTCAAAGTTTATTGATCCATTACAATCAATGAACCATTATAAGTTTTATAAGGTTGGGTAGCCTATATCATATATATCGATCACTTCAAAGTCTATTTTTATTTTTATTCTCATTGAATTTACTTCCACATCTCTTAAGGCTCCAATTAGTTAGCTATATATGCCATCAACCATTAAAATATCATATAGTGCATCATGCATCTTTGGTTTAGCAAGTATCTCCCATGTGCTACATAGTAATATGTTTATGTCTACACCAAGATCCAACAATATATTTCTTACATCATGGCCATCTATTTTGATATTGAGTAGAATGGAAATTTTCCTCCATTTCCTACTCATTTTAAATATTTTATTTTTATTTTTCCTCTCGTTTTTCTCAATTCTCTACACTGTGCTCTCCTTTTTGTTTATTCTAATATTTGTAGATTATGATAATTTAGTCACCAAATTATGTTTCTTAATTAGTTTCATCATTTTTTAAATGTTGAATCTCCTCTTCATCAAAATAGTTCATTTTTAGTTGATCTTTATCTTGTTTTATTGTATTATTTTTCTAATTTTTTACATTATGCGGTCATGTTCATGTATATTGGATTTTCCCCTTTCATTATCTATCTCTGATTATTCTTTAGAATCAATATTTAATTCATTTTATTTTATTTTTAATTTTCATTCCATTGTGAGTGTTTACCACTATTGGATGATAAATTTGAGAAATGGATTTTTATTATGCAAATTATATCAAAATTACTCAAAACATCAATCCACTTCAAAATTTAGAGCTATTAGACTATAATGCAAGTAAAATAGACATTAAAACCAACATTATAAATCTAAATCTAAATGCTCCAAACAATATTCAAGACATGAAAAATACTTAGTGATTATGGATTTCTTAGAGACTCATAGTTTTATCATGATATTGACTTGATTCAAGACTTGAATTGCATGGATTAGTTGATAGCTTGATGAACTAATTAATGGATTGGATTAGCATGGATTTGCCTCACATTCCAAAGATTGGTTTCAATGGTGGATGGGGGAGTTTAAATAGAGGAGAATTAGAGAAATTAATGGTTAGGAATAATCTATGATCAAGGGTGGAGAATTATCCAAAGAATTAAAAATTCCTTGGATGATTCTAGAGGAGAGAATGTTTTAGAGGTAGAATCTTCTAGAGTATCTTTGAAAGTCTAATGAAAATTAGTAAATGATTAGTAATGTGATTAAGGGGCTCTTAAAGAATCTAGGGGAGTAGGAGAGGATACTCATATGCTAGGGTAGGTGAGAGGGAATTTTAAATTCCCAAATATTAGATAATTATTGTTAGATAGTGGATAATGGGGAATTAGTTGAATTAATTAGGTTATAGGATGTTATAAGGTTATTATGTGACATGAATAATGAAGAGGGGGTATTAAACCAAATGGATATAATGGGATTAATAAGATGAATTAGACAAAACAAGGTGAAATAGAGTATTACTGGATGAAATTAGCGACAGAGGGAAGCACGTAAATTTAGATGCATACATTTTCCCCCTCTTTGAAAGGGCATTGCAAGTGGAAAATGTGGAAGGAGTAATGATATTTCAAAGAATAATTATGCTCATGGATGAATGTTATTAAATTATGTTAGTGCATACATGATTCCCCCTTTAGGGGACATACAAGGAGTAATGAGATGGATGGCCACTCAAGGACCAAAATAATGAATAGATAAGGGGTTGGGATGCTATATGTGAGATATATGATGAATAAAATGAAATATACATGAGTAGTGAGATAAAAATTGATGATGCCCCTATAAAATACCTATGAATAGGGAGAAAAAATAATGGTGTCATGTTTTCAACTCATCCTAAGGGGGAATCAACCTTAACATCATGATGATAACATAAAATTATAAAATATTTTGATGTATCTCAAGCAAGGACACATGCCAAGGAAAACTATAGACAAGATGATAAATTACACAAATATAGACATATCCAAGGCAAGGATACATGCCAAGGAAAGTTTTAGGCTGAAATGATAAGGGGTCATAAGCATTTGACATATCCTTGGCAAGGACACATGCCAAAGAGAGTTGTAGACCAAGATGATTGATAAAAAAGGCCATGAGTTGTCAACATATCTGTATGAATTAAAGAGTTCAAAGACAAAGAAAAGTCTATTTTAAGCTAAATTATACCAATGTTAGAGAAAAAAATGCAAAAAAGAACAATCAAAACCTTCAGAGATTAGATATAAGAATCTTCCATTAAGATTCAAATCTGATTTGCTTTATTAAAATGTTGTGCTCACTTCTCTAATACAAAGGTTAAATAGGCAGTATTTGGATGTAAAAATGGATGACTTTGATTTGCTTGATTCTATTTGTGATCTCTTAGGATTGTGATTGATTACAATATTTATGATTTTAAAAGAGGATGGATGAAAATGGAGATTTTCAAGCCTATTTATAGAAGTCTGAATTACAATCTGATGGTATAGGATCAA
Source organism: Torreya grandis (assembly GCA_037957365.1). NCBI lineage: Eukaryota > Viridiplantae > Streptophyta > Pinopsida > Cupressales > Taxaceae > Torreya > Torreya grandis. The sequence continues at coordinate 3,308,139 of JARHVA010000210.1, forward strand.
CGATTGAGGATGATTCCTCATCCATGAGGATAAGAACTATTTCAAATAGGTGGAGCAAAAAGAGGGGTTGGTTAACAAACTTAGTCAAAATGGATTGACAACTCAGTGGAGGAGTCATATGAAGTGGAGGATTTCATGGACTAGTTGGGATGAGGGAGAGAAAAGTGGGAATGTTTGAATTGGTAAATTAAGGAATTAAATAATTAAAATAAAGAATAAAAGGTGCATAATTAACTTTTTCAAAAGAATTTGAATAAATCAATTAATTAAATTGAGGAAGAAACATTCATTATTAAATTAAGAAAAATGATTAATAAACTTAGGAAGAATTATTAAATAAATTAAGGTGTATTTTGATAGTAAATGAAATTTAGGTGTTTACATTTGCCCCTCTTTGAAATGGTGTTGCGAAGAAATACTATTTTAAAGAATAGAAGAACTAGAGTGTTGATGATAAAAAAGCAAAAAATTTCCCCAAATGAATGAAAATGAGTATGATGATGCCCCCTTAAGGGTTTGTGTGAGAAACGGACAAACACTCAAAATTAGATGAAAAGAGGAAATAGTTAAGCTATTTCAGGAATGATGTCAAATTTACAATGTATGGGTAATGTAAAAGAGTTGCCCCTAGTTATTAAAACCAAATCTTTTATTTAAAAATCAACAATTTAAACCACTCAAAGATTGCATGCTTATTATTATTTGCTAATGGCTTAGGGGCCAAAGAAGCAGGTGTGGGAATGATATAAATTGTAGATCCATAAATAGAAAAAAAGTAATTGAGTTTGAAAATGATTTGTTTTTTTCATGTCAATAAATGATTGTAAGGGTTTGACAACTTTGTGAAAATAAATTGATGGAATGCTTGGCGATTAACTATTATTGGGTTGGAATAAAGGAAATGTTGTTGAGGGTTGTAATAAAAATAAGGGTTGAGGGGTGGGTTTAGAAAATCATTTACACAGATAATCTTCAAAAATAGTGCTACAGAAGTGATTAGAAAGAATTTGACTCTAAGGCCATTGAGAGGAAATAGACCGCATTCCTTACTATGAGCACCACATGAAACGAGTGAGACATTTCTAGAGACCTGAGAGGAGTGGCCCTCTAGTAAGTCATTTAATTTTTTGCATTTTTGAACTTTTGAGCATTTATTATGGTTTAAAATGGACTAGAAAGAAATTGTTATTCTAGGAATTGTTATATCATTGATGATTGACTGATATCATTGGGGTAAATAGTGATTTCATTAAACATTGTAACGATTTTGTGATTCAGAGAAGAGGTTTATTTTTGGGGTCAAGACAATATCACTGTACTAAAATCATTGAACAGGGAAGTGATATCATTAAACATGGTAGCGATATCACTAAAAGGTGAAGTGATTTTGTTGGAAGTGATTTTTCTCAGTAGAAAAGTGATTTTGTCACAATCATAAGTGATTTTGTTAAGTGCTTTTTTAAAGGTTTTTTAATAATAATGGAGGATGAAGTTAAATGTGATGAAATAAATGCATAGGTGTATTTCCTAATAATGTTTCATAATATTAAACATAATTAATATGTAGGAGGTATTATTAGTGATAGTGACTTAGGAGCATAGGGTACATGCTATGTCATTGTTGTCAAATTTCTTAGAGTATGAGTGGGGTGTGTTAGAAGTGACTAGGCTGGCCTATATTGCATGAATACCTAAGATACAAGTGGATAGAGCACTATTGACTAAATTTATGCCATAGTGATATAAGTACAATTCACTTACCAATAGGTGAGATGATTGTTACATTAGAGTATATATATTGGATACTTAGTATTCCTATTCAAGGTAGGTTAGTCTATTGGGGATAGGGTCCATAGGACAAGACTCTGTTCAATATTTTTGGTGAGAGCATATTCCTAGTTGTGAGGAATGACATTGATGTTGATTACTACATGGACTTAGAGATAGATTCTTTAACTATCATTTTTATGGCTATTATCAGTGGCATATTTCTACCTAACAAGAGTGGTAGACTATGTCTTATTGGATTATTGGATGTTATTGGTGATTTGATGGAGATGGGAGTTAGGTTTACATGGGGCCCCTATGTTTTAGCTAGTTTATATCATGATCTTCACTGCTTTGTGTACTCTGGATGAATTGAGATAGGGATATCTATATTATTATAGGTTTGGTGTTGGGAGAATATTATTATTGAGAGACTAGTTGGATAGTTGGACACTCGATAGACAAGGAAGCCAATTGCCTATGCATGGCACATGATTTTTGGTATACACAAACCACATCTAGGTGACGTAGATTTCTATAAGAGAGTTGTATATGAGCTAATGGATATATAAATTACATGGAGACCTTATATTGACATTATTTTTTATTGGCCATATGAGGAGTTATATATATATATTATTTGTTGACTCTATATTACATCATTGAGAGACATGCATATATTATTATGAGATATAGACCAGATAGAGTGATGAGGTAGTTTGGTGGGAGACAACATATTCTAGTTGGCCCACATGTTTTTACTCAGATAGTACATAAGAGGCAATAGTGGGGGATGATTATTGATCCTTTGATTTCTTATCACATCTAGACATGGCTACAGATAGTGAGGTGGAAAGATAGGAGGGATGTGATAGATGCAAGGGTAGTGGATGATTACATAGAGTGGTGGGCATAATAGAGGCCATTAAGATTGACACTGCCATATAGACCTACAAGGACATGGAGGTAGAGGTTAGTAATGAGCTTGAGCAGGTAGCCTTGAGGCATAAGTTTGGTAGCTCAGATTAGGAGGGTTATTACATGTGATAGAGGAGGAGAAGGTGATAGAGGATGATCTATTAAGACTAGCTAGATGTATGATGTTCTCATTACTTTGATAGAGAATATGGATATTCTTCTATAGGAAGGTGTAGCTATGGACTTAGATATTGAGTAGCTAGTAGGAGAAGACTCTCCTATTATAGATGTGGAGGGTGAGGATGACACAAGGTGTGAGGACATAGGTCATGAAGACACAAGGCATGAAAACATAGGTCATGAGGACACAAGACATGATATGATAATATGACCTCCTCATATTACATAGATAGATAGAGAATAGACTAGAGGTTCCTCACATATATCAGAGGAACATGCCTTGAATTGGAGACTACGCGAGGAGATTCAGATGAGGGATAGAGAGATTGATGGATTACACCATGAGGTGGCTAAGTTATAGGGTATAACTACTACTAAAGATGAGCAGGTAACAGAGATTGAGTGATTACAGGGAGAGATTCACATATTATAAAATATGTTGGATGGGATGGATGTTACTAATATGAGGATAAGGGTGATTACTTATGATTTAGAGACACAAACCCCAAACTATACATCCCTTGTACATAGATACAAATAGGAGAGAGACACAAATCAAATAGAGCTAGTAAAGGCAAGGACATAGCTAGTTGAGATAGGTTAATTAGTTATTTTGGATAGAGTGATGAGGGATATGTAATAGGATACTTACTATAAGAGTCTATATGAGGCTATTGTACTAGCACATCAATGTGAGCCATCTTTTATATATTATTTTAATAAACAATCAATGTTGAATAGATCAGTGCAACTAGTAGAGTTTGAGAGATCTGGTGGATAGGTATCATGAGGGATGTGACCACCATGGGGTACCCCATGACAACTAGAGACATTTCAAATATTGGACACTCCTTATGAGAGATAGGATGAGACATAGTTTTAAACTATATAGATGTTTACACATGATGTATCTATTGTATAGACACATTTTCACACACACACACACACACACACACACACACACACACACACACACACACACACACACACACACACACACACACACACACACACACACACACACACACACACACACACACACACACACACACACACACACATGATGACTTTGACTTATTTCTTTGATTGGGTTACATGGATATCATTGTTCATACTGTCCTACATATTAGGTGTATTTAGCATGTATGCAATTGTATTTCTAGCATTGTTTCTTCATCATTTATTTTTTTGTGTGTAGAGATGCATGATTGTTATGAAATGAAATGAAATGTATGATTTATTTATAAAATGAAATGGATACATGATTGTAAAATGTATGATTATGGATGAAATTTTGTTGTATAACATGACATTCCATTCTTTGCATTGGTAAAAAGTTTGAAGTATATTGAGCAACCTGATTTTTAATGTAGCTTTAAAACATAGTATCACCAATGATATGGAATAATCATATGAATTTTGATGTTTTTAGCATGTAAAAATAAAGGAAGAATAATTTGTGTGTTTGAGCAAAGTATGTCATGATATAGTCATAACCATACTATATATGCTTGTTACACAAAATAATCTTTTCAACAATAAACAAGAAAGTAAAACAACAAGAGTTAACCTATACAAACAAACAAGATAGTCATGAACAATTAAATGCATAAACATTAACTAATAACAATAAATGAATAATTGGTAATTGATTCAAATGTAAATGAATGAATTCTAAAGAAACAAAGATTTACAAAACCAAGAGTGATAAGATTTACAAATCTAGAACAACCAAACAAATGGTAAAAGATAAAAATCAACAAAACAAATTGCTAAGGTAAAGAAACAAATGTTAAAATTAACCAAATAAATGGCTAAGGCAAGAAAATAAATGATAAGATTAACCACATAAATGGGTAAGGCAAAGAAAGAAGCAAGGGATGGAAGAAGAATCATGTTCAAGATCAAGCATGAACACTCGACAGATGAGAGAAAAGCCAAATAAAAAGGCCTAAGGGTAAAGGATAAGGGGAATGGATGATGGTGAAGGTGGTGGCTAAGTTGACCCTAGAGACACTGTGTCTCTAAGCATTACCTACATAATCCACTTCGACAATGTCCATATGTGGATATCAGACCATATGTAGTTCTCCCAAATATGGGAAGTGATGAAAAAATGGATGGTTGATGAGGCAAACAAAGTGTATGATGAAAGTGATGCATGAGTGACCCACCTAGTGAAAAAACAAATGAAAGGAAAGGGCAATGGTTACTATGGTTATACTGCAAAATGCATGAATTTGATTTCTTTGTTTAGACTTGGTTTGTTTTGTTTTTTATGTTTTATGAATGTTTTTGTAGGTATTTTCTCCAAATTTGTTTTTGATGTTTTTGTGATTTTTTTGAATTTTTGAAATTATTTTTTGGGTTTTTCTAAAATATTTTGAATGTATTTTGTAAGACTAATGAAGCCACTCTCCCAAACTATGAGAAAGAATACTAGTTTTGTAAATGCAATTACAACTTAGAATTTGAAAAATGCTTATAAAAGAAATAAAATGACACAAATGAACTTATATAATGGAACTATATAAAATATCATGCCCCATAGAAAAAGGAGTAGTTATAGATAATGGATTTTACACATAATGCTAGAAGAACTAGTTTTCAATGATAATACATTATACAAGGTTTAGTCAAATACATTGATCATTTGTTATGCCAGTAAAGCTTAATTATTTGTGCACCTAACATATAGCTCTCAACTTGTAGTGAGATGAAGATTTGTTGATTAAAATTAATTTTCAAAGGAATAATGACAAGGTGCTTATAAATAGTAGTAAAGTGTGCATTATCACTTTTTATTTATGAAAATATTAGCTTTATCAGATTTATCTTGAAAGAATAAGCTTTTGATAGAGTTGGTAAATGGAATAAAGTTCTCTCTTGAGTAGATTAGTCATATAAACAAGTTACTTTTTGGAAGAATTACTTTTTCTTATTTTAATTTTGATCATCCATTCACTTTTTATTTACTTTTGTGACCCCCAATATATAATCTCATGTGACCAGATAGACACATGGGCTTATTACCAAAGACTATAAAAAATCAAGTAAGGATATCTCTCCCCAATGCTAATCATATGCAACTAGTAAGATGTGAAGGCTAATCACCAAAGATAAATGAAGGGTAATAAATATTGATTTGTGATTTTGATATAAAAAAATTGTGATATGGAGGTTTTGACTTGTATGGGTAAACTGTACTAGCTGATCATGGTCCCATTTAACTAGTAAGATGCAAGGATTCATCATCGAAGACAATGATAGGCAAGTAGATTTTTTGCTTTTTCTTCTTGTAGCATGTTTGAAATATTTTTTGAATTTTTGAAAGGAGAACCTAAAAATAAAGGAGACTATCATAATCTATATTTTAGATAATGCTAATTAGCTATCATGGTCGTAAATGATGGTGATTATGATTAGTTTACTCATAAACACCTAAATCAAGACCTAATGTATTATAAATTTTGAGGTGATATCTGAAATAATAATAATGGATAAGCTGCATTTGAAAACTTTAGTATTATGTAAAAAAATGACTAAACGATTACTAAACACCACGTATGATGTATAAAAACTAAACTTACATAACAACAAAAATGTGATATTTACAAGATGCCCCCAAACACTAACGCAATATCGATTAACAAAAAACATGTTTGATAAGATTTTTTTTTGTCTTTTTATAGTTTTATGTTTTTTTTTTGTTTTTGGCATTTGTATCCTATGAAGGCTATAAGACACACTATGTAAATTATCTCCTAATTTCACCCCATACTTAATTTAGATAAATTATTGTTCAAATTGGATTTTCTTGTCAATCTCTACTTCAGTCCTATTATTAACTCAGAAGATAACATGACCAAGATGAGGCTGTTGAACCCACTAAGTGTTACTAGAAAACCACCCTAAGAGTCTTTCATTTTTAGGGGCCCCTTGTTAGATAAAGATGTCTAAGTACATATTTTGTTGAAAAAGTTTGGTGTAACTCTAATTTGTTTTGAAACGATGCAATTGTCAAAGAAGCCTACATTGATGTGTTTAATGGTAAAATTGAACTCTAGAAATATTCTAGTAGTTTATCTAACCACCATTAAATGTGGATGCCTTTCTCTATAAGGATTTCAAGCTATATTATTAAAAAGGACCAAGTACCATGGGTTAATCATTTCTTCATTTGTATAAAAACCAATATCTCTTAGCCAATCACCATGGATTAACCACCAAATACTATAAAAGTCAAAGTAGGATAGATTTGTTTTGACTATTCTTAATTCCTTCACAAATGTAGATTACTCAAACTAAATATTGTGTGCTTTGAAATTGATCTCAAAGTGAGAATCTAACTCACTGTAATTTCATTCCACTAATGCAGTATAATATGTATGCAATATTAGAGTCAAGATTCTTTATTTTAAAATTATAGGGAGATCATTCCATGTTGTGTCTCACCTTGCTGATTGGATGTGTGAAATATTCTGGGTGTGATTGTCTTCAAGTAAAAGAGAACCAATTCCTTGATCTATGATTGTTCCATGGTTTTACCTTGGAGCTTCAAGTAGTGGTTGATGTAGTAATATTTCTCTTAAAGGGATGCTTTCATGAAGATTGATAGATTTGACAATTGACAAATTCCCATGAGTCTAGGATAATGGTATCCTCTATTGTGGGTTCTAGTTGACAAGTACAGGTAATATAATGTTGATAGGAAAAGGAAGAATCATGTTGATGGTGATAGAACAAACTACTATGATATTGTTGATTGTGTTGGTAGTAATGATGGATGGAGATTCGTCCCATTGTATAACATTATTATTTTTGTTTGCATTTTTGTCTACTATTAAAATTATGGTTGATACTAAATAGGGTATTAAATTTTCTTTTAACTTTCAAGAGAAAGCAAATATCATATTTTGACAGTATTTTTTCATGAGGCTAAACTGCGGTTAATAAGAGAGCTTACTGAATGGTCTTCACACCACACCTCTTTGTAATTGCTCTTTTAGAAATGTTTGATTTTGGATTAAGAGCTTTTCAGTGTAAGGGAATTTTGGGTGGTGATCTAAAATAGTATCTTAAGTCTGTTGGTGGATTGGGTAGTGTCTTTGTGTATATGGGATGTTGGTCAAAGGTAGGTACTTGGTTGTAAATAGTGGTTTGATGGATAATAGATGAAGGTTCCCCATTTTTAATAGGATGATGAACAATATTATTTGGTGATAAAGGGAGATCTTGACATGCTTGTAAGGTCAGATTATCAAGTATGAAAAGATGTAGATTATGCTGAATATATTTTGCATCTGCCATCTCCTATCTTGCTAGATAGAAGAGGAAAGCATTGTGATCTATGGATGGATAGCTATGCCTAATATACTCAACATCTAACATTTCTTGGTGGATATGAGCCTTGTATTCAATAGATGGATAATAATTTGGTTGAAATGTGGGTGGATTAATGGCATAATGGTATAGTGATGAAGTGTTTTGATTCTCATTTGTGGTAAATGGAATAGAAAAAGTGGCTTGGCTTTGGGAAAAGTGATTGGTTGTAGTTGCATAAAATTAGGGATTTGAACCTTGGGACAAAGTGGATGTGAAACCAAATAATTGATTTTGATGGATGTTGGAAGGTGAATTTGAATAAAATGTGTTTGATCTTGCTTGATTTGGAATTTGGCTAATGGAATCATTTTGATAGATGTGGGTATTGGAAAATGGTGATGAAGGTGGACTATAATATTGGTTCATGGCAACACCAAGGTTTGAGCCATACATACTTATATGCATGGTTTGATTTTATTTAGGTGATGTTTGGTAAGGAGATGACATGGGACTATTAAAAAAAAATTGGCCACTATAATCAGGGGAATGGTTTAATCCTATCCCCAAATGAAAATTATGTCCCAAGGGCAAATACAAATAGGAGTTGCTTTGTTGATGAGGATTAAATGAGGAATTTTGAGAGTTCAAATATCCATCCATGTTTTAGCTCAATTGGTTAAAATTAAAGTTTGAATACATATTCAAACTTGGGTTTTGGTTGGCTTAATAGCATACTTGATTCAAAGGTGAACTTGAATCAAAGTTAGGCGAATTAAACTCTAGATCATAAAATGGGCTATTGAAATTATGATTTGGAAAGGAATTGGGATTGTTATTATTCCAAGAAGACATGATTATTTTTACAATGTAAAAAATGTTGATAAAGATTTTCTAAAAAAGATCTAAGACACACACTAAATAAATAATAAAAATAGCCAACTTGCACAAAAAAAGATAAAAACTAGGAAAAAATGGTGTTAAACAACTGTTGGGATTTCCATTGTCACTTACTCATTTGTGCTCTTAAGTGTGGCCTAATATTTCAAGGCCCTAACCATGGAGGATCCTACCATGCCCATGGCCCACTCAGTCTAGTTTTGATGGTGTGGAGAAAGTAACTTCTCACCACTAACCGCTAATTGATGCACCATAGTCAAACAACAAAGAGGCAATCCTAGGATTAACATATACATGAGATTATCTAGGGAAAAATAAAATTATGGAAGAGATTGATATGTGGATTCACACTATTCAGTCTTGTCTCAAAGCACTCAACACAACTATAGGGGTCTTAGTGTGTTGATAATCAACAATACCTAATCTTAAGTTAGCTGTTGAAACTTTGGGTATTGGATCATGAAAGCCCCTCACACCATGGTATGCTTAAAACACATAATTGCTTAGGCAATTGAAACAATTGGGTATCGATTTATATACCCCATCAAAAAAGAGAGTTTGGCATATTACATGGTGGTAAAATCCATTATCAAAAGAGCCCCTAATAAAGGAAAAATAAAGAGTTAATACTTGTTTTTGATTTCTAGGCATTGTCACCAGCATGACACCAAGGAAAGAGCATACACAAGATCAACTAGGGTAATAGATAATTTACAAGATTACTTATGATTTCCAGGTATCGTCACTTGTGTGACACCAAGGAAAGAACATAAGCAACCTTTGCAACCAAATAAGAAGACAAAAACAACAAATATATTTACTCTGTAGAAAATAAAGTATGATTTATTTACTAGGAATGCAAAAGACTGAAAATAAAATATGTTAGTGAAAACAAATGAAATAAAGTTGGTTTGATTTTTTGCTTTTTGCAATTATCTTTGGCCAACATTCTACAAACAAGGTGTTAGTTTGTTTTGCTTGAGTTGAAGAATAAGATAACCTACAAAAAGGAATGAAAAACCATGAAAAACACCCAAAAAACAAGCATCTATGATGAAATCATTATTACACAATCAAGTTAGAAAATCAAAGTTATAAAATGATCACGTAGGAAAAAGACAAAAAATAGAAAAAAGCTCACAAAAACAATATCACTATTATGCCCAATAAAATCACTACACAAAAGTATGAAATCACTTCACATAAGAACAAAATCACTGCAAAAAAAGACAATATCATTGTGAAAATGACAAAATCACTATAGGAAAACATGAAATCTTTGCTCAAAAGGACAAATTCACTACAGGAGAACATGAAATCACTACAAAGTAGGACAATATTACTTTTGGATGACAAAATCACTATTATGTTACAAAATTGTTCTTCACTTGGAAAAGATTAAATAACACAAAAAATGTAGAAAAGGTGACAAAAATGTTGTTAAGTCCAACAAAATCATTTGAATGTGCTCAAAAATTGTTATTACATAGGAAAAATGTATAGTTAAATACAAAATTTGAGACAACAGCCTGTAGTCTATACCAGATAAAAAAACAAATGAGATTAAATGCAAGATATGAAAGAAAAGAAAACAAAAGATTAAAAGACGTGGATAGGTCCCACCAGGTGTGATAGAAATGTATGAATTAAAAAGTGCAAAGACAAAGAAAAAATATATTCTAAGCTAAATTCTACCAAATTTATAGCAACAAATGCAATAAACAACAATCAAAATCTTCACATATTAGATACAAGAATCTTCCAATATGATTCAAATCCAATTTGCTCTATTAAAATGTGGTGCTCACTTCTCCAATGCAAATGTGAAATGGGCAGTGTTTGGATGCAAAAATGGATGACTTTGATTCACTTGATTCTATTTGTGATCTCTTAAGATTGTGATTGATTCCAATATTTGTGATTTCAAAAGAAAATGGATGAAAATGGAGATTTGTAAGCCTATTTATAGAAGCCTAAATTATGATCTGATGGTGGAGGATCAATTGGAATTTTTCAAGGTTCTAAATGATCAATGGTTGAGGATGAGTCCTCATCCATGGGGATAAGAACTATTTCAATCAAGTGGAGCAAAAAGAGGGGTTGGTTAACATACTTAGTCAAAATGGATTGACAACTTAGTAGAGTCATAAGAAGTGGAGGTTTTCATGGATTTGGTTGGGATGAGGGAGAGAAAAGTGGGAATGTTTAAATTGGTAAATTAAGGAATTAAATAATTAAAATAAAGAATAAAAGGTGCACAATTGAATTTTTCAAAAGTATTTGAATAAATCAATTAATTGAATTAAGAAAAAAATGTTAATTATTAAATTAAGAATAATGATTAATAAATTTAGGAAGAATGTTTAAATAAATTAATGTGCATTTTGACACTAAATGAGATTAAGGTGTCTATAATATCCAAATCAAAGACACATGCATGGGAGATCATCAGGCCAAAATAAGACAATGATTTGATAAAGTTAATGAAGAGTGTAGCTCAAAACTGAAGTCTAATGATATGATGGAGATGAGAGAGAAGAATTGATATGATTGAGTGACCAAAGGATGAAGGACAAGATTTAGAATGCAATGCATCAAATCAATGAGCCACAATGTCATTAAGCCCCTAGTAAAGACACATACGAGAGAGAGAGAGAGAGAGAGAGAGAGAGAGAGAGAGAGAGAGAGAGAGAGAATAAAGTTACGATCCTAATCATACCCTAGTCAAGGGAAGAACCATAAAATTTAAATGGTGAATTGATCAATCAGAATGGATGGTTGAGAGAGAGATAATAAATTTATGATCCTAATCATACCCTATTCAAGGGAGGAATCATAAAATTTAAATGGTGAATTGATTAATTAGTGAGAATGGATGGTTGATGGTGTTAGATGTACAAACACTGAGAGGTGGGTGAATCAGTGAGTCCAAATATTTTAATTTCAATGCCAATCCTTTAAAAATATTAAACAAACAACATATATCAACTTGATCAAGTAATATTAACAAGAGAGTTTAATCATTCACTGCATACACAAGATCAAACACGAAACACAAGGTTCCTATGGGAAACCCTCATGGAGAATAAAATATACTCTCAATCTTACAACACATAGATTACTTATATTATAATAGATTACAAACAAGAGACTATTAAAGTCCTTTAGACCATAAACCTTGATCAAGTCCACTTCACCAAAGGCCTTTAGTGAAAAACTTGTTTCATAAGGAGCAACAACCCTTAATGAAGATCAAGTCTTTTAGACCTTCCTTTGAAGTCAACACATCCACCTTAGAACTGATGTATTCAACACCTAATGATGGATATTTGATTATCCAACCCCTGCACTAACTCCCTTTCTATCTCATATAGGCCTCTCACATAGGCATGCCACAATCTCTCTCCTTCTTCTCTCGAACTATCCTCATATGCAAACTCAGACCTCTTTGCATATCCTCAAATTATAAATCTATAAGAACACTTTTCTATCATCAAAAATATGACCTATAAGTCATACACTTATTCAAAAAAAATATTTTCACATCAACTCATATAATATGCACACTACCTATCCTCTCTTCTTCACTTTAATGCATACTCCACACATAAAAGCCTCTCTCAAGTCTTCCACACCTCTAGCACACATCTAGATATGAACTTCTTTGATTTCACTATTTATAGAGCATTCATGATTATCAACATCTTGGTCAGCCATTAGCCATGGCTTAAACCTTAAGGCATCTCTCACATTAATACATGCCTCAAAAACAATTTTCATAGGTCAGACATAACATCTATGGGTCACCCTTAAGCAGTTACACCATTCAAATAGGCCCTTGTAGCCCTTATAGGTCTCATGGAGACCTATTCAACTTATTTCACAAATATTTTGATCACACACAATATAAAAGATCACTTTAAAACTCATAAACACATGCAACATGATCTATAGGTCCTCCTTAAGTGCTAATAAGAATTAAAACACCTTTTTGATTAAACATAATTTGCTCAAATAACATTCTGTACAACAACCATTATGAACAAACACATAGTTTATAAACCTTTTTTCATATTGGATATGATTGCTCAAACCTTCATAATTCACATATATTATCCTCATGGATTCTATAATATGATCAAATAGCTAATTCATCATGAGAGATCAAAACAACATCAACATAAGCTCAAACATCCTTCTCAGATATTTAATAGATGAACATTGAACATGCATTCAAATTTGAACCTAAATATATTTGACTGTATATGATATTTAAATATATATTTCCAAATTTACCTTAGAGCAAGTTCACTTTTTATACCATGAGCAAATTCTTCTTGTATCAAAAGTTATAGCCAAAATATAGAGTATTAGTTTTTCCTTTGTTAAATTCAAATAGTCACAGTTAAACCTTGAACATTATTCTATCATCTCATGTCCTATTTTATTATATTAATCATGCACCATTGATATATATTATAATGAGCTTGACCTTTACCAATCACCACTCATCGTTGGATCTTCATCTTGACTATTTGACTTAATGTGCTCCATCGATCTCCTATACGTACCTCAGTCTTTATCTATATTAAACATTGGACACCTTGAAACCATCTCACTCAATGCACACCTTTGATCTCTATTTCTATGAACTCTCACAAACCATTGGATATCCATCTGGTCTTGATCTTTAACAATGTATAAAAATAACTATGGGGACCATTACTTATCTGCCTAAAAGGCCAATGTTGGACCTCAATAACTTTTGCTACACTTAGACACATGATCTGAACTTTGGACCATATGATCAACTAGCATAGGAAAATCCAAACATATATCAATATTCTCCTAGAACCCTCATGCATTCAAGATAAATTCCATTAATCTTCTCACTCATATTTTCTACCATAGAGCCAACTATGTCAACAACTACCTAGGAGGCCAACTTTGAACGTGCATATCTTTTGTCACACTTCATCACATGAACTAAAATTTAGCACATATCAAACATGCATTTAAAAAAAAAAAAAAACATATGATCAAATTATTATGAAATTTCCAAACATGTGAGATATGTCATCACCAAATTGCTTACTCAGCTCTTTCTTGTTTCATGCAAATTTGGCTAAGTATGGGAAAACACTATCAAACTACCTAGGATCCCAACTTTGCACTTGCATATCTTTTATCACACTTCATCACATGACCTAAAATTTGGAACATATAAATTATGTAAAATTTTTATCACAACCATATGACCAAATCCCCTTGACTCATCCACATATGGCAATGGTGATGTCAGGAAACTACCTACTTAGATTTTCTACCACTAGACCCAAAATGTCTAGATGATAACAATGATCAACTAGATGAAATCCATTCATGCACAAAAACACTCAAAAAATATAAATCCTCCTATAATAACCCTTTAACATTCTTAATAATCCATACTCATCATTGAACATCTCTATCCATGCCAAAATTGAAGATCAACCAAGCCTCCTTCAAGCATACTAGGACAAGTATATTACACACTTTATCATTGTCACTCAGACTATCAAGGCACTTCATCCACTCATAAGGACAACTCCATGACATCACCATGACATTATTGAAAAATATCCAACAATCTCCCCCTTTATCATCGATGTCAACAACCATCATATAGTAATCTACAACTCACCATTCTTCTCTCTCTTCAAGTACTCCACAAAAAGAACTTTATCCGTCTTTGAAATAATGACAAAGTAGGCACCAACTAATCTTGAGGACCTACAAATAATACCAATAGGAGAGGACCATATTATAAATATGATACAAACTCCCCCTTATCTTGAGCTTACCTCTTCTTTACCTTGACAACTTCTTCTTGCCACAAGCCAACACTCTCTTCAACCAAGTACTGCAATCAATGAAGAAAGAACACATAAAACACTAAAATATGATGGAAATTACCAAGATACATCTGGTAGGTATTCCCCCTAATATTTTTGATCCATTTCATAACTTGATCATCTTCATATCTCCATACACCATGAAGAACTGCATAAAGGCTTATTAGCCATCTCTCTCAAACCACCAAAAAAAATTCATGCCACTCACCAAATAGGAAACATGATCTAATCCAACCTGAGAATTCTCCTTAAAAAACTCATATATTTATCTTTTGAATAAATTGAACACAAAGCACTCTTCTTCTCAATAGGCTTGTCTACACTCCTTGTAGCCCTACCTAGAATTTGTAGATCCCATAATTTTTAGTAGACACATATTTAAGACATAAAATTTCATATTTAGAGCACTCTCATATGCCCCCTCAATCACACCAATTTGAAATTACTAGATAATCCTATGCAATATACTTTCTTCATAAACCAACTTGCCAATTAAGTCTCCATCTTGACAAAAACATGAAAAATTTGAAAACTAAAATCTTTAAAATATTTATGAAGCTTGATTTGACAACCCATTTTGTCCATTAAGCTTATATATATGCTTTAGACCTCAACTCACAAGGCATACCACTTTTCTAGTAAAGCCCAAAACCCTAGAATCTCAAAACAAATAAAGTCAATAAACCTCCTTCTAGTCAACATCTACCTCTAAAACATATTTTACACCTGGAGATAATCATTACACCCTTTTGGACCAATATTTGAGCTTCCACATTTTTTGAAACCCATACATCCTATAAACCATTTTAGGCCTACTCACCCTTAAGCCAAATTTGAGAAACCTGAGAGTAATAAAAAATCTCTAATTTGACTTCAACATACCTTCAGACCACAAAAACACTTATATCACATCAAAAATAAGTGTATATACCTTTTTGAGCACCAAAATCTTCTTGTTATTTCATCAATCTCATTATGCCACCTAGAAACACCCATTTTAACCCTGTACTATAGCTCCTTCACAAGCCTCTAGAGCAAGCTCATGAACTTATTTTTCCCCCTTAACCAATGACCTTATAATATCAATTCAAGTCTCTTTATATATTTAAAATATGATCTTGAGCACAAAAAATTTCTTATCCACAAGGAAGATGTCTCCTAAGAAGCATATGTAGAGACACCCTACTTCATAGTGTCCTAAAACAATGTGAAACTAGGAGTTGCCCAAAAATCCTCATATTCCTTCTCCTCCTTGGTCACCTAATTCTTATAGTTCTTATTCTTATTCTTATGATTAAGAGAAGCAACATCCTCATCCATCGGAACATTCTCCTTCTCTTCTATGATTGGATTGAAAATACATGGAGACAACATAGATTCATGACAAACCTTTTCATTTGTAGAATCTTCCTTGTAGATCGGAACCTCATCACTAGGTACTAAAAATTGATGTTATTTTACTGATAGTTTCTCAAAAATAATAATATGTTCACTTGGATCCATAAATACCTCAAAACTAGCCTCAACCAACACCTTGGTATTCTCCTTGAGCTTGGTCTCTTCATTCTCAACATAAGTAGACAATGATACCCCTTGGCACTCTTCAACTTATGTATCATTATCCACCATATAAAATAGATTACTTGGACCTATAGTATCATCATGAATCATACTTACCACTTTTGGTTTCCATGAGTTAATTTGTCTTCTTCCTTATACTCTGGGAGCCTGATTGAACTAATTCTAATTTGTAGACCTTTGCTTGTAGAATCTATCAATGTGACCAATCTTTTCATAGTTATAGAAAATAATAATTATTGATGGAAACTAAACTTGTATTATCTTATTCGTACAAAAATATCAATGTATCTAATGTCATGATATCTAAAATAAACTACTCTTTTTGAAGAAGACTTACCTTGCCTTTCCTTAGTTGTATAAATCTTAGTAAAGTGTCCATCATTAAGATAGTCAAAGCACTTAACCTTGCTCACACATTTTGACTGATGAACCCCATCATAGTCCCATGCAAACTCATTTCTAATAGGTCTTATACATTATCTAGCTTTATGCCTAAACTGATTACAAGTATAGTAGTAACCATTGAAATTTGCATACCTCATGGTATTTGGTTGTCTAATCTGATTTGTCTTCATTTTATCATCATATTCATTCCTTGTCTGATGATCTATTTTCAAATTATGATTGTCCTTGTTCACATTATTCTTCATCTTATCTCGAGTTGCATTCTTTGGTTCTTCTTTGTATCCAAAACTAGTTTTATCAATTGCATGCTTTTGATCATTTAGAATATTATCTATATCACTTGAGATCTTTTCAAATATTATAAATGACTTAACCTTACTAGAAGTCTTCTCTAATTCAGATTTCAATGACTCATTTTCAATTACATACCTTGAACATTCATATTCTTTATCTTTCAGTCTTGTAGACAAGATTTCCAATTGATAACTGAGATGCTTGACCATATCTTCACGATACTTAGTGTCTTCATTCATTCTTGCCTCATACACATTAAATTATTCCTCAAAGTCCTTGAGTTTATATTTCATCTTCTTATTGATCTTCTTCTCAATCTTCAGTTCTTCAAGATCAATTGTTAATTCAGTCTCATAGTCCACCTCATCTTCATCATCATCTGAATCACTCCATGTAGATGCCTTTTGATGTGAGAAAATACCTTCCTAAACCATGAACAAGGACTCATCTTCAAGAGGACCATCATCTTCATGATCAGACTCTACGTCACTGACTTCACTCTCATCTGATGAGCTCCAATCTTCTTTGGTGTAGAGACTCTTCTTATCCTTGAAGTACTTCTTCTTGTTGTCAAACCTTCTGAATCCCTTTTTTCTTTTATCAATATTAAATATCTTTCCATCATCATAAACTTGATCATGCTCTTCATCATCATTATTCTTATACTTATGAGGGCACCTATTATCAAGATGTCCTATCTCTCCATAATTGAAGCATTTGAGGGGTAGTTTACCCTTATACTTGCATGAACCTATTTTCAATTTCCTTAAAATCAAACCAATTAGTTCATCCTCATATATATCAAAAATGTCATCCTCCTTGGGTTTACTACCTTAAAACTTCTTCTTTGGCTTCATCTTTGTCTTGAATTCTACTTCATTCTTTAGTTGCATATCATCATTCTTCCTCATCTTATAGGTAGTAAGGGTGCCATGCAATTGATCCATCTTCAACTAATTAAGATCATGACTTTATTCTATATTATATACTTTTGGATCAAACTTAAGGGATAGAGAATCTTAATACATTTTGAAATACAATATCCTCTTTAAGGTTCCCTCCAAGACCTGATGATGTTCACAATCTCATGAACTCTTTGCAGAAAGGATGCCACAGAATCTTGTTCTTCCATCTTGAGACTTTCAAATTACATTCTATGAGTCTACAACTTAGCAAGATTGACCTTTGAATCTCCTTCATAAATGATATAATTTTTTCCCATATCTCTTTAGCTGATTTAAAATGGATTAACTTGGTGAGTTCAGTCTCTATAAGACCACAAGTGATGGCATTTATTTCCTTAGAATTATTCTCAAATAACTTCTTGTCTACAACACTATATGGAGGAGTAGTAAGAACAACATAACCATCCACAATAGATTGCCATACATTAAAACCTAGGGACATAATGTATGTCTTCATCCTAGCACTCCAAAATGCATAATTATATCCATTAAACATTGGTTATTGATTAGTAGAGAAAATTTCTTGATGACTACCCATATTGTACCTTGTATCACCTTTAATCTATCAATCCTTAACCAAAACACCCACTCTGATACCAAATTGTTAGAGGTACAAACACTGAGAGGGGGTGAATTAGTGAGCCTAGATATTCAATTTCAATTCCAATCCTTTCAAACTATTAAAAAAACATGTATCAATTTGATCAAGTAATATTAAAAAGAGAGATCAATCATTAAATGCATACATAAGATTGAACACACAACACAAGGTTCCTATGGGAAGCCCTCATGGGGAATAAAACCCACTCTCAAGCTTACAACACATGGACTACTTGTCATATAAGAGATTAAAAATAAGAGACTTGTTAATTATTTAAGACCAAAAACCTTGATCAAGTCCTCTTTACCAAATGATTTTAGTAAAACACCCACTTCATAAGGAGTAACAACCCCTAAGGAAGATCAGGTCCTTTAGAACCTCCTTTGAAGTGAACACCTCCACCTTAGAACTGATGTCTTCAACACCTAATGATGGATATCTAATTATCTAACCCTAGTACTAACTTCATTTTTGTTTCATACAAGCCTCTAAAATAAGCATGCTATAATGTCTATCTTTCTTTACTTAAATTATCCTCATATGCACATTTAGACCTTTTCACATATCCTCAAACTGTAAATCTATAAGAGAACTTTTCTATCATCAAAAATATGACCTATAAGTCATACACTTAGTCAAAAAATTTCTTTTCACATCAAATCATCCAACAAGAACACTACCTATCCTATATTATTTGTTTCAATGCATACTCCACACATACAAGCCTTTCTCAAGTCTTCCACACCTCTAGCACACATCTAGAAATCAACATCTTTGATTTCATTATTTATAGAGCATTCATGATTATCAACATCTTGGTCAACCATTAGGTAGGCCTTAACCCTTAAGTTAGCTCTCACATCAAGACATGGATCAAATATAATATTCATAGGTCATCCATAGCATCTATTGTTCACCCTTAAATAACTACACCTTTCAAATAGGCCCTTGCATCCCTTATAGATCTCATGGAGGTAAATTTATCTTAGTTTAAAATTATTTCAAGCAAAAAAAGTAATAAAATATTAATTTAAAACTCATGGACCCATGCCACATAACCTATAGGTCCTCCTTAAGTTTCAATAAGCATTACAATACCCTTATGCTTAAACATAATTTGCTCAAATAACATTCTATAAAACCATTATGAGTGAACACACTGTCAGTTTATAAACCTTTATTCATATTATATATGATTTTTAAAACATTAATAATTCACAAAAAACATCCTCATGGAGTCTGAAATATGCTCAAATATCTAAGTCATCATGAGACATAGAAACAACATCACCATAAGCTCAAACAAACTTCCTAGGTCTTTAACATATGAACATCAAACACATAGTCAAATTTAAACCTCAATATATTTGATTATACCCACTTATATATATTAAAATATATCTTTATAATTTTTCCTTGGAGTCCTCTACAAGTTTACTTTTTACACCATGAGCAAATTCTATCTATATCAAAAGTTATAGCCAAAATACAGAGCACTAGTTTTTCTTTTGTTAAATTCAAATGTTCAAATGCAAATAGTCACAGTTAAACCTAGGACATTATGATATCATCTCACGTCCTCACTAATTATATTAATCATGCACCATCTATCTCTATTTTAATTATCTCATCCTTTACCAATCACCACTCATCGTTGGATCTTCATCTTGACTATTTAACTTAATATGCTCCATTGATTTCCTGTACATAGCTCAGTCTTTATTTGTGTTAAAAATTAGACACCTTGAAATCATCTTAATCAATGCACACCTTTTATATCCATTTTTATTAACTCTCATGAACTATTTTATTTCTATCTGGTCCTGACCTTTAATAATGTGCAAAAATGACTAAGGGTGTGGGGATCATTACTTCTCTGCCTATAAGGCCAACTTTGGACCTCAATAACTTTTGTTGTGATTATACGCATGATCTAAAATTTGGATCATATGATATCTTTAAATAGGATAATAAAACCATATATAAATATAATCCTATAACCCTCATTCATGCAATATATAATTCCATTAGTCTACTCACTTAGATTTTCTACCACAGAGCCAACTATGTCAACAACTGCTTGGGAAGCCAACTTTGAACATGCATATATTTTGTCATGATTCATCTCATAACTTGAAATTTAGTGAATATAAACTAGGAACAAAAATAAATAAACCCATATTATAAACTTTTCTAAAACATCCACATGTTCAAGATATGTCATCACCAAATTTCTTAATCGATTTTTTCTTGTCTCATGCAAATTTGGCTAAGTATGGGAAAACACTATCAAACTGCCTGGGAGCTTAAATTTTCACTTGAATATATTTTGTCTCACTTAATTACATGACCTTAAATTTATCACATATAAACTAGGTATAAATTTTATCATAACCATATGACCAACTCCCCCTAACTCATCCACATGTGGTAATGGCGATGTCAACAAACTGCCTACTCAAATTGTCTACCACTAGACCCAAAATGTCTAGATGAAGACAATGATCAACCAGATGAAATAAAATCATGCACATAAGAACTCAAATAATATAAAACCTATTATAATATCCCTTTCACATGATAAATATTCCATACTAATCCCTGAACATCTCTATCCATGACAAAACTGAAGATCAACCAAGCCTCCTTCAAGCATACTAAGACAAACACATTGCACACTTTGTCATTGTCACTTAGAATATCAAGGCACTTCATCAACTCACTAGGACACCTCCATGACATCACCATTAAATCATTGATAAATATCCAATATATGGAAGAAAATATAGATGTGATTTATCGAGCCTTATTGACAAGTGTGAGCGATTGATGAAAATATTAGGGAGGTGATTGTGGGGATGGTGATTGATCAATAGATCAATTGATGAATAATTAGTATTATATCTTAAGGATTTGATTGATCAAATATGTTATGATGATGAATTATAAGATATATATTATTATAAAAGAGGAGAGAGTGGCCAAGCTAACTTTAGACAAATTATGTGACTAAACATTGCCTACATAGTCTAAAAATACCTCAGACCAATGTAGTTCACATGAGATGATAGATGGCAAGATAAAATAGAGAATTAGGATGATAATAAATTTTAGACATGTTAGTTTTTAGATAAAGGATCTGACTCACATTTTAGACATTAAAATAGAGGACTAGGAGAAATGATGGGATATGAGATGTTAGATGTTGGTGACTAGAGAGATGATAGATGAGTAACTAGATGAGATGATAAATGACTTGGAGGAATGATTGGATATTAGATGAGTGTATTGGGATGATTGACTTGATGATGGGATTAAGATGATTAGTCATTTAGACATGTGAGTTATAATAGAGAGAAATGATGAGTATATTCCATGATCAAGGTATTATTGTTGTTATAGGTCTCATCATCGTCTATGCAATCCAATGTAAATATAACACTAGGTAGTATGTCTCATGATATAAGTATGGAAAATATGACATTATACCAAAGTGTATGTTTATAAAAGGGTAAATGATGAACTCTACATCATCAAGGGTACTTAAAACAATCATTGTAGCTTTTGGTGTCATTATAGCATCCTCATTCATTACCCATTAGGCAAAACAATTTACGCTACAAGAAATATCACAATAAGACAAAAAAGATATATATAGATAAAATTTTATAGATAAATGAATATACAAAAATAAATATGAAGACATACACAAATATATACACATCAAGCAAACAAGGTCTTGCCTATTGTCTAAATACATATGGATGAGATGAATGAGGATGATAATTGATGCCAATGAATGAGGATATATAGACTTGCCTTAATAAAAATTAGGATGGAATGGGGTTGTGAATAGGGTGTGCTTGAGAAAATTTTAACTCAAACATAAGGGCTAGTCAAATTTCAGATTGATCATGTTTTTAACACAAATTAGAGACTTTTAGGGCTTATCAGGATAAAGTGGGACTAGGTAAATGTTAGCTCAATATAGACTATATTTGCCCTAGTTCAGAATAAGGGATGAAAGAAAATCGTAGGATGTATGGCCATGAATTGATTATGAAAATGAGAGGCAAATGGCATGGATATGGATGTGAATCGGGGAATATGCATAAGATTAGACATCTTAGAATATTTTTGGCTTTTTCTAAATTTTATGTTTTTTAGGGATTTTTAAATATTTCAATTTTTAGGAATTTTTGGAATATGAATATACATTATACAAATGTAAATTACTAGAAAAGGGAATACCATTCCTATAAATTAGGATAATGATAGATGAAATGTTCTATGGCTTGATAAAATGATGAGCGTGAGACTGAAAAGGGGATGAGAAGTAAGAAATAATGGACTAGGGATCACCAACGACCACATCATGAGGGAAATATATATCTTGTTACTTGAGTGTCCATTAGAGGATATACTAAGATGATTATATAATAATTTTCAAGACATATTCCATATCCTTAGGAAGGTCAAAACTAAAAGAAAGGATTGAAATAATAAGACGCAAGATATGATGGTAGGTGGCTATGAACAATGGCTAGAGGGATGTGACAAGGATGGTATTGACAAAGGATGGATTTTGCCTCCAAGTATAGATATACAACACAAACAATAGATTATTTTACCATGACACTAGAAATTGGTTTTCATCATGGTACTTGCCCAAGGTGCTAGAAGAATATTTTTCACCATTAGATGAATGATTTTTTTTGGCATCTTAATTTCTTAGAAGCAAGCGAGATGCAAGATGTAGATATTTTATTAATAATTAGACAACACCTATTGTATATATGTTTGATTCTATAACTATGTTTTTGATGTTGGATATATTCATGTCCTTATGACATTTATTGACTCTTGATTGAGACCCCTCCAAACATCTAGACTAGGTATCTTCATCAAAGCTATAAGAGATAATTTTGCTTGGGTTTGTGAGGTATGGAATGCATAGATTTAGAGATTGGATTTGATGGTTATTTATATGACTTGAGTGGATGATAGGAATACATTAGGGAAGTGTGATTTTTGATTGAGAAGTGGGACTATCAATCGTACACATTGTTGGACATGTTAGATATTCCTTATTTTATTGGTGCCATATGAAAAAATACTTTAAGAGATCTAAGACAATTTGAATTAGTGGTTTATCTTTGATCCAATTATTTAATTGATTATCAATCACCATGATATTGATCTTGACATTGTTTTTATTTTCAAACTTGATTATATCTTGACTTCCTATTGGTGCCTAAATTTGGGTTTCCCTAGAGGAGATTGATCTTTGACTTGATATATGATAATTATTTTGACTTTGATGGTCCCCTAGTACCTTAACGAGGGTTTCACTAGAAGAGAATAATTTTTTATTAGGTGAATAATAATAATTTTCTTGATTTTTAATTACTGGATCAAAGATGATTTCATCATCAAGTATGACTTTTTGAATATGGTCTTAGAACTTTGTATTTGTGGCACATATTATGTTACTCAGGGAGGAGTTCAATGATGCATGTTCCTATTCATCCCTATGGAAGGAGGTGATTAAATGATCGTTGATAGGAAGAAAAGGACCTATGATGGATGAATACAGAGAATATGGTATGATGAGGTCAATTGGTGGTCATGGGGAAACATCATCCTCATAAAGGTTTGTAGGAGACCCAATTTTGACATCAGAGAAAATCCCCTAAAGACCAGTAAAATGATCAGTAAGACTATTTGTAGGACATGCATCTAAGTCATGATCAAATTGAATATGATAATATTTGACATATAAAGATTTTAATAACTCTATTATGACTTCATCATCATGTCTAAGATCAAAATATATGCCTTGCAATTGGTTTTCATCTAAATCTGAGTTACTCTCAAATAGGTAGATGCCATCATGAGCTGCAATAACTATGAGGGATGTTTTTTATAATGAGGAATTTCATTCAAATTATAGTGTTGAACATGATCCTAAAGATTTGTATTGAATCCAATGATGACTTTGATGAGGGTGCAAGTGATGTTGATGATGTAGTGATACTAATAGAGGATTCTTTGTCCACAAATGACCTCTCCAAATGGGGTCTTTGATGTGATGATGGGGAGATAATGGATCCAAAAAAGATAGGCCCATAGAATAAAGTATCATTAGATGAGGGAAGACTAGGCTCATGAAAAATGGACTCCTCCTTAATGGAGGATTTGTCAAAGATAGCTGGACAATGGAATATGGACTTAGTATCTTGACCTTGGCTTAGAAAGGGAAGGGCTTAATAATGATTAGGGATGGAATCTTGGATACCTCTTCTTATTCAACCTCAAGTGTAGATTCATCTGATTCATTCTCAATTTTGATGTCACCAAGGTTAATGAGGTCTTGGACATAGCTTTGAAAATTGTGACATCGATTAATGGTATGGCCTGAGGTTTGATGATATATATAGTATTGGTTAACTTTATACCAAGAGGTCTTACACTTGGTGGGAGCAAGATGTAATATGGTGGATAAACCATTATGTTGATGGTAATAAGTTGGGTAAGATGGATTATAAAGATATAGGAAGAGGAGTATAGGTCCTATTTTCACTTCATAACTTAGATGTGGAAGAATTAGACTTTAGATCAGATGTTTGTTATCATGATTGGGTGATAAAACTAGTATTAGAAGGTGTCTCCATGGTATGACTACCTTTGCTAGTGTAAGAAGGGGTATATGATTGGCTATGACTAGTGGATGGAGGGTTTAAATAAGATTGAGTGGTATGGAGGTTAATATTTGACTGATGGGAATGGGTGTGGACTAAAGGTAATATTGGGTGGATGGGGTCTAAGTTTGTAGGACATGGAGTGTTCATCTCAAGGGGGTAAGAAAGAAGTACGTCCCTAGTGGCCATGAGGCATTTATTAATCAAGGTGTCGAACTTTCATTAGGAATCCATGGATCAAGGTGGGATAAAGTATGAATGATGTGGTTTTTCCATCCCTAATTAGCTGGTGTAGGGTATTGAATGAAAATATTAAGGGAGGAAGATGGGATGTTGGAACAAATTTTGACAAAGGTTTGCTTTAGTCTAAGCTCAAACTTGACTAAATGATATGAGATGTTGGATGGGGTAAGACAAGATTAAGTAGACCAATTTAGGATATGAGTTAGACTTCAATAATTTAGACTTGATTCAATAGAGTGAGCTACGACAAGCTCTAGGACTTGATTGGGGCTAAATTGAACCAAAAGACATGATTTCAACTAGGGATGATTGTATTAAGACTAGATCAAGGCTAATATGATTTGAATTGACTTTGTATGACTTGATTGATAAGATGAGTGGATTGATAGGATTGGATTTTGTATATGATTCAAATTTGATTAGACACAAAAATGAGCTAATGATGATGACCTTGATATGTAAATAATATTTTGCCAACAAGGATGAGGACTAATGTATGACTTTAGACTTGATAGGATGAATAGTATAGATAGGAGATGATAAGGTAATGGTAGGATAGACTATTTTTAGGTTAGGTTAGAAAGGATAAAGTGGTAGATAAGGTGATTAGTCTAGACAAGGTCAAGATAAGTGACAAGGTGTTGACTAAAGCAAGGTGGGTTTTGTAAAGGGTAATGTTGACCAATTTTGACCCCAAGGTTAAAAGGTCAACCCCTATAGGCAAGACCTTTCTTTTATTGTCTTGATATTCTTGTTTATAACCCATTACATGCCTTAGTGGTCTTCAAATAGTCTTTTATCATTATTTAGGGTACTTTTGGAAAAAGTAAGGTAATTATGTGTCTTAGTTTTACATTAGGTTAGTTATGTCATGGAGTAATAAGAGTTGGTCAATAAGTGTCAAGGGTTGTTAGGTGTACTTCAAGGTCTCTTCAAATTTTAATCACCTTTTAATAATAATTCATGCATATTTGGAAAGGTTAAGTTTCCTTTATGGACTTTAAGGTTAAGTTTTATGAAGAAAAGGTGACTTTTGATAACTTTCATGTATGTAAAATTCCACCAAGGTTATTTATACATACATGACACTTGTATAATATCAAAAAAGATTTTTCAATGTGTACATGATATATACATGTCAATAATAAGTCAAAATCTTGAGTTTTAATGCCAAAGAAGGGAGTTTAAGGTGCTTCTATGGACTTGTTGAGATCACCTATAGGTAAAAATAGTTTCATAACATCCATTGATCTTCCATGGGTCCATTTAAATCTCGGGATCAAGTTTTAGGTCTTATAGATGCATTAGACACTTTCTCTCCTCTATCCTTCACAAGCTTAGAAAGGCCAAATTCAAAAGCATAGTATAAGCCATACATGTGGAGTTTGGGTTTAATATTTTGAAAAAAGTTAGGAACTCATGTAGGCTATAAATTATTCATTGGTTTTTTTATTGATATCATTTGAGTTATGAATAATCGCTAAGGAGCTAAGGTGATTTCTTGAGGCTCAAATCCCCATAGGTTGAGTTTTATACAATTCCCATGCAAGTGTGAACTCATTGGATTCATGAAATCATTTTGAAAATATATTTAGAGTATTTAATAACCATATTACACCTTCATCCACTAGGTTTTCATGTGTGGGAGTTCATTTGGAAAGGAAAGCTACTCGCTTGCACAATTTATAGAGTGACTATCATAGTTTTTATTTGTTCCAGGGTTTTCAATGTCTAAGGTGATAAATGAAGGTTTAATATCATGTTTTAATTATTATAATGATATAAATATCATCATGTCTCCATTATCTACATCAACACCTTCTCCAAGAAATTCACAATGGTATCTCAATTTGATGATTGTGTGTGCAAGTTGCCTGCAATAATGGAGTAACAAGGTTTGGTTTTACATTGTTCAATGGTGTATAAGAGTATTGAACTCATTAGTAATAAAATGGTAGTATAATAAATACATTTGAGAAATTATAGATCTAATAAAGTGAGAATAAATTACAACATTCACTTTCAAAGAATATATAGGTGTTTTAGTCACTCATAGGTTTGTAGACCTGTAAGTGAGCTTTCATGATTTAGGATTCATATTGAAAGTGTCTTGGAAATATAAAAATTGAATGAGACTCATATAAACTCATTTAAAATTAATGACCCCATTATATCATTAAAAAACATGGATGATTACAGAGACTCCTTCCTAATAGTATATACAAGAAGAAATGAAGACCTATAGGTTCTAAACCTGTAAGTCTTACTTTTGGACTGAAGCCATGTGATCATATAAGGAAAGAGTGTGTATTGGAAACATAAATCATTATAGACATGAAATGATAAATTCATACACTAATGAATACACCTAATAATGTGAAAGTTAATGAATAAGTTGAGATGACTAGGCTTACAATTTTAACACTCATACACATGTTTGTGTATGGAAATAAGGAAACAAAGGTTTGAAGATGTCTTAAAATAAAAAAACTTAGTGAAATGAGAGGAAAATTCCATGAAGTTTATCCACTTTCAATTTTTCAATAACCTCATTGAGGAGGATCAAGTTTTAGGGTTTAACACTCCAAACACCCAATATACCTATAGTTGTATATGTTCAGATATGAGAAACATGGTATGTGTTTGTTAGAATATAAGGATTTGATAAGGTTTTAGATGGTTAGTTAAGGGATATGAAATAACAATACTATGAGAGGATCCTCCTAAAATAATTAATAAAAATGCATGAAATAATAAGAATTAACAAAATGAATGAATATATTTAGATAATTAGCAGAACACTTGAATTGATTAAAGGCTGCTTTGAGGGGATAACCTCCTTTAAGAAAGCTCAATACTATAAATTTGTGGATGCCTTCCATGGCCTCAAATCTTACTTATATACTAAGTATAATATAAGTAACTACTATTTCCCCTGAATGTGGGATAAAATAAAATGCTCATGAAATGACTTACAAAACATATGCATCCATAGAAACTATGACACTAAAAAAATAAAGAGAAGGGGTAGCACAAGTTCCTAACATCCCCTCCCTCTTATAAAATGATTTGTCCTCAAAGATTCATATGTAAGAATCGATGTTGAATCTAAAATAGTGGTTCCCATGTTGCATCCTTTATTTGCATTCCATGCCACTAAATTAAAACCTCTGTGATGGAGTGAAAGCGAAGTTAACATGTGCACCTATCTAGGATTACCTCTAGCTTGAGAAGAATGGACCCTTTATTATCAAGTTTTGGTAAAATAGTCTACACTCTGATGTTTATGCCAAGAACTTTCTTCAAACAAGAGACACAAAATACTAGGTGAACTCGAGAAGAAGGTGGTAGCTCTAAATTATAAGAAACCAACCAAATATTTTGGAAAACCTTATAGGGTCCATAGAACTTGGGAGCCAGCTTATGATTCCCTTTGAATTTTAGGGAGGATTGTTTATATGGTTACAAGTGAAGAAAAACAATATCACCTACTTGAAAAGTGTGCTCAAAATGGTGTTAATTAGCCTATTATTTCATTTGATTTTGTGTCATATGAAAATTATCCCATAGGATGTTGAAGATTTGATCTCAAGTGCAGAGAAGTGTGTCAACTACTTGAATTGATGAACTATTGGGGGTGTAAGGTAGGAGCAGTAGTGGTGCTTAACCATAGACTACTTCATATATGGTCATTTTTGTTAAAGTGTGGTAGGAGGTATTATACCACCTCTAAATGAGAGGGAACCACTTGGCCCAATGATGTTGTTATTCTGAGGTGACTCAATGAAGAAAAATTTCCAAGCATTTGTTGACAATTTCAGTCTACCCATTCATTTGGGGATGATACCCAAAACTTATCTTTAATTGGGTATTGATGCGGTGAAATAGTTCTATCCAAAAATGGATGGTGAAAGTTGCATCATAATCTGAGATAATGAACAAAGGAATGCCATGAAGATGAAAAATATAGTCCAATAAAATTTGTGCAACTATGAAGGTAGTATAAGGATGGATGAGGGCACAAAAATGACTATAGTTGGAGAGGTGATCAACCACAAAAAAGATCATTATTTTTCCTCTAGATTTAGGGAGCCCCTTAATGAAATCCATGGAAATATCAGTCCAAATCTTGGTAGGGATGGGAAAGTGTTTGATCAACCAAGGATGTGTTATTTCGCCCTTGTTGCATTGATAGGTATCACATTCAACCACCATCTATTGAATTTAATTTTTCATTCCCTTCCAAAACAAGTTGCATCATGATCACTCATAAGTTTTGAGGAACCCTGAGTTTCCTACTGATGGAGAAACATGGAGTTCATAGAATATATCCTGTTGAAGATTTGTGCTCAAAAGAAGCACTAAATACTCCTTATATCATAAAGAAGCACCATCCCAAGAATAATAAAGTACAATA
Organism: Torreya grandis; assembly: GCA_037957365.1. Taxonomy (NCBI): domain Eukaryota; kingdom Viridiplantae; phylum Streptophyta; class Pinopsida; order Cupressales; family Taxaceae; genus Torreya; species Torreya grandis. Next base: position 3,338,327 of record JARHVA010000210.1, read on the forward strand.
GATGGGTTAGTGGCCAATTATTGAATGATTTGAGATAATGAGGAGTCATTGACATACCCATGTTGTACAATGTCCAACCAATTTGGAATAGTCATGAAAATAGTTTAAAGGGAGACTTGGTTTACAAATGTGCAAGACAGAGCATCAACCACAATATTATCCTTACCCTTCTTGTAAGTGATCTCATAGTCATAACCCATGAGTTTACTAGTCCATTTATATTGTGATGGGGTAGAGACCCATTATTTTAGGAAATATTTTAGACTCTTATGATCAATTTAGATGCAAAAATTATTCCCCAATAGGTATGGCCACCACTTTTGTACTGCATGTGAAGTAGCCATCTTTTCCTTCTCATAAGTAGAGAGTACTAAATTATTTCTAGAAAGGGACTTGTTGGTGAATGAAATGGGGCATCTTTCTTGGAGGAGAACAATACCAAGTCCATTACCACAAGCATGACTATTAATAATGAAGGTCTCGAAAAAAATTGACATATCTAAAACAGGTGTACTACATATAGCTTGTTTCAATTTTGCAAATGCACACTTAGCCACTTATGTCTATGTGAAAGAATATTTTTAAAATGTAGCTATTAATAGAGCTAGGATCTTCCTGTAATCCTTGACAAACTTTTGATAGTATCTAGTCAACCCCAAAAACCATGGAGGCTCTTGAGTGTCTGAGTATGAGGCCAATTTGTCATGGCAACTTTTTTTTCAAGATCCACCTTAATCCCTTAGGCTGAAATAATATGCCCAAAATACTTTACTTTTTCCCAGCCAAAAGCACATTTGGACTATTTTTCACAAATATGATGGTTAGAGAGAAGTTGTAGTGTAAGCTCTAGATGTTGGAGATACTCAGACCATGCTTTACTATAGATGAGGATATCATTGAAGAAGATCAGAATGAATTTCCACAAGTAGGGCTGGAATATTTTATTCATCAATGACTAGAATGTTGAAGGATAATTAGTGAGGCCAAAGGGAATGACTAAAGACTCATAGTGGCCATCATGTGTGTAAAAAGTTGACTTAGGGATATCATCCTCATGAAGCTAGATTTGGTGATATCTATAGTGGAGATCCAACTTGGAGAAAAAATGAGTGACATGAAGCTCATCAATAATAGGGGTCAAGAACTTGTCCTTGATTGTGATGTGATTAAGTGCACGGAAGTAAATTTAAATGTGCCATGACTCATCTTTTTTCTGAACAAGGAGAACTAGGGAATAATATGGATTGGTCTAGGGTGAATAATGCCTTGCTTCAATGAGTCTCAAATGAGCATCTTGATCTCAATATTTTACTAAAATGGGTAGCAATAGGGTCAGATGTTGGGAGGAATGCTTCCAAGAAGGATCTAAAAATAGTGGTCCTCTAGTCATGAAGGTGGCAATCCCACTGGTTTGGCAAAGACACCTACATACCTATGTATAATTATTTTTAGATCAGAAGGAGGAGTGGAGACCATTGATAGTTACACTTGAATAGAATGGAGTTGGGTAATGATGTCATGTGAATTATTATGAAGAAGCGTTTCCATGTGATGTGAACTTATGACGCTGAGAGACCTTGATTGTAATCCTTTCAATGTGTGTTTTTGCCTAATGTCTAAAAATTGCATTGAAAGTTTAGCAAAATCCCATAAGATTGGTTTAAGTGTGAATAACCATTAGGCTCCCAAAACAACATCACATCTACCTAAGGGCAAAGCAAACATGTCAGAGTGTAAGTTATAATCTCTAATAGAGATACACACATTATGACACTTCCCTTTGCAAGGTTATGGGCCCCCATTAGCAATCATGACTTCAAATTTGGAGCAAAGATAGACAAAATAATTAGCCTATTTGGTGATTTGAGGGTCAATGAAGTTATGAGTGATACTAGAATCAATGAGTATTGTGAGAGGGAATTTACTGAAGTAACCTTTGACTCACATGGTTTATGGGGTGGTGACTCTTGCTAAAGCATGGAGATATATCTTTGGTTGGTATTCCTAAGAAGTAGGTTCCATAATCAGTTGAGCTTCTTTTAGATCATCTATTGTATCCTAAACATCTTCCCAATATTTATTTTTAAGGGGAGAGTCTAAATATAATAGGTATATCTATTACTCAACACAACAATGTCCTCAAGTGAATTTATCATCACAATTTTAGCATAGTCCTTATTCTCTACAAGCTTGCACCTTTACTTTAGTCAAATGCCTATTAGGAGTGGTTCTAGGGGTTGGAATTATTTGATCTCATCATGGGGATATATTTTTTAATGGAAAAAAATTGGATTTACATCACTACTAAGCTATGATCTTGTCCTTTGCCAACTTAGCCAACCTTAAAGCTTTCATCATCATGTTGGGTTGAAACATTTTGACCTCAGATCGAATTGCATCCTTCAATACACTAACAAAATAAGTCCTAAAGAATTCATCAAATAATCCATCTATGTGATTGGCCATCTTTTTAAATTCTATTTGATATTCTCTCACTATTCCTGTTGACCAAATTTTGGCCCTTTAGGTAAAAATTGGGCAACCCTATTTGAAAATTTGGCCTTTAGATCTTTTAGGGGTAAATATCATGTCATAGTGTGATCTCAGGTTTATTCAACATAATATGAATGTTGTTATCTTTGATTAGTTTGTTGTCTAGGTCCTTTTACTTTATTTTAGTCATGCTAATAGGTCTAATTAGAGTTTAAAGAACATTTTTCAAAGTGCTAGATCTTGCATGTGTAGTAGTTGCAGAGGAAGCTGATCATGTGGGTTTGATCATCTTGGTTCAAAGTTCTTGTGTACTAAGTCTAAGGTCCTTCACAAAAGCGTAATCAAATTTGTTTATTTTCAAATACTTGCTTCAAAAAAATTTATAGACTTATTCATTCAAGCTCAGCCATCTAAGCCTATACCTTTTGGCTAGGTCCAGTATGCAGAATTCTTTTGGAAGAAGTGTTCTATATAAAGCCCACAAAAAATGTACAAGTCCAATAATTTTAGAAAGTTTGGTTTTGGTATTTTTCTAATAATTTGCATAGTAATCCTTTTAGGTCTTTGTTTTACTAAAGTGTTATTTTTTTAGACTTTTCATTTGGCTAAAGTGTCGAATTCTTTTAGACAATTTGTTAGAGACAAATTTCCCCAAGATGAAGACTAATTCCTTCAAGAAAATTATTTGAACAATTTTCCCAAAGGACCTTTTCAGGCTAAGGATCATTCTAAAATTTTCTAAAGGGTAGTTTACAAGTTCCAAAGGGAAATTCTATAGGAAATGGTCCACTTCATTCTTTCCAAAGGATGCCTTTTTTGAAAAAATGTCCCAAACAACTTTCTCGAAGGGCACTTCAAAAAAAAGTCATCTTCAACTTTTTCAAAGGACACTTCAATTTTTTTTAAAGGTCATTTGTAGGAAGGCCAAAATTTACTTTACAAAAAATTTGAAGGGCACTTCAACTTTCCCAAAGGGGCATTTTCAAAAATCCAAAAGGATACTTACAAAAAGTTTGAAAGATTGTTTTCATGGGAAGGTGGACCAAATAGAAGTTCCAAAAGGATACTTCTCAAGATAAAGGGGCCATTTTTAGGATTCCTAAAAGATTAAATTCCTTAGAGAGATGGACTAGACACATTTTTATGAAAAAGCACATTCAAAAAAGGCATGAAAGATTTTTTGAAACAAATTTTCCATGGAATTATCTAAAGTAAAAGTTCAAGGAATGAATTCTTTCAAGATAAATTTGAGGTAAATAAGAGGTCCAAGGGAAAAAAAATTCTAAATAAAATAAAAAAAGAATAATAGCTCTCAAAAATTTAATTTCAAACTATGGAAAATAGCCATTAGTGTTAAAAGGCTCGACGGGAACCTGAAGTTGAATATAGAGGTGACAAATGGTAAAATGTCTTGAGCATTTGGTTCAATCGTAACTAATTCAATTACAACTGACTCATTTGGTGCAATTGTAACTTTAAATTATTCATTTGGTGACATGTCATAGCTTTCCCACCTCTCTCTCACATTGAAATGTAATTTATTCTCTCATATAGACACATGTCCAAGTGACCCATGGACTCCCTTCGCTTGACCTCCCTCCCAAAGGCTATACATATGTATTCTTTTAGCTTCTTCATCAGCGTATTTTGGTTATTGGGAAAATTCTATCCATATTTTAACTTAAATAACTCTTGAAGAAATATACAAGTCTTGTTTCCACTCATATGCTGTAATATTGAGTAATGACTTGAATCTTGTTAGTCTAGTCTAGTGAAAGATTGTATTTTCTAGCTTGTACTCTTGATGGTCTACCAAATTGTATAAAGGATATTGTTGTAGTTATTTAATAGTACATTATTATTTTCTAAGTATAGAGATATCCTAGAAGTGGTCCATGACTATATCCTTCTTTGGAATCATTCATTCTCTTCCTAAGAATCGTATACCTTCTTGAATACAACATATGAAACATTGATGTAATAATGAATCCTGAGTTGTGAGTCTTGTGTGAGAAACACCTTGTTCATCTTTAAGTAATGGTTTTAGTCAATTAGGAGGACATTAGACATTGGTGCATCACCACTTGGTTTATTAGTTTTTTTCTTTAATCATTTTCATACATAATTATTAAGTTAGAGAGAGATATTTAAAGGTGCATCAAGGGGAGCTATCCCCTTATCTATAGATTCATCTTAGTGAAATTATCACCCATAATAAAAGATATTTTTCCATTGTACCACTTGGATGAGGAGAGCTTAGTATCTCCTCAATGGTATGAATCCAAGTGTTAATAGTTTTTGGCATGCCTAGTGGGACTATTTGTCTAATGAGGTAAAGAATTCTTGGTGTGTTCTTCAACCAATCAGCCTTTTGGAGGCATTTCAATCAACACCAATGGTGACTCTAAGTTGAATCAATTGGTCAAGTAGCCCTAATGCATCAATAAATCATATTTGGTATGTATAATCTCATTTTTGAGAAGTATGGTCCTTATGTTCCTTCGTATAGTTTTGATTAAGCTCTTGTTGTTCATGGAATCACCTCATGAAAATCTCCTAATTGTGCTTCTCCTAGTCAATCCAAGAGTGCTCAAGAGATAATTTTGGAGTTTGAGAAGAAAATGTTGGAGATAGATAGGTTGAATGAGAAAAATAGATATCAATAAGAGCTAATGTACAAGGAGTGATTTTTTAGGTAAGATAAATCCATGCAATCCATGAAGGAGAAACTAGTAAGATGGAGAAGTCAATCCACTCAAGGAAGTCAGCCTTGTACACCTTCTTCCATCCCAAGATAAACTTCTCCTATACAAAAGAAACCCTCCCCCTATCCACCAAATCCTTTTTATCAAATAGCACTTGCTCACCAAAATAAAATAAGACGACCTTCTAGCCCATCTAATGCATATTTTCTTATGTCAAAACAAACTACCTTTGTTATTAATCCTTTGCACTTAGTAATCCAATACCAAAAGATATTGGATCAGCCTTCTATGGAAACAAGATTCTCCAAGTTCTTAGATTGTGAGGCCTCTTTTGAAGAAAGCCATCCCATTTCCTTTGGAAACCAACACATTAATCTTTAAACAACTCCTCCTATGTGTGTGCAAACTATTCCTAGTCTTCCCCAACCTCCTCAAGCCCTTCAATATGATGTCAAGATTCCAATTTGGAGAAATGTCTATCATGAAATAGATCAAGACCTTGAGAAAATGAATGAAGTTGATACCTATCATAAAAAGGAGACACATGATGTCAAGATTCCGAGTTGGAGGAGTGCTCATCATGAATTAGCCCACAAGTTCAAAGAATAAAATATGGAAGAAGTTATGCCTACTGGTTTCACACATTGGAAGGATGTTATTCAAATGAAAACATAACTTAAAGAGGAGAGGAAAGAAGATATTTATGAGACTCTTATGGATAGAAATGCTATTTTGGTAAGTCATTCTCCTACTCCTCAATTTGAAATGTGTTCAAATAATGGATGTTTTCCAAGCTTTGATAGGGTAATTTCAAGATGGAAAGAATAGCATGAAAATGTCCCATTATCTTTCAACCTATTCAAGGATGTTTCTTGCCCTCCCACCCTCTCCTTGGAGAAAGGAGAAAATGGCTTGTGTGAGGTGGAAAATGAAGTTACAAAATCTAAGGGTGGAGAAGATAATCTAAGTGGAAAGGAGGAAATAGGTTTAGAGCTTTGCAGACATGATGAGGTTTTATTATCTCTACTTGATGAACTTCCTTTTGGTCATGATGAAGATAGTGAACAATCCATAGTAGGTGATGATGAAAAATGCAAACATGGTGATCTCTCTTCCTTTTTGTTTGATGGATTTTCCTCTTTCTTTGATGAAAAATGTTTTCTTTGTGTTGAGGAACCTATCTTGAGAAAGGTAAGTGAAGAAGAATATGCTCAATTCATGACTGATCAAGGAGACTTCATGAGTGTATATGATGAGTAAATCACCATAGGTACCCGTTTGGTGAACAAAAATACAATTCACAATCTTTTGCCTCCATATTTGATGAGGAGGAAATGATCATTGATTTTTTTCTTACTTTATAAGATACTATGGATAGACTAGGAGAGGTTCTTGATCAGACTTTGGATGACTTGTTTAAAGTCATTGGAACAGGCTATATTCCTCTTCAAGGAAGCTATCAGTTGGTAAAAGATGGAGAAGATGGCATTAGAACTCAAGTAAGTATGCAAAAGAGAAACAAGCTTTCATGTTTATTCTTTCAAGAGGATTGTGAATTTAAGAATGATATATTTGAAGCCATCAAGATGAGATATCACCCTCTAGAAGGAATTCATCAGCTTTTGAAGGATGGAAAAATATCATATTGGCCTAAAGTTTATAATGAACATAAATTTAATCCTTTTGAAATCATACCTATAGAGAAGATGGGAGTTGATCATGAGAAAGTGAATGAGCAGCAACATGAAGTAAGTGATCATGTACAAGAAGAGTTCATTTCCTTGGTTAGATTATTTGGAGTTGCTAGGTTCTTAATGAGCATCATGATAATAAGGTTGGTAGACTTTGTGAGAAGCATGGAGGTAGCAATGATAAGAGACAAAAGGCTTCTTGACTCATCCAATCCTTCATGCCATGAAGTGAACGGATTTTCAATTTTCCCCTTTGATCTAGGAGGCATAAGAGCATACCTAGTTAGTTGTACATAATTAGTTTTCATTTTACTATGCTCAGTTCTCCTAAGTGCTTAGTAGCATAGGTGTGTTTTCTTTAGTCTTCATGTGAGTTTGTTCTTTCCCTTATGTGTTTTGAGGTGGTAACTAGTTGTTTTGTTGATCAAGTTCTAAATCATGGTCAAGGTTTCTTATTTATTTTAGTTCTTAGATGACTCCATAATCCCAATGGACTGATAAGGATACTATTCTAGTTATTATAGTAGGCATACTACCCTTACAAGTCACCAATTTATTAACCAAAATTTGGCCTTTAGATCTTTTAGGGGTAAATATCATGTCATAGTACGATCTCAGGTTTATTTGAAATAATATGAATGTTGTTAGCTTTGATCAATTTATTTTCTAGGTCCTTTTAATTTCTTTGAGTCATGATAATAGGTTTGAGCAGAGTTTAAATAAAATTTTCAAAGTGTTATATCTTGCACATGCAGCAATTGCAGAGGAAGTTGATCATGTGGGTTTGTTCATCCTGGTTCAAAGTTCTTGTCTACTAAGTCTGAAGTCCTTCACCAAAACACAAGCAAAGTTGTTCATGTTCAAAGACTTGCTTCAAAAACTAGACTTAGTCATTCAATCTTGGTTGTCTATGTCTATACCTTTTGGTTGGGTTTAATATGCATAATTCCTTTGGAAAAAGTGTTCTATACAAAGTCTGGAACAAATATACACGTTTAATTCTTTCAAAAAGTTTGGTTTTGGTCTTTTGCTAAGCCTTTGCATAATAATCCTTTTGGGTATTTTTTTTTTCACTAAAGTGTTATTTTTTCAGACTTTTCATTCAGCCAAAGTGTCAAATTCTTTCAAACAATTTTTTTGAGACAAATTTTTTGAAGACGAAGACTAATTCCTTCAAAAAATTATCTGAACAATTTTCCCAAAGGACCTTTTCAGGATAAGGGATCATTTTCAACTTTTCTAAAGGGCATTTTACAAGTTATAAAGGGCGCTTCTACAAGAAATGGCCCACTTCATTCTTTCCAAAGGATACTTTTTTCAAAAAAATGTCCTAAGCAACTTTCCCGAAGGGCACTTCAGAAAAAAGTCATCTTCAAATTTTTTGAAGGGCACTTCAATTTTTCTGAAGGTCATTTGCAGAAAGGTTGAAAGTTACTTTACAAATTTTTTGAAGGGCACTTCAACTTTCCTAAAGGGGCATTTTTAGAAAGCCAAAAGGACATTTACAAAAAGTTTGAAATATTGTTTTCATGGGAAGGTGGACCAAACAAAAGTTCCAAAAGGATACTTCTCAAGCTGAAGGGGCCATTTCTAGGATTCCAAAAAGAATCAATTCCTCAAAGAGATGGTCCTAACATTTTTCTAAAAAGGCACTTTTAGAAAAGGCCTGAAAGATTGTTCAAAATAAATTGTCCATGAATTGTCTAAAGGAAAAGTTTAAGGAATGAATTTTTTTGAGAGAAGTTCAAGGGAAATAAAAGTATGAAGAAAATACTTGAAGGATGATGGCCTGAAAAAAGTCAATTTCAAAATATAGAAAATAGTCATTGGTGTCAAATGCCTTGGTAGGAATCTAAAGGAAAATATAGAAGTAACAAATGGAAAAATGTCTTGAGAATTTGGTTCAATCATAACTGATTCAATTGTAATTGATTCATTTGGTGCAATTGTAACTGATTCATTTGGTGACATGGCATAGCTTGCCCACCTCTCTCCAACATGAAAATGTAACTAATTATCTCATATATATACACATGTCCAAGGGACCCTTGGACTCCCTTCGCTTGACCTCCCTCCCAAAGCCTATATATATGCATTCTTTTGGCTTGTTCAATAGCCTCTATTGGTTATTGGAAAAACTCTAGAAAAAATTGTACTTGAATAAATATTAAATAAATATGCAAGTGTTTTTGCCACTCATATGCTGTAATATTGTGTAATGAATTTAATCTTGTTAGTCTAGTCTAGTAAAAGATTGTATTTTTTATCTTGTACTCTTGATGGTCTACCAATTTACAGAAAGGAGATTGTTGTAGGTTTTTTCTAGTATTATTTTCTAAGTGTAGAGATATCCTATAAGTGGTCCATGATTTTATCCCTCTTTGGAATCATTCATTCCCTTCCTGAGAATCATATACCTTCTTGAATCTATCATATAAAACATTGATGTAATAATGAATCTTGAGTTGTGAATCTTGTGTGAGAAATACCTTGTTCATCTTGTGTGAGTTGTGAGTCAATTGGGAGGACATTATACATTGGTGCATCACTATTTGGTTTCCTAGTTGTTTTCATTAACCCTTTTCATACACAATTGTTAATTTAGAGAGAGAGATTGAAAGGTGCATCAAGGGGAGCTAGCCCCTTATCTCAAGATTCATCTCAGAAAAATTGTCACACATAAAAAGAGAGATGTTTCCATTGTGCCACTTGGATGAGGAGAGATAATCATCTCTTTGATGGTGAGAATCCAAGTATCAACAGTTCCTATTTGTCAAAGTTTAGTGAGTGCCCTAGTGAAGTCATCAAAAGCACTAGGGCCAAACTGTTGCAAAATGAGGGTGCAAAAATCAATCCATATGGGTTCATCATGAGCCTTGGAATATGAATGATACCATTGAAGGGATATATGTTCCAAGTGAAAAGATGTAAGTGGGACCTTGTTGGAATCAAAAGTATTATGTAGACTAAAATATTATTCTACTTCATAGATCCATCTAGTTGGATCTACACGATTGCATCAAAGAAAATTAAGCTTTGACCCAAAAAAAGTGTTGAAGGGTTCTTTTCTTTTTATATCTCTTTTATATTTTATATCTAGTGGTAATTCATATAAGAGTATAATGATACTCTATAGATGGTTTTTGGATTCTAGTTCCTATCAAATATGTGCTTCCAAGTCCTTTGATAGTCTGTGGATACTCTACTGATTGATTTTTTTGAGTCTGCTAGAAATATTTTGAAATTGATAAAAGTGGACCCCAAGTTTCAATAGATACCTAAGGGTTTTAAAAATATCACTATGGCCAAAAATTCCATCTAAGTGAGTACCACTATCCAGAATTTTTTTGGCCATGGATTTACCTTTAATGATAACTCCTTGTTTTCTTCATGGACATGAATTAATCAATCGGGAAGGGGCCATTGCCCATTTCGATAGTAGATCCTCTCAATGGGACAACTACTTTTGGGTTCCTATGGTACTAATAATGATGATTTTTAGGGTTTTCACCCAAGCACTTCTCATAGTTGTGCGATCCAAAATAGATTACAAAAAATTACTTAATTGAGTTATACAATATAATAGAGTTAAGATTTTTTGAAAAAATTATTGAAATGATGTATGCAGTAGAATAGAGTTAAGAATTTCTAAAGGAAAAAAAATTATGGCCCTATATATCACTCTAATACCAGATGAGAGGATCCTCCTACAACAATTAATAAAAATGCACAAAATAACAAGAATTAATAACACAAATTAACAAATTTAGATAATTAGCAAAACATGTAAATTGATTATAGGTTATTTCAAGGGGGAAAATTCCTTTGAAAAATATCAATACAATAAATTCATGGATGCATTCCTTGGCCTTAACACTTACTTATATACTAAGTCTAATATAAGCAACTATTACTTCCCCTGAATGTGGGATAAAATAAAATGCTCATGGGATGACTTACAAAGCATATGTATCTACAAAAACTATTAAACTAAAAATATAAAGACAAGGGGTAGTATAGGTTCCTAAAATACTATGATGAAGGATATTTAAGTGTCCAATAAATTTTATAAGAGTCCTAAGACCAAAAATGCACTCAAACCCCAAGAATGATACCTACAAGTTTGATAGAAAGACTAGGCTAGTTTCAAGCCTAAAGAAAAGGCTTGACACATACTAAAGAGCATTAGAATATAGATTGGGTGTGAAAACAAGTTTGATAGTTTATTGGAGATCTAATATACCATAAAGGAGTTTCAAAATGATGACTAAATAGATAAATTCAAACCTTGCATATACATTCATGAAATACACATGCCTACTTGCCTTGAAGGTGTCATTTGGTTGAAAAAGATAGAAATATGAGGATGAATAAACTCATTTTTTGGTGAATAAATAATTTTAGTGACCATATAAAATCATCATAGTTAATAATAGAATGGATGGAAAGGATAAGAGGTATGTTCAGGCCTTTTGAGCTTAAGACCATACATACAACCGTACGTGTGAACAATTTGGTGAAGAAAGTTGTTTGATAGGGGTGAAATGAGGACATAAGCACTTGAGAAAGAATTTATAGCCTAATTAATAATTCAAATAAAAATTTCATGATAGTTTTAAAATTTCAACATTGAATAAAGGAGGCTGACACAGTGGCTAGGGTCTTTCACTTTGTTTTGCTTACAAACCCTAGGGTTGAGTGAAATAAGTTAAAATAGACCTAATAGAGGAAGATGGTGAAGATGACCATTAAAAGAGTTAAAGGTGAGTATTTAAGACCTTAATAGGTCATTTTAAACTTAATATAAATTCAATATATCTCTCTTAGACCTTATCTCTCCCTAACCCTCACAAATACACACTCAACTACAAGAGATAGTATCAAAACTTACTTAAATCTTTCATGACAAGATGCATGGTGGAAAAAGGATTTTTGATTTTTTATAAATACTTATCATATTATATTTTTGGGAATTCATTCTTAAATTAGTTTACTATATGATATGAATCATTGCTAAGAACCTTAAGTACTCATAAGTTGCCTAAAGAGCCAAAATGACCTGATTGAGGAGATGGTGTTTCTAAACACTAATGATGAATTTAATAAGCCCCAAAGTGACTTAAATGATTTCCATAATTCCATTTATTATTTCCCCATACCATTGGTTGGTACTTTCAAGGTATAAGTGTATGTAAAAGGACCAAAGAAGATTATTTTAAGCTACTTTGGAGGTCCGTACAAGGTGTTAGGAGATAAAATTTGAAATGGAGGATATTTTGTAGGTTATTATACTAAATCACATGTTTTTTTGAGGTTTTACATATGTGGTAAGCCTATGGAGGCAAAATTTAGTCTCTAGGTAGGGAGGCCTATTAAGACCTAGTTAAGAGAGAGAAAAAAATGAAAAGGACACTTCCACTTAGAGTATAGACTTGAAACATAGAATGGAGATGTAAATCCATACTAAGTCCTCAAATATGTGTTTGGTTTCTCAATAACCTCTGTACATTCCTCTAAATAATGAGGTTTACATGTTTTAAGGGCTATAAAGAATGAGGCTAAATGAGGCATTTTGGTGCAAAATGAGTTCATAGGGGTAGTTTGAGACCTCCAAATGAGTTTTTTTAGGTTTGATATGATGTGAATAAGACATACATGGAGAGAGAAGAAATTGAGAAGATGAATTCAAGTTTTAACACTTGTAACCAAGCTTAGCCTAGTGAGACAAAGACTTCTAAACACCTAGCAAGAGAATGAAGTGATGCTTCAGAGATTAGTTGAAAGGTGTCAAGAGTAGAGCAAGGATGTAACTCAACATGACCTGACCATCGGGAAGGCCACTTATCATTCCAAAAGACAAGGAAAAGGGTAGGTTTGGAGAGCTAGGTAAGGTGTCAAGCAAATAATTGAAATGTCCATGCCACTTGGAGTAGAATATGATCTTGAGGAGAGCACACTTATCTTCTACGACCTATTGAGATAGTTTAATAATTCCTCTCTTGATTATAACTCATGAGACACTTGGTAATCTCTCTATCCTATGACCTTATCTCCTTCATCTCTCACTTTATCTATATATTCATCCTTGATTAGATAAGTTTGTATCATCCACTTAGGTATGGTGAATCCCTTTCCATTTGAATCATTTGGTCAATTAGAATAGTCTAGTTTCACCTTGTCTATAGACTGGTTTCAATATGAATACTTGACTAGTTGATCTTGCTAAATGATAGTCTTGCTTCCTTGACATGATTATCCTTATTTATCATTCATGTTCATTTTGGAATCCTTTTTGCAGGTCTATTGAAGTTTCCAAGTGGAGTGTGAAAGGTTGAGTGACTTGTCTTTTCATTAGTGTCAATTCATAACCTCTTGACTAGTCCTATCCCAAGCATTCTTCATAACCTTCATGAGAAGAAGTAGATTTGGAGTAGTGATATATGTAATTTAGTCTCATGTTTGAAGTGAATTTTCATATGGTTAGTAGTGGTCAAATGATATTTGGTGCATCACCCCCATTAGAATAGGTTTCTCTACCTTTTTCAAGCAAGTGGTAGATTAGTGTTTGAGCCTAAGTGATTCATGAAGACGAGATATCCCTTTAACCTAGATATTCACCTCTCCAATAGGGTACCCAAAACCTTGAAGTGTTTCCATGTTAAATAAAATTTAGAAGTTCCAAACTACCTTCTCAAGGGTGAAAATTTGATTGATAACATTTTTGGCATGCTTGATGTGACTAAGGTCTAAAGTAGTGAAAAAATTCTTGGTGTTTTTCTTCTACATATCAACCTTTAGAGGCATTCAAAACATCAATGGTGACTCTGTGCTTGATCATCTAGTTCCATCATCTTAGTCACTTGTTCAAAGTAAGTTGTGTTTCAATTCATTATCTTGATGAGGTTGTTATGGCTGAGTTTGAAGTAGAGTTAAATTTCATGCAAGTTGGTGAAGTTTCTTAAGCCTATAGTATTCCCTATCAGTCCTATGATTAGCATTATCAATTTCACTATGATATAGGCACCTATTGAGAGAGAAAATTGTTAAATCCTCTCAAGTGAAATGTTAGATGTCAGTGGTCTCATGCAAAACATATAAGATATGCTAAGAGTTCATGAAGAGCAACAAGACCAACTCCATCAACCCCATGCATCTTCATACACACCATATTAGACCTCATATGTGCCACCCATTATTCCCCAAGAGACTTTTTCAAGTGAGTCTCAAAGTGTTCCAAGTCCTTATTATGTTCCCCAAACTTTCCCTTCTTGGAATTCAATCCAAGAGAGCATTCAGAGGAAAGAGGAGATTGTTATTGAGTAGCCTATTGTTGAGAGCCAAAATTCTAATTTTGTTCCTTAAAAAACCCCCAAGAAGTCTTTCAAGACTCCAATATGGAACTAAATGGTGAAATCATGGAGTAATCAAGGTGAAACAAGCACAAATTGGGGAGATGAAGTCAAGGAAGAATCTGAAAAATAGAAGCCAAGAGAGTATAGATAAGCAAATGGAAGAGTTGGATTTTAAAATAAACAGACTTGAATCAAGCCAAGTTAAAGAGGTTTCATTCAAACAAATCTTTGTACCCATTTAGGCCCCATTTCTCTCTTCCCAAGAACTGCTATATTTTCCATTTTGGACGTCTATCCAAGAAGGTTTTCAAAATAAGGAGGTTATAATTAAGAAGGTTGAATATAAAGTTGTAGTTATTGAAGATCCTCAAGAAGGCTATGAGAAGGATGAGATGATTTTTGAAGAGAATGAAATGTCCATTTCCCAACTCAACTTGATTTCTTTTCAAGAATCCACCATATCTAAAACTCCAAGTTGTAAGGGTTTTACATCCATTCCCAAACCCATTCATGAGCCATCCACCATACCTCATATCCACTCTCCAATTCATGAAATTATTCATCAACCTCCCACCATCTACCTTATTTAATATGAACCTATCCTATGTGCAAAAAATGGAGAAGAGATTGCATTTACAGGTATGGTTCAAAAGGAATGTGAAGAAGATAATGCAATTTTATATGATCAAGAATTCACCATTGGTACTCTATTTGTTTAAAATAGACACAAATCAATCTTCATAAATGAATAAAAGAGTGATCTTGATGATGTTTCAACTTCCTATGAGAAGAGTGTTAAAGTTTCTACCTTGGTCAATGAAGAAGTTGTTGAAGATGTGAAAGAAAAGGATCTTAAGAAAGGCATCATGTTGACTAACCTTATTGAGTTAAATGAGTAGGTTAAAGGAGATTGGAAGGACATGTGGTAGACATATTTACATGTGTTAAAAGAATATGAAGGTATTGAGAAGTTGGTACCTCTAAGAGAACAAGATTATATTGATGAGGAAGAAATGCAAATTGATCAAACTACTATAATAGAAGAACAAGTCTCTAAAGATGTGCTTCAATTTGTCTCTCTTCTAGAAGGATGTCAAGAGAAGGATGAAGATATTTGGTAGTGGTACCTAGACATATGAAATGAGTTTGAGGATATTCAAGGGCCTATATCTCTTTTTGGATAGATTAAAGATGATATTGAGGTTGTCTTCTTAATTGAGAAACAATGCGATGAGGTCAATCAAGACCAAGTAACTCATGTCATGGAATTCCTAGAGGCTAATAATGAATATTATCCTATGATCTAAGATATGGTCATGTTTGATATAGGCACAAGTATCAAGAGGAATCATGAGAAGGAGCTTGATCCATAAGATGATTTCACCTTCATTGGTGATTGGTTTGTAGTTCTCACTTCACTTGAGAGCTTGCTGAGAGGAGTAACAATCAAGGAAAGGATGAAGTCAACAAGAGCAAGGTCTAATATGAAGCTTGCCTCATGCCATTATTCATATCATAGAGCAAGAGATACCACAAGATTCCATTTTTGACCTTGGAGGAATAAGAAAAGTTTTAGTCAATTATATATAGCTAGTTTGCTTTTTTGTTTGTTGTGTTCCTTGAGTGCTTGATAACACATGCTTGTGTCTTATTGTTTGATTTATATGTGTTATCTTTGTTTAGTGTGTTTTGAGGTCAAAAAATATTATCTTTTAATGATAAAGGTTTGGTGAGGTCTGAATTTGAGTGTAAATAACTCCATTGCCTAATGGAAGGACAAGGCTACTTTTCCATTTAGTATAGCAGGAATGCTACCCCTGTGAATTACTAGTTTGTTGACCAATTTTGACACCAAGGTCAAAAGTTCAACCCCTAAAGGAATTTTTTTTATTGTATTATATTTATAGTCTTATTTATATCCCATTACATGCCTTAGTGGTCTTAAAATAGTCTTTATAAAGTCTTATTAGCATTGATTAGGATAATTTTAGAGAAATGAAGGTAATTCTTTATCTTAGTTTTATACTAGGTTAGTCATGCCATGGAGTAATGAGAGTTGGTCAAGAATTTTAATAGGTTATTAGGTGTAATTAAAGGTATATTAATGATTTAATCACCTTCTAATAACAATTCTTGCATGTTTGGAAAGGTTAAGGTTCCTTTGTGGACTTTAAGGTAATGTTTTATGAAAAAGGTGAGTTTTGATAACTTTCATGTATGTCAAAGCCAAAAAAGGTGATTTATACATACATTCCACTTGTATAAGCTTTAAAAATAGTTTACAATGTGTATATGACAGTTACAAGTCAATAATAGGTCGGAATATTGAGTTTCAACACCAAAGAAGGGAGTTTAAAGCACTTGTATGGATTTGTTGAGATCACTAGTAGGTAAAAATGGTTTCAAAACATACCTTAATATTCCATAGGTAATTTTAAATCTTGGGATAAAATTTTAGGTCTTATAGATGCTATAGACACTCTCTCTCCTCCAACATTTCTTTCACAAGCTTAAAAGTCTAAATTCAAATGCATGGTACATGCTGTATTGGTGGAGTTGGAATCTAAGATTTTAACCAAAGTTGGGTAACCATTTATTATATAAATTAGTATAATTTATTATTTTTTTGAGCTCATTAAATTTATGAACAATTTCTAAGGAGATAAGGTGTTTTTAAGGCTCAAATCCCCATAGGCTAATTTTTGTGCAATTCCCATGTAAGTGTGAATTCATTTGATGTATGAAATCAATTTTAAAATATACTTTGATGTATGAATAACCATATTAAACATTAATCCACTAGGTTGGCACGTGTGGGAAGCCATTTGGCAAGGAAAACTACTCTCTTACATAGTTTGTAGAGTGATTGTCATATTTTCTATTTGTTCTAGGCTTTTTAATGTTAGAGGTGATGAATGAAGGTTTAATATAATGTTTTCAATCTTATAATTATATAAAATACCATTATTTATCCATTGTATACTCCAACAACACCTTCTCAAAGCAATTCACAATGGTCTCTCATTTTGATGACTATGTGTACAAGTTACCTACAATAATGGAGTAACAAGGTTTGGTTTTGCATTGATCAAGGGTGTATAAGAGTATTTACCTCATTAGGAATCTATTTGTAGTATAATAAAATACATTTGAGACATTGGAGGTATATGAAAGTGAGAATAAAGTCCAACATCCACTTTCAAAGAATATGAAGGTGTTTTAGTCACTCATAGGTTTGTAGACCTATAAATGAGATTTCATGATTTAGGTTTCATATTTAAAGTGTATTGGAATGGATAAATGAAATGAATATTAATATACACTCATTGAACATTAACTAACCCCATTTTATCATCAAAACACATGGATGAGTAAAGAGACTCCTTCCTGATAATCTATACAAGTAAAAATGAAGACCTAAAGGTTCTAAATTTGTAGGTCCTCATTTTGGACTGAAACCATGTGTTAATACAAGGAAAGAGTGTGTAATTTTAACATAACTCATGATAGAAATGAAATTAGAAAGGCACAGACTAATTAAGACACCTAATTATGTGAAAGTCAATGAAGAAGTTAAGATGACTAAGCCTACAACCTTAATATTCATACACAAGTTTGTGTATGGAGATAATGAAACAAAGGTTTGAAGATGTAATAAAGGGCTAATGAAACTTGTAGTAAAACGAGTGGAATATTCCATGAATTTTATCCACTTTAATTTTTTAAATAACTTAATTGAGGAGGATCAAATTTTAGGGTTTAACACTCCAAACACCCAATGAGACCTATAGCTGTATATGTTCAAATATGAGAAGCATGGTATGTGTTTTTTAGAATACAAGGATTTGATAAGGTTTTATATGGTTAGTGAAGGGACATGAAATCCCAATACTTTTATGAAGGATATTGAAGTTTTCAATAACTTGCATAAGGGTCCTATGACCCAAAATGTAGTTAAACCCCAAGAATGATACATTCATTGAAATTAGAAAGGCACAGACTAATTAAGACACCTAATTATGTGAAATTCAATGAAGAAGTTAAGATGACTAAGCCTACAACCTTAATATTCATACACAAGTTTGTGTATGGAGATAATGAAACAAAGGTTTGAAGATGTAATAAAGGGCTAATGAAACTTGTAGTAAAATGAGTGGAATATTCCATGAATTTTATCCACTTTAATTTTTTAAATAACTTAATTGAGGAGGATCAAATTTTAGGGTTTAACACTCCAAACACCCAATGAGACCTATAGTTGTATATGTTCAAATATGAGAAGCATGGTATGTGTTTTTTAGAATACAAGGATTTGATAAGGTTTTATATGGTTAGTGAAGGGACATGAAATCCCAATACTTTTATGAAGGATATTGAAGTTTTCAATAACTTGCATAAGGGTCCTATGACCCAAAATGTAGTTAAACCCCAAGAATGATACCTATAGTTCTATTAGAAATATTAGGCTAGTTTCAAGCCAAAAGAGAAGGTAGGCCACATAAAAATGATCATTGGAATATATCTTGGTGAGAAAAAAATCTAAAGAGTTAATTTGATATTAAATATACCATAAATTAGGTTAATAATATGATTAAATAGAGCTCTTTAAACCCTACATATATAGTCATGAAATACACATGCCTTGAAGGTGTCTTTTGGTTAAAAAGGACATAAATATAAGGATGAATAAACTAATTTTAGAGTAACTTCATAGTTTTAGTGACCCTATAATATCATCATAGTTAATAATAGAATGGATGGCAAGGTTAAGAGTTCTATTCAGGCCTATTAAGCTTAAGACCATACATACAACCTTGTGTGTGAACAATTTGGTAAAGAAAGTTGTTTGATAGGGGTGAAACGAGGACATAAGCACATAATAAATAATTTAAAGCCTTATTAGTAATTTTAAGACACATTTCATGATATTTTAAACCATTCAACATTGAATAAAGGCGGCAGACATAGTGGCTAGTGTCTTTCACTTTGTTTTGATTACAAACCCTAGGCTTGAATGAATGAAGTTGCAGTAGACCTAATAGAGGAATATGGTGAAAATGACCATTGTAATAGGTCAAGGTGATTATTTTATAACTTACTAGGTCATTTAAATCTTAATATAGATTCAAGTTAGCTCTATTAGATCTCATCTCTCCCTAACCCTCATAAATACATACTTAGCCATCAGAGATAGCTCAAAACCTGCTTAGACATTTCATGACAAGATACATGGTGTAAAAAGGAGTTTGGGTATATTAGAGAGGATTATCAGATTCTATATTTTGGAATTGGTTCTTAATTTAGTGGACTTTACAATGTGAATCATTTTTAAGAACCTTAAGCACTCATAATATACCTAGAGAGCCAGAATGACTTGATTGAG
The DNA here is from genome assembly GCA_037957365.1 of Torreya grandis. Taxonomy (NCBI): domain Eukaryota; kingdom Viridiplantae; phylum Streptophyta; class Pinopsida; order Cupressales; family Taxaceae; genus Torreya; species Torreya grandis. Next base: position 3,357,951 of record JARHVA010000210.1, read on the forward strand.
GAGATGGTGTTTCTAAACACTAAAGATGAATTGAATAAGCATAAAATTGATTTGAATTATGTCCAAAACTCCATTGAGTACCTCCCCATGAAATGTTTTGGTGCTTTCAAGGTATAGGTTTACAAAAAAGGACCAAATAAGGTTGTTTTAAGATGCTTGGGAGGTCTGTACAAGGTGTCAAGAGCTCAAAATTGACATGGAGGATCCTTGGGAGTCATCTTATTGAATAGAATGTTTTTTTAGGTTTCAAATGTGTGGGAAGCTTATGGATCCAAAATTTAGTCTCTAGGTAGGGAGACCTAATTGAGACCTAGTTAGGAGAGATAAATAGATGAAAATGACACTTTTACTGAGAGTCTGGACCTAAAACTTATAATGGAGTTATAAATACATGCTGGGACCTCAAATATGTTCTTAGTTTCTAAATAAACTCTATACATTATTCTACACAAAGAGGTTTACATGTTTTTAGGGCTAAAAGGAATGAGGCTAAACGAGGCCTTTTGGTGAAAAATGAGTTCTTGGGGGTAGTTTGAGACCTCAAAATGAGATTTTTAGGTCTAATATGATGTGTCTTAGAGAGAATTAATTGGATAATATGAATTCAAGTTTTGGCACTTGCCTAATGAGACAAAAAGACTTCTAGACACCTATCAAGAGAATGAAGTGATGTGTCAAAGGGAGCCTTTAGAGATCAGTTGAAAGGTGTCAAGATCAAAGAAAGGATGTAAATCAACATGACTTTACCATCAATAAGGCTACTTATCATTCCACAAGCCAAGGCAAAGGGCAGGTTTATAGAGCTAGGCAAGGTGTCAAGCAAATATTTGAAACTTCCATGCCACTTGGACCATAAGAGCATCTTCAAGAGAGAAAATTTGTCTTTTAAGACCTTTTGATACAATTTCATAACCCCTCTATTTATTGTAACTCATGAGACATTTGTAAATATCTCTTTCCTATGCCCTTCTCTCCTCTCACTTTATATATTCTACCTTGATAGGCTAAGTTTGTATCCTCCACCTGGGTATGGAAAAAACCTACCCATTTATAGCTTTTGGTCAATGAGAATAATATATTTTCACCTTCTCTATGGACTGGTTTTAATATGCATGCTTGACTAGTTAATCTTACTAAGTGATAGTCTTGCTTCCTTGGTAGACTTGTACTTATTTAGCATTCATGTTCAGTTTGGAATCCTTTTTTTAGGTCTCTTAAAGTGTCCAAATGGAGTGTTATAGGTTGAGTGATTTTTATTTTCATTAGTTTCAATTCATGACCTCTTTACTAGTCCTCCTAGCCCAAGAATTCTTCATAACCTTCATGCAAAACATTGATTTAGAGGCAGATTTGGAGTAGTGTTATATGTAGGTTAGTATCAGGTTTGAAGTGTATTTTCAGCTAGTTGGTAGTGGTAAAATAATAATTTTTGCATCATCCCAATTAAAATAGGTTTCTCTTCCTTTTCCTAGTAAGTGGTATATTAGTGTCTGAGTCTAAATGATTCATCAAGGGCATATAGCCATTTAACCTAGAGATTAACCTCTCCAATTGGGTACCAATAACCTTGAGGTGTTTCCATGTTACATCAAATTTGGAAGGATTGAACTACCTTCCAAAGGGTGAAAATTTGATTGATAACAAGTAATATGGTTTGGACTAATACTTTAAGGATATGTAAGACAATACAAGTTGATGTGAAGATATGGTGATAAAAAGGATAAGGATGTGACCAAGATTGGTTATAGATAATGTGGATTTAGTATTACTATGAATTATTAGTGATAAGGCTAAGTTAAAAATATGAGGTTAGATAAGACTTGATTAAGGTGTTTAAGTGATGGGAGTATGACTAGAAAAGATGAGATGACAAGATGATGGCGGGGAATAATAATGAGGTAGGAATGTACAAGATAAGTAGGATTGAAAAATATATTTAAGATGAAGGATAAATAATATAAGAATTTATAAGATAAATATGGCAAGGATGGTTATATAATATGATCAAGATTATACAAAATAAGGATATATGAAGAATCTAATATGGTATAGCTAGGACAAAATGGCACAAACCATGATTAGGATGAGGGATTATGTTTTTGTGATAAGAAATAATGTAAGGATGAATAGGGATGGGTATGACTAGTTAGAACTAATCTTGGATATGAAAGACTATAATAGGACTAGGACAATATTATATTAGGCTAAGAAGAATGATGTAGAACCATGACTAGTTCTAGATGGACGAGACTAGCTAGGATGTGACTAAGATGAGAGGGGTGATGAGAAATATGACAAGATGTAATATGAGATGAGCTTAAAATGATGTACATTAATGTATAAAGAAAATATGAACAAGAGGATATTGAAAAATATATATAATATGATGATATGTGAAGGAGACCTAGATAAGTGTGTATAAGCTTAGGTAAAAAGCTAACTTGGCTCAAAAATAACACTCACCAAATCAAGAAAACCATAAACCTATCACTAGAAAACTGATTTGGGATTTTAACTCGATGATTGAACCATCTAATAGATTCATGAGTGACATTTTAGGCTGGTGAGTCGTTACATAATCTCCCAAACCTTCTCAACCTCATTTTCACATAATGGTCACTTGGGAGTTGATACTGACTCTAAACATAAGTCACCTATTATAGTTGAAGGTCCTATTTTAGGCTATGTAGACTCTCTAAGGGAATACTTAATAAACACTAGGTACATGCAGCCTGGTTCTGTATAGGGTTTCTATCTGATGCTTAGGTCAAAGAGTTAACTCTTTCCCTTCAAAAAAGACCTATATGGGGTCAACCTCTTGGCCTAATGATAACTCTCCTTATTTAAAATCTACTAGAATATAAAGTGTGGTTGAATGTGTGGTCATTTAATCCACATCACCAACTCCTAAGACTATGGTAAATGCATGAGAAATTAGGAATCAATTCCACATCATGTTTCCCCCTAAAAAAATAAAAATGGGAAGGTTTGTTAGTGGTTTTTGATCCTTTGAGACTCATCACTAGGATGTAAGGAGGAGAGCATACACCATTATAGTCCTCGGGTACAAAAAAGTAGACAAAAAATTGATTAATTGATTAATTAAGTGTGATATATGCAATATTATTTTCAAAATGCCAAAATATTTGATAGGTAGTCTATAAAGCAAATAATTAGTAATTTCAATTCAGAAATCTTGAGGGGAAATTTGCAAGACAAGATGTTAGACAAAAAAATATGTGTCAAAATATGACTTATAAGATAAGTGTTTAGTAACTTATAGGTAAAATCAAGTGAGACAAAATTGCCACTGAATTTGCCCTTGTGAAAATCCAAACAAAATGTTAGTCTAATAAGACTTAATAAAAACACTAAAAAAATCATGGGTTTACACTATTAATTTTTAAATGAAGGGATAATACACTAGGGGTCTAAGGGTGGTATCCCCTAGTAGGGTCAATTAGAATTACCCCTTTCAGGGTTAAGGGGTAGTGCCCTTTGCGAGGTACGAGTGACTCAAAATTCACCAAAAATGATTTAAAAAAGGTAATAAAAAAAGATAATTTTTGAAAAAATAGAAATAGAAAAATTACTATTTGTTTGATCAAAATTTTAGATACATAGTCAGTATTAATTCAAAATCACTTTCAAATAGTCAAAATTGTAGATATCATATCAAAAAAGCAATTGTAGACAAACAATTTTGCCAGAATGGTTAGGCAAATTTCTAGTGATTAGATAGCAAAACCATGATGTGTGATTAGTGATATTACAAAATCATAACTACAAAGGTAATTTTGTCAAAATCATGATTGCAAATAGGTGATTTTTTCAAAATCATAATGATCAACTAACGATATTGCAAACTACTTGACTAGTTATTGTTAATCAAATTTGGTCTACATACCAAAAATGTGCCTAATCCAAGATTTTAGTGGAAGGATTAGGATCCAAGTAGGATCTTGAGGTTAGGAGGGTATAATGATTCAACTTGAGCAAAGTTATAGATGGAATGAGTGGTCCAAAAAGATCATGCATATTACAAAGCCCTTAAAAAACTTTAAATCCATTTAAAGTGTAATTTGTCATATTCTAAGGACAGTTCTAGAGTTTTAGAGCCCCCATGATGTGTCAAAAGTGCTTAGAATAGATATGGAATTGAATTGAGCTCATCCAATTATTCATTGTGTTCATCTTGACATTTGAGTCTAGTGATATGAAGTCCAAGTAAGTAATTTGTCAATGTTATATCTCACATGTGTAGATGAGTCAAGAATAATTAGTCACATGGGTTTGTTGATTTTTGTGCCTAAGACATATGCACCAAGTTTTAACCCATCCACCAAAGTGCATCAAAATATATTGAGGTCTAAAGTTTCCATCTCAAATAAAATATGGTAAATTTATATACTTAGCTATTTTTACAGGAGTTTAAACAGAGCCGAGTGAGCATCTTCACAAAGCTATATCTCACACATGATATAATTACAAAGGAAAATGGTCATATGGGATTTTTCACATTTATGACAAAAATGTACATGCTGAGTCCCAGATCCTCCACCAAAGCACAAATGGAGATATACATGTGCAAAGTTAGGCTCCCAGTTATTTTCACTAAGCTAAGTGAACTCAACCATCACTAGGATGTCATGTGGGAGTGAATAGACCATTCAACTTGAGTATTTTATATATTCATTTAGAAGGATTTAAAGACTAGAAGATCAAAAGGGTTCATCCCTTTCAATATTAAGAACATATCCTAAAATTTTGGTGCCTCCATGATCCTTGCACTTCAAGATATAAATCTATAAAATTGGTCAAAAAACATAAGATAGTTGTGCAAATGTCAAGTTTTAGACAGAGCAAAGGAAATCCATTTGAGCTTAAATTTGATGATCACATAAATGTCAATGATGGTCATAAAAATATCATTTGACAGGAATATGGACATCAATTTTAAGATCATGAACTAACTAGTAGCTTTCAAACAGTGGGTCCTAATAGATCAACGGTTGGTGTTTGATCAAACATTCAGATCTAATAGTGAGTGGAGGTCAAAGAGATTAGAGGATATAAAGAACAAATGTGTGCATGATAAGCACCACAAACACATTCATTTGGTTGAAGATCAATGGCTCGTGAGCATCCGTACACATATAGATCAATAGAGCAAGGCAAAGTCAATAAGTTAGTGTATCTACAGAGCCAATAAAAATAAAGATAGTTGGGCAAGTGTAGATGGTATGAGTTGGTAATTGATAACAAATAATCAAAAATGAGCTTGAGGCATTTTTGATGAAAGTCAAAGAGGTTATTTTAGACCTAAGTAAAGTAAATGACAAAGAGCCAAGTTTGAAGGTAAACCAGGGCCACATTTTAGAGACCAATCATTACCAATATAGATCTATATAGGTGAAATAGATTTTTTAGATCTAATACAAAAGGTGAAGATAGATCAGGTGATTGTAAAGCAAATTTAATCAGTTTGTAGAATTTCATAGATATTATGATTGTGTGAAAACTAATGATCTAAGATTGGTTTTCACTTATAAAGGATCTATGTCTCACCTATCATTATGGTCACAGTTTTGATAAGTAGGTTCATATGGCCACCTAATGTAGATGTGGCACATTTCAGTTAGTTCTAAGATATGATCCTCATCAATAGATTATTATATAATGACATGGTTCTAAGAAGAGACCTGGTGGTTGGATAAGGGTAATGGACATATAATTATTTTATAGAATTTATTCCTTGTTGATAATTTTTTAAAGTCAACATCCTTGAGAGTACTAATCCATCAAAAACATTTGGGCATTTTCCAATGCATATATCTCTCTCTTCCCTTATCTTTTATATAATTACAAGGTTCTAAGCCTTAAAATTGATCTATCAATCCCTCTTTTAGTATGACCAGACTCTACCAAAAAATATACTATGACAACTTTTGATGCAAAAAAGACTAAATTCTATCCTTTTATAAGCTGGATTGAAGTGTGTTCTATAAATTCAAGCAATGTGGTTAAGTTACTATATGTTACTTACTTATGTCTGACTTTGTCTCACCTTCAGGAAGTGCTTTAATAGTTCTTACAGGTCATTATAAGTGTAGTTTATAATTTATTGTCTAGTTTAAAAGTGGATATTTACCCTCTATTGATAAATTGATAACTAATCAATGCCTTATTTTGAAACATTTATGTGATATTGATGTTATTTGGTCTTAAAAGTGTCTCATAGTGTGTTTTTTATGAGTTGGAGTGATCAAACCATTGGTGCATCATCTCTTTTACATGCTTTTTTAAAGTTTTGTCCAATCTCTCTCTTTTCCAAGCAAGTGATAGTTTAGGTTTAGTGTAGGTGATATATCCATTAGGAAGCCAACCTTATCCAGAGGTTTGATCCATTATTAGGATACCCATAGCCTAGCATTAGTCTCATGCTATACTAGATTTGAGTAGGAAGATCTGAACAATCCCCTCCTCAGGTAGGGTACAAATATAGAACACCAATAGTTTTGGCATGCCTGGTGGGACTTGATTCTCTAGTATAATTGAAGTATAAAGGTTGAGAAGAATAAATTTTAGAAGTAGGAGAGATCTACCATCATCAAGAGTTGAAGATCCTTCAAGTTGTAGAGCTTATATCATCTTCCAAATAGTGATTTCTTGCCAAAGGTTATTTAAAGATCATCAAGTAAAGGTACTACTTTTGAACATATTTAATTACCTTCTAATTATTATAAAAGATAAATATTAAATAATAAAAGACCTTATCTTCCAAAGCAACACTCATCTTCTGGTCATTCTATTATTTTAGTCCAATCTATTGTGCCCATAAGCCAAATCCCTTTTGCCCAAATGGTTATCAAGAATCAAGTGTTTGTCCCATTCAATAGGGCTAGTCCCTTGGATTTGACTTAATATGATGGCATTCCTATGTTTACCCTAAAAAGTATCCCTTTCTTCTCTAGAGAATGAGATAAAACTACTGCTATTGAGCATATCCAAGATGTTGTCAATCTATGTTCTATTCATAATGTTACTCAAGATAATGTGGCTATGAGATTAATTGTTGCTTCTTTCAAAGGAAAAGCATTAAAATGGTATAGAAATCTTCCTTTAACCTCTATTTCTATGTGGGATGAGTTAGGTGTAACCTTAGTTAAGCAATTTGAAGAAAAGTTTGATCATTTATCTTTGGTTGAACAACTAACTACCATAAAAAAGTACCCCCGTGAATTCATGTATGATTTTAACCTTAGATTTCAAAAGACATTGATTAAGATATCTACATTGGTTAGACCATCCCCATAGTATGCATTTTTGTACTACCTTAAGGCCCTTAATTCTTATATAAATGTCATGATACAGTCCATAGGTGGTAATAACTTGTCAAATGCTTATGTAATTGCTATCAGAGTAGAAAATGACTTAATTCAAGATGGTAAACATGTTCCAAGGCCTCTAATGCCCTTTTATTATATATAATTGCAACATGTTCCTCCTTTTCAATTTCCTCATAATCTATCTATAGCTCCTATTCCATCTCCAAAAGTCCAAGTTGTAGCCCCTCCTAATCAATCTAGTGAGATTGGTGATCTGAAAAGTATGTTACAAGCTTTTGGAAATGAGATTGTTTTACTCAAGAGATAATAGTACCAAGGTAGACCTTATCAACAATAAAACTAGAGTACTTATCAGTATTTTAATAACCAAAGACCAATTTATCAAGGTTTCAAGGACAATAGGTAGCCTTATCAAAATCAAGGAGTTATAACCTAAACTAAAACATATGTAGCCCTTGACCCCAATGTACCTTATAGTTCAAAATATATTGTTCCCCAAAATAACTTGAAGTAAGATCCAGGTTGGCAACCTTCTAATGCAAATGACACTCAAAATCAAGCCTTGGTATCACAAGATATTACTATGCCACATATGATACAAGAAGAGTTCTCTTTTCAAGGTGGTCAGTATCAAGACATGATTATGGCAGTCCAAGAAGAAGCTCAACAAATTCTAGGGTAACCTGATGCTATCAATGTTAATTGGCATTTGGATGATCATATTGCATTCAACCAAGTTAGTAAAACTAATGACACAAATGGTCAAGTGGCAATTCTAACTAGAACTAAAAGAAGAACAGTTGAGGAAGTTCAATATGTGAGAAATACCTTTAGTGTTCCTAATTTTGTTTCAAAGAGTATCAAAGATCAAGTTGTTCCTGTAGCACAGAAGATTCAGAATATAGATATAGTGAAAATTCCCCAAACACCCCTAATTAGAGAATAGCCAATGGCTCAAAATTGTAGCCAAAGGTTAGTGGAACATATTTTAGAATAATAAAACAAATGAATAAATCAAATGTTAGTATTAGCATGTGGGATTCCCTTTCCATTGTAGGGAAAAAGGAAATGCTGATTTAAGAAATTTTAGATCTTAAAGTATTTAAGGAACCAACTGAGAAACAAGGAGCTATCTTGGCCAATTCATACCAGTAAATTAATCAACTTGATTAGTAGATATATAACATGACAAAGGTGGATAAATCCAATTCCAAATCAAACAAAACCCCTCCCTTTTATCTCTCTTTAATAGTAGGTGACTATTTAGTCCATAATTATATGGTAGATAGTGGAGCCAGTAACACTATCATGCCTAAACAAATTACAAATAAACTTGGTCTTATCTATGAGCCAGATACTAAAGGAGTATTAAAATTAGATGGCTCACCAATAAAGACAATAGGCATAATCAAAGGCCTAAAACTAACATTACTTGCTTGCCCCAATGTTATTATTTAGCAAGATGTAGTTGTAGTAAACTTTCCTCTTTATTTTTCCATGTGCATGTCAAGAGAATTTACTTCAAAGATTAGAGGATATTTGTCAGCTGATTGGACCTATTTATTGTTCAAAGCTAGGTAGGGTACTAAGGTGATAATACATTTTGAACTTATTGTAATATTTCATTTGGAGCCATATATGCCAAGTATGGTGATCGCTAATTGTGTTATCTTGAACAAGGTATGTATTAAAAAATAGTGAGGTGGAATCTGAATCACCTCTAGATGAAGTCAAAGATATTTTCCTTGATGAATGGGCATATGATTTACATGGAGATGATATTTACAAATTAATTGAAGAAGAAAGACTTGGTGTCTATTGTCTTCATGAAAATGATGCACCAATTCTAACATTGATGAAAGATGAGAAGTCTAGTAAAGGACTATGGCAACTATATTTTGATGGATCTAGGAACAAACATAGCATTAGAGTTGGAATGATGTTAAATTATTCAGCCAATCAAAGGTATTTATCTTCTCTCAAGTTTAAGTTTGGTTGTTCCAATAATGTTACTGAATATGAAACACTAGTACATGGTTTGCAATGGGTAAGAAAGACAAAGGTTAATTTATTACAAGTCTTTAGAGATAGTGAACTAGTAGTTTACCAAGTAAGGGGACTTAATATATGCAATAATCCATTATTTATGTCCTATAAGCATAGATTATGGGACCTATTGATTCTATGGATTGCACCCTTGAAAGAAGACTCGACTTCTCTCCTCCACATGACACAATGGAGACTTCCCTCTTGCTATGGGCTTGGCAAAATCGAGGGAAGAATATCTAGATAAGGGCTAGCTCCCTTTGATGCATCTCTAAGGTCTTTCACTACTACTAATAATAGGGGGTGAAAAGGGAGAATGATATAACCAGAATAGAAACTATCTAAATGGTGATGCACCAAATGATTTTGGTCTACTCAACTATTTTAACACTTCAGACCAGAAGGGGGTGAATAAACACTTTATCTAACAAAAAGACCAAACTATAGGGAGATTTAATAGGGGCTTAATGAAGACATAATAAGAAGGAACTTACCATAGGCACTTTAGAAAACACACTGTCAAATAACTACTCTTCTATCTCTGTGCTCCAGGTGAAACACTTCCTGTTAACCTGCATAAATGATCTTGGCTACACTAGGTATGTTGGTGTCAATCCATGAAAGCATCAAGCTAAAATGACTGAACACAGAGTTGATACACAGACATACTCAAAAATATAACTAGTTAGATAGAGGTAAAATGTATTCTTATTTATTTAAAGGTAAAATTTGGTAGGGATTCACTGTAAAAAATGAGAGATATCTTTTTCAATTGAGAGGTTACAATATATAGCATGAAGAAGAAAACTTTGGTGCCTTATAGAATAAGTGGCTCATGTTGTGTTAAATGCCTAGGAAGGAGGAAGTCCGCTGAAGGAACCATGATGTGGTAGTCACAAGTATGAATTTTGTGCCTAAATCATATTAAATGCCACTGCAAAAGCATGGGTCACTTTGTCTATTTGAATGACAAGGTTGATTCTCAGTGAAGTTCATGCAACTGTCTACTCATTAATGTAGAATGAGGAAAAAAGGGGCACTCTATTAAATGCCCACATACCCCTTGGTGGCCACTTGGTGGAGAATATTTCATCTAAAAAAATAACTTCTTGTGTTGATGCTTTCTATGCCACTTGGACTGTTCTAATTCATGTATGTGTTTGGCTAGGTGCATCATTTGGAACATTATAAATGTTTTCATATGTGTGTGTAGTCATGTTCTAGATTCTCTATTTTGTTCCCTCTTTCCTTGCTATTTCTTATCACTTTCTAGAAATTTGAGCTCTCAAGCTATTCTTTTCCTTTTTTTGGGCTCCTTTTCTAGCAAGTCATTGAGTTTATCCTCAGGGCTTATGCCCCTTTGAATTTCGTCGGGCCTGCGCTCATGAATTCTTTTAGGCAAGATGTCCAAAATAAATCTTTTGGCTACTTGTCTAAAAGAGTTTCTTCTTGGCTTTTCCTTAATGGCTAATGCATCCTGTTAAAGTTGACATCTATGGGCCTATCACAATTCAAAAACCAATGGCTATTTCACTATCTCAAATTTGATGCCAATGGGGATGTCACCAGACATTTAAACTACCAATGGCAAGTTCATCATGCTAAAGTTGACGTATTTAGGCCTATCATCATCTTTGGTAATTCCTTTGGCATTTACAAAATGAACCTTCTCGAAGGGAAAGTGTCCCTTCAGAAAAGTGAAAAAGATCCTTTTTGAACACTGGGAGCCCTCTGCAAGGGTACTTTCCCTTCAAGCTCCTTTATCTTCCTAATTCCTTCAAACAAACTGTTCGAAGGAATTCCTTCAAACATTTTACTTGAAGGAAATCTCACCTTTAAAGTCTCATGTCTTGGCCATCCTTTGTGAATTTCTTTAGACAAAATGTCTGAAGGAATTCCTTCAGGCACTTTGTCTGAAAGAATTAACCTTTGGTTATGCATGGATTTTCTTCAGACAAAATGTCCAAAGAAATCCTTTGTCTTTTTCACCTTGTCATTTTTCTGAAGGTATTCTTCCCTTCAGGCCTTCTGCCTTGTAACTTTTCTGAATGTGCCCTCTACCCTCTGTAAGGGCACCTTGGGTATAAAATATTTTTTGGAGCTTTGTGAAAGGTCCCATTTATCACTTGCCTACCCTCCGCAAGGGCACTTGACCTTTAGGGTCTTTGTGAAAGACTTGTATTTATTTGAAATTGGCTCCTTCCTTTGTTAATAAAAGGCCTACCTGAAGGAAATTTGTTGAAGTAAAACAAGTCCTAGGTCAACCTAAAAACTTGCAAGACTCAAATCACTCATCTCTTTCATGAAAAAGGCCTATGATAAAGGGGAAAAAACCATGATTGTAGCAAGGTGAAAGCATCAAAGATTGGGACAATAAGGAAAGAAAAGGGAGACCAATTTTTGGCTTGCAGGACCAAAAATGGTCAACAATTTGGTGATTCCTAGGGGAAGCATGCCTGCTATACTAAAGAAGACTGGTAGCCTCAAATTCCATTAGGCATGGAGTTAGGATGTAGCTTGAAAAAGTTATCAATAGCCTTCTAAAGATGTATGAACCAAAAAATCTTTACCCCAAGCAATAAGGAAAAAAAACACATAACAAGGCTTAAAAAAACACTACACCTGTGCAAACAACATTTAGGGAAAACAAAGACAAATGAAAGCAAACTATTATGTACAACTAACTAGATATATTTTCCTCCCTCCTAGACCAAAGGGAAAACTTCTCAAGCCTCCATGGCAAGAAAACTTATGGTGCTAGATAAATGACTGAATGGAATGGAGACTTGGTGACTTGCCCTTCTTGCCTGCCACCTTGATTGGCTTGTATCTGAGTAGATCAGGGTCAAACATGTCTCCAATATCTATGTATTCACTTTTCCCCTTGAAACCTGATTCATGTTGGCCCTCATACTAGTGTATTTCATCAAGAAATCAATGGCTACTAGCTTATCACCATAAGCCTCATTTAGCTCATAGGCCCCTTGACATGCATCATGGGTCGACTTGTTCCCTTCTACCTCATTGAAAAACCTATCAAAATGATCTTCTATTTCATCATGGCTTTCTTGAAGAAGGGTTTCTATTGTGATTTCTAAAATGAGATCACAAACTTCTTGCTTATCCCATAGAATGTCACTTTCTTGTTCAAGGATCTCTTCTTCAAAGCTTTCATCAAGATGTACATGCCTCTCCTTTTCTTACTAAAAAACAAGAATCTCTAGTTGTTCAAAGACCTACTCCTGATCCTCCTCCAACTTGGGTCCCATGGCATGGTCATTCTCTTCATCAAAATAGTGAGGAAGTTCATCAAACAAGGGGGGAGAGAGTTCACCATGCTTACTTTCATCATCATCCATTGTTGACAAATAAAATTTGTCAACCTCTTCTTCATATTGCTGGAACATCCACATGTATACATGACCCATGTCTTCTCCATTGATGATGATGTCTTCAAAGGAAGAATCCATGATGATCTCATCCTCATTGTCACTCATGATAGCCTCTTGGGCAGCTGTAAATTGGATCCTCTCTTCTTCACTTGCCTTTTTTAAAATAGGTTCCTCCTTGAGAAAGAATGGAGTGGAGGGTTGATGGACAGACTCATGTGGAAGAGGAGGTAGTCCTTGAGCTAGAATCGAATGATTCTCTTCCTTCCATTTGGCCAACACTTTATCTACATCAGATGTGGCTTGATATCTCTCTTGAAGGAGTGTAGATGGGGGGTGTTCAAACATGGAATCTACTATTTCAGACATGGAATCTACTATTTGGTCTAAACCATCCATCACATCTTGGCTGAGGAATCTCATTCTAGACTTCAAATCTACAACTTTCCTAGCTATATTCTCTTGGCTATCATGAGGATCACCATGATTAGGAGAAGCTTCATCATTTCCAAAGCCCTGAGCTATTTCATGGTATTCCCTCCTCCAACTTAGAGTCTTGACCTCATGTTGAAAGACTTGAGGAGGTTGAGGAAGACTAGGAAGAGTCTGTTGATGCATAGGAAGAATCTCCTAAAGAGAGATGTGTTGTTTTTGGAAAGGCTTAGGATGATTCCCTTCAAAAGAGGATTCAAAATATAAGGAATTGAGAAGGTTAATTTCCATGGGAGGTTTCTCTAATGCCATTTGATGTTGGAAAGATAGGTGTAAGGGATTAAGAGCAAGAGTGGTTACTGCATCAGATGAGCTAGAGTGAGCAAGTGCTATTTGATATAAAGGATTTGGTGCACAAGAGGGGGATTTCTTTAGAATAGGAGGGGGCTACTTTAGAATGGGAGAAGGCACACAAGGTTGATTTCCTTGAATGAATGAACTCTCCCATTTTGATACTTCCTCCTTCATGGATTACAAGGCATGAGCTTGCCTAAACAAGTACTCCTCTTTGTACAAAAGCTCTTACTGATATCTATTCTGCTCCTCCAATTTGTTTATCTCCATCACTTACTTCTCAAACTCCAACATTACTTCCTTTACACTAGGTGAAGGGAAACCAGGAGAGTTACTTGAGGTGATTGCATGAACAACTTGAGCTTGATCAAAGTTATATGAAGGAGCACAAGGCCCATGCTACTGAGCAATAGAACTATACATACCAAAATGAGATTTCTTGATGGCACCAAGACTAATTAACCAGCTGATTCAACTCAGAGTCACCATTGGTGTTGGATGAAATGCCTATAGAGGTTGATTTGTTGAAGAACACACCAAAAAATCCTTCAACTCCTCAAAAAAATGAGTCCCATTGGGCATGCCAAAAATTGTTGATGTTATGGATTGCACCCTTGAAAGAAGACTCAACTTCTCTCCTCCATGCGACACAATGGAAACTTCCCTCTTGATGTGGGTTTGGTAAAATTGAGGGAAGAATCTCTAGATAAGGGATAGTTCCCTTTGATGCATCTATGAGGTCTTTCAATACTATTGCTAATAATAGGGGGTGAAAAGGGAGAAGGATATAACCAGAATAGAAACTATCTAAATGGTGATGCACCAAATGATTTTGATCTACTCAGTTATTTTAACACTTCAGACCAGAAGGGGGAAAATAGACACTTTATTTGAAAAAAAGACTAGACTATAGGGAGCTTTAATAGGGGCTTAATGAAGACAAAATGAGAAGGAACTTACCACAGGCACTATAAAAAACACACTATCAGATAACTACTCTTCTATCTCTATGCTCCAAGTGAAGCACTTCTTGTTAACTAGTAGAAATGATCTTGGCTACACTAGGTATGTTGGTGTCAATCCATGAAAGCATCAAGCTAAAATGACTAAACACAGAGTTGATACACATACATACTCAAAAGTATAACCAGTCAGATAGAGGTAAAACACATTCTTATTGATTCAAAGGTAAATTTTGGTAGGGCTTCACCTTAAAAAATGAGAGATATCTTTCTCAACTAAGAGGTTACAATATATAGCATGAAGAAGAATACTTTGGTGCCTTCTAGAACAAGTGGCCCATGCTACATTGAATTCCTAGGAAGGAGGAAGTCCACTGAAGGAACCATGCTATGGCAGTCACAAGTCTTGACTTTGGTACTTAAATCATATTAAATGTCACTACAAAATCATGGGTTTCTTTATCTATTTGAATGATAAGGTCACTTCTTAGTGAATTTCACACGACTATCTTCTCATTAATGTAGAATGATGAAAAAAGGGGCAGTCTATTGAATGCCTGCGTCCCCCTTGGTGGCCACTAGGTGGAGACTGTTTCATCCATAGTAATAACTTCTTGTGCCGATACTTTATATACCACTTGGACTATTCTAATTCATGTCTGTGTTTGGCTGGGTGCATCCTTTGGAGCATTCCAAATGTTGTCATATGTGTGTGTAGCTGTGTTTTCGATTCTCTATTTTATTCCCTCTTTCCTTGATATATTTGTCACTTTTTAGCAATTTGAGCTCTCAGGCTATTATTTTACCTTTTTTGGGATCCTTTCCTAGTGGTTCACTAAGTTTATCCTTAGGTCTTATGCCCCTTTGAATTCTGTCAGGTCTACGCTCATGAATTCTTTTAGGCAAGATGTTTGAAAGAAATCTTTCAGCCACTTATCCAAAAGAGTTTCTTCTTAGCTTTTCCTCAACAGCTAATGCATCCCATTAAAGTTGACATATATGGGCCTATCACCATTTGAAAACCAATAACTATTTCACTATCTTGAATTTGTCACCCACGGGGATGTCACCAGATGTTTAAATTGCCAACGGCTATTTCATCATGCTAAAGTTGACGTCTTTAGGCCCATCATCATCTTTGGTAATTCCTTCAGCCTTTACAAAATGAACCTTCTCGAAGGGAAAGTGTCCCTTTGAAAAATTTGAAAAGGTATTTTTTAATCACTGGGAGACCTCCACAAGGGCACTTGCCCTTCGGGCTCCTTTGTCTTCCCAATTCCTTCAAAAATTTTACCCAAAGGAAATCTTGCCTTCAAAGTCTCATGTCTTGGCCTTCCTTTGTGAATTTCTTTAGACAAAATGTCTGAAGGAATTCCTTCAGGCACTTTGTTTGAAGGAATTCACCTTTACTTCTACATGGATTTTGTTCAAACAAAATGTCCAAAGAAATCCTTTGTCTTTTTTGCCTTGTCATTTTTCTGAAGGAATTCTTCCCTTCAGGCCTTCTGCCTTGTAACTTTTTTGAATGTGCCCTCTACCCTCCACAAGGGCACCTTGGATCCAAAATGTTTTTCAGAGCTTTGTGAAAGGTCCCATTTGTCACCTGCCTGCCCTCCATAAGGGCACCTAAACTTTGGGGTCTTTGTAAAAGACTTGTATTTATTTGAAAATGGATCCTTTCTTTGTCAATAAAAGGCCTACCCAGAAGAAATATTTTGAAGTAAAATAAGTCCTAGATCAACTTGAAAACTTATAAGACTCAAATGACTCGACTCTTTCATGGAACATACCTATGACAAAGGGAAAAAAACCATGATTGTAGCAAGGTGAAAGCATCAAAGACTAGGACAACAAGGAAATAAAAGGGAGATCGAATTTTAGCCTGCAAGACTAAAAATGGTCAACAAGACCTAGTTGAAGAATTTCAAGCCTTAAATTTTCAAGCCATATCAAGAAATCAGAATAAGCATGTAGATAGGTTGGCTGCTATTGTGTCATAATTTAGTATCCCAAATGATATAAAAAGGGAAAAAAATCAATCACATATCAAGGTAGTTATGAGACCTTCTATCCCAGACAACCATGATAATTGGAAAGTATTTGAGGATGATAACCAGATTGTCCTATTCTTATAAGAGGAAGCTAAATTCTTCTCGAGGAACCAAGACAAGCCTTTACAGTAGTATGGTGACTATATTCTATAATTAAAGACAAACAAGTTGCCTAAAGGGATGGTCACCCTTGAAAACATATTTAGTAGAGATGATGAACTGAGAAAATAAAAAATTGCTTTATTAACCAAGGAAGAACACTATACAAATGTAGAGATTATAACTGGCAAGAGTTTAAAGATAGGTAAAATCTGCACATCTTTAGAAAAAGAAGCTTTTATTAAGTTATGTTCAAGTTTTGTAGATGTCTTTACATGGTAGTATAATGACCTAAAAGGTTTTGATCCAATTATAGCTCAACATACCATTGAGTTATAAGATGAGACTAGGCTAGTTAGATAGAGACAAAGGCCAATTAATCCAAATCTTGAACCTCTAATGAGAGTTGAGTTGTAGAATCTCATTGAGTCAACTATAATATATACAATAAAGCACTCAACTTGGGTGACAAACCTTGTTCTATTACAAAAGAAGAAAGGTGAAATAAGATTATGTGTTGACTTTCATGACTTGAATAAGGCCTCTCTTAAAGATCACTACCCATTTCCATCAATGGAGTAAATTTTATAGCTAGTTGTAGGTTTATAAATGTTATCTTTATTGAATGGTTATAATGAATATAACTAGATTTTGGTCAAAGAAGAATACCAGTACAAAACAACCTTCACCACAAAGTGGGAGATATTTGCATATAAAAATATGCCTTTTGGTTTATCTAATGCTGGAGCCACTTTTTAGAAGGCTATGGACATGGAATTTCAAGGTCTCCTCAATAAGTTTATACTTGTTTATCTAGATGACATATAAATTTTATCTAATAGTATAGACGAGCACATGATTCATCTTAGACAAGTGTTTAAAAGGTGTAGGGAATTTGGAGTATCTTTGAATGCAAAAAAGTGTGTTTTCTATGTTCATGAAGGTAGCCTTCTTGGAAATGTAATTTCAAAGAATGATACAAGCATATATATTGATATAATAGAGTCAATTCTTGCACTATCATTACCTAAGCACAAGAAAGACTTGAAAAGTTTTATAGGCAAGATCAACTTCATAAGGAGATACAATTTAAATTTTACTACTTTACCTAGGCTACTCATAGCCATGATAAAGAAGGGTCGGAGTTTTAGTTGGTCTAAATAAGGAGTAAGAAGTTTTGAAGAAATCAAGAAATCTATAGCCAATGCTCTTACACTTCTGAAACCTATTTTTACAAAAGATTTCTTATTATATAGCTATGCTAATATTGACACAATTTTAGGTATTCTCATGCAATAGAATAAAGATAATTTAGAGTATCTAATAGAATTTTTAAGTCAAGACTTAGAGAAATATGAAACTAGGTATTATTTTGTTGAGAAGCATGTTCTTTCAGTTATAAGGTCTCTTAAGAAGTTTAGGTACTTATTGTCCAATAATAAGATACATTTCATGGTTACACATCCAAGTGTTAACTATTTTATTCTGAACAAAGATGTAAATGAAAAGAGAGTTGATTAGATAACCAAGGTCATGGAATATGACATTGAAATCAAAGTCACAAAGTTGGTTAAAGGTAAATGACTTTGTGAGCATCTAGCCCAAGACTTACAGGAGTCTAATGAAACAGTTATGGTGTCAAATGATGAAGAACTTGAAATTTATCAGGCCTCATCTTCCAATTAGTTCTAGGATATGGTAAGGTATTTATAAGATGGTGTTTATCCTTATCATCTTACTCCTTCAAAGAGGAGATATTTTAGATTGTAGTCAATTCCTTTTCTCCTTGTTGATAATGTATTGTTCAAAAAATATCTCAAAGGCATATTATTAAGATGTATAGATTTAGGTCAAACATAGAGGTTGATTGAGTAGTTTAATGATGGAAATGGTGTAGAACATTATTTAACTAGGATTACATCCCAGAAGATCATGAGAGGTGGGTATTACTAGCTAAGTTTATTTGGTGATTACCATGCATGGATCATGATGTGCAGATAGTGTTCCATGTTTGTTGGAAAGGTGAAGCAAGCAACATTACCTCTCCAAATAATTTTAGTTAATCAACCCTTTATCCAATGTGGATTAGAATTTATTGGTGTTATCAACCCCCCATCAAGCTTAGGACATAAGTGGATCTTAATTACCATAAATTATTTTACAAGGTGGATAGAGGCAGTAGCATTAAAAGAAGCCAGTGAAACTAGTGTTTTGGACTTCTATAAAGGTTTTATTACTAGATTTGGGGTCCCTTAAACTATAATTTTTGATAATGCAATGGCTTTTGTATGATCTAATATCAGCCAGTGGGTAGTTCAACATAGTGTTTTCTTGAGTACCTCATCAAAATATTATCCACAAGGCAATGGCCTTGCTGAGTTTACTAACAATAATTTATTAAAGATGATCAAGAGGACTATAGAAGATAATAAGAGATCATGGCATTTTAAACTTAAGTTAGCTCTATGAGATGATAGGATCACCTATAAAAGGCTAATTGCTAATTCTCCATACAAGCTAGTATATGGTAAGGAAGAAAGAATGCCTATTTCTCTTGAATTCCCTACTTTGGAAATGATGCATTAGCTTAAGTTTTTGGAGAATGATCCAATGCAAATAATATATGTTGAGCTCATGGATCTAGAATAGACAATGCATTAGTTAATGTTGGCTATGGAAGCCCATCAAGCAATGAAAAAAGGATCTTTTGATAAAGGAACTTCTTCAAGAGCTTTCTAAGAAAGAGATTTGGTCCTCAAGTGGGATGAAGATAGAGCTAAGCCAAGAAAGCATAATTTTTTTAATTCTTTTTGGATTGGTCCGTATACAGTCTCTAGTTATAAGGCCCACAAAGCTTTCTAGCTTACAAAGATTAATGGTGAAGAACTTCCTATCCTAATCAATGGGATACATCTCAAGTAGTGCTATTAAGGAAGCTAAGTCCCCTGTACATATTTAGTTATTTTTTTTCTAATTTTTTTTATAACACATTTAGTTTGTTTCCTTTCTATTTTGTCCCAAATAATTGTTTTTCTTTGATTAATTGTTTATTAGTTTAGCTGCTTTTACTACTTAGGTTAGTTTTCCTGCTTTCTATTGTTTCTTTCCTTGTTTGTTGGAATTATTCTACCTTTTCAAATCAAAAGACTGTCTTTTAGTCATGTAAATGGTCCATGTATTCTTTGTAATAATCCAAGAGTCATGTATATGGTCCAAGTTCTAAAGCATAGTAGGCATGTTGCCCAACTAAGTCACCAAAGATGTTGACCAAATTTGGTCTATATACCAAAAATGTGCCTAGTCCAAGAGTTCAGTGGAAGGAGCAAAATATTGAGGTTAGGAGGATCCAATGATTTAACTTGAGTAAGTTTTGGATGGAATGAGTGGCCTAAAAAGATCATGCAGCTTGCAAATCCCTTTAAAACCTTTAAGTCCACTTAAAGTGTAATTTTTCATCTTCTAAAGATAGTTATAGATTTCCAGAGCCCCCATGAGGTGTTAAAAGTGCTTGGAATAAATATGGAAGTGCATGGAGTTCATCTAGTTCTTCATTGTGCTCATCTTGACATTTGAGTCTAGTGGCAGAAAGTCTATGTAGGTAGTTTGTTGATGCTATATCTCACATATATGGATGAGTCAAGAATAATTGTTCACATGGGTTTGTTTATTTTTGTTCCTAAGACATATGCACCAAGTTTAAACCCATTCACCAAAGTGCATCAAAAGATATTGAGGTCTAAAGTTTCCATCTCAAACAAAATCTGTTAAATATTTATACTTAGCCATTTTCATAGGAGTTCAAATAGAGCCGAGTGAGCATCTTCCCAAAGATATATCTTGCATATGTGATAGATGTAAAGGAAAATGGTCATATGGGTTTTTTTCACATTTGTGTCTAAAATATACACGTTAAGTCTTAGATCCTCTATTGAATTTCAGCTAGAGATATACATTTGAAAATTTGGGCTCCCAGGCATTTTTAATAAACCAAATGAGCTCAATCATCACTAGGACATCATGCAGGAGTGAATAGATCGATGAAATTTAAAATTTTATATCTTCATTCAGAAGGTTCCCAAGACTAGAGGATCAAAAGGGTTCATCCCTTTCAATCTCAAGAACATCTCCTACAAGTTTGGTGCCTCCATGATCCTCATACTTCAAGATATAAATCTATAAAATTAGTCAAAAAATATAAGATGGTTATGCAAACATCAAGTTTTAGATAGAACAAAGGAAATCCATTTGAGCTTAAATTTTATGGTCACACTAACATCAATGACATTCATGAAAATTCTATTTGATGAGAGTGAGGATATCAATTTTAAGATCATGAACTAGTCATTGGATTTCAAACAGTGGGTCCCAATAGATCAATGATTGGTGTTTAAGCAATCATTTAGATCTAATGGCGAGTGGAGGTCAAAGAGGTCAGAGGATATAAAGGAAAAAAGTGTGCATGATAAGTGGCACAAGCATGTTCAATTGGTAGAAGATCAATGACTCATGGGCATCTATACATAGATAAATCAACAGAGCGAGGAGAATTCAATAAGTCAGTGCATCTACAAAGCCAATAAACTTAAAGATAGTTAGGCAAGGTGTATATGGTATAAGTTGGAAATTAATAGCAAATAAGCAAAAGGGAGCTTAGGGCATTTTTGATGAAAGTCAAAAAGGTTATTTTGGACCTAGGTAAAGCAAATGACAAAGAACAGAGCTCGAAGGTGAACCAAGAACATATTTTACAAATCAAGCATTACCAATAGATCTCTATACAGGTGAAATAGATTTTTTGGATCTAATACATAAGGTGAAGATAGATCAATGATTGTGAAGCAAAGTGAAGAAATTTACAGACTTTCATAGATATTGTAACTATGTGAAAACTAATGATCTAAGATTAGTTTTCACCTATAGTGGACTTGTGGCTTGCCTATCATCATGGTCACATTTTTGATAAGTAGGCTCAGATGGCCACTTAATGCAGATATGACACATTTCAATTAGTTCTAAGACATGATCCTTGTTAGTAGATCATTAGATAATGGCATGGTTCTAAGAAGAGACCTCGTGGTTAGATAAGGGTAATGAACATTTAACTCTTTTATAGAATTCATTCCTTGTTGATAAGATTCTGAGTCAGCATCCTCGAGAGTGTTAATCAATTGAAAGCATTTGGGCCTTTTCTAATTCATAACTCTCTCTCTTTGTCTCTATCTCCTTATCTTTTGTATAATTACAAGGTTCTAAGCTTTAAATTGATCTCTCTATCCCTCTTTTGGTATGACCAGACTCTAAAAAAAATTGGTACTGAGACATCTTTTGATGCAATAAAGACTGAATTCTATCCTTTTCTAAGGTGGATTGAAGTGTGTTCTATAAATTCATGCATTGTGGTTAAGTGAATGTATGTTCCTTCTTTATGTTTGATTTTTTATCACCTTTAGGAAGTGATATAGTAGTTCTTATAGGTCATTATAAGTGTAGTTTACAGTTTATCATCTAGTTTGAAAGTGGATATTTACCCTCTCTTGCTAATTTGATAACTGATCAATGCCTTATTCTGAAACATTTATGTGAGATTGATGTTCTTTGGTCTTGAAAGTGTCTCATAGTGTGTTTTTTGTGAATTGGAGTGATCAAAACATTGGTGCATCACCACGTTTACATGATTTTTCAAGTTTTGTCAAATCTCTCTCCCTTTTCCAATAAAGTATTAGTTTAGGTTTAGTGTAGGTGATAGATCCGTTAGGAATTTGGTCTTCTTTGGAGGTCTGATCCATTATTAGGATACCCACATCCTAGGATCAGTCCCATATTGGACTAGATTTGAGTAGGAAGATCTGAACAATTCCCTCCTTAGCTAGGGTGCAAATCTAGAACACCAACAATTATTAGTTCAAAATCATAGATAAAGTAGGCAAAATCACAACTTGTGGTATCAAAATTGTACATAATAGAGGTGATAATGAAAATTTGTACTAGACTTAAAATATTTACAGACTTACAAAGATTAAATGATTTATAATTTTTTTAGATTGTGATCTTATTAGATATAGGATATTTATAGCATATTTTTAGGATTAAAACATTGTTAAATTAAGGCCAAAATAAAATCAAAACTAGGGTGTTACAGTTTTGCTTAATGCCAAATTTTCAATCCAATATTGCAAAACAAAGGTTAGAGATAGATTGAAACATGTACAGATAGACAGTAAAAAATATATGTATAGTAAAAATATAAAACAAGCTACAAAATAGACACTTAAAAATTGCTACTAGTCAAAATTACAACTTAATATGTCAAAATTGTAGATTCTTTCAAAATTGTAAATATTAGTAAGTGATTTTGATTAAATTGTAATTGGATTATTCAAAATCATAAATAGAAATTAGAATCATGACTATTGAAAAGCAATTTTGCAAAACTATTATAAAATAGTTAGATAACCTAATGGTTAATAGCTACAATTATGATCTAATTCAGAATCATGACTATCAAGATCAAACCTGCAAATGTAGAATCATTATTTGTAGTTCAAAATTACTATTTGCCTAGAGAATGAGATTTTGAAAAATTGAAGCCCAAACTCATACCTTATCAGCCCTGCAAGCTGCATAATCACACTTCACATATAATATTAACACAAAGGAGGGCTCCTACTATGGTCACCAAATGTGAGATGATAAATTTGAGCAATGGTTTTGATTATGCAAATTATAACAAATTTAATCAAAAACATCAATCCACTTAAATATTTAGAGCCATTCGACTATAATTCAAGTAAAATAAACATTAAAACCAACATTTTAAATATAAATATAAATTCTCTAAACAAGATTCAAGACAAGAAAAAGACTTAGTTATTATGGATTGCTTAGAGACTTAGAATTTTAGTATGATATTGACATAATTCAAGGCTTGGATTGCATGTATTATTTGATAGTTTGAAGAAAGCATTAATGGATTGGTTTGAATGGTGGATGGGGGGTGTTTAAATAGAGGAGAATGAGAGAAATTAATGGCTAGGAATAAGCTATGATTAAGAGTGGAGAATTATCCAAGGAATTAAAAATTCTTTGGATGATTCTAGAGGAGAGAATTTTTTAGAGGTAGAAGCCTCTAGAGTCTCTTTAGAAGTCTAACGATAATTAGTAGATGATTACTCATGTGATTAGGGGGTTCATAGAGAATCTAGGGGAGTAGGAGAGGTTACTCATAGGCTAAGGTATGTGGAAGGGAATTTTAAATTCTCAAATAAATGGGGTTAGCTAGTGGATAATAGGGAATTATGTGAATTAATTAGTTTATATAATGTTATAAGGTTATTATGTGATATGAATAATGAAGAGGGGGTACTAGAATAAATGGATTTAATAAGATGAATTAGATGAAATAATGTGAGATAGAAGATTATTGTATGAAATTAGCGATAGAGGGAAGCAAGAAAATTTAGATGTATACAATCGCAACCCTTGGTTTTGATCATTATTAATAATATTATCCACGATCTCTCCTATTATTTCAATATATCTTGACATTATCTTATTTTATTAGACATAGATGTATGTTTTAATGGATTTTATTCCACAAATGTAATCTTATCATCTCCTATTTCTCTATGAACTTCATTACATAGTCCTTTTGTATCTTATCCTTTTGGTAGCTTCTTTAAATGTTTTGACCCTTTTTTTTTGGGGGAGATTTTTATAACTCATCAATCTTTGTTCTATCATTCTTATGGAATTGTGTCACTTTAGAGCATGAGAATGAGTCACGTGTTTCATTTTCATGATGGAATCCACAATTTGTATATAACTTCAATGCAATTTCTATCAATATGTCCCACTTTTCTACATTTGTAACATGTTGGTGGGGGTCTCTCCTAATTATAACCATAGTTATAATTTTTATTTTACCCTCTCCCTCCTTGGTAATTTCCACATCCTCCCTAGTATCCTCACTTATATCCCCCTAGCTACCTTCCATATAACCACCTTGGTTGTTATTATAATACTATGGTTGGTTATTTTAGGATTTAAAATATTTAGGTGTGTGTTAGGAACTCATGTCCTACCCTTCTCTTTGCATTATTAGTGTATTAGTCGCTATGGATGTATATGCTTTGTAATTCATCCCTTGAGCATATTTGAATTATCC
This sequence comes from Torreya grandis, assembly GCA_037957365.1. Classification (NCBI taxonomy): domain Eukaryota; kingdom Viridiplantae; phylum Streptophyta; class Pinopsida; order Cupressales; family Taxaceae; genus Torreya; species Torreya grandis. The sequence continues at coordinate 3,382,797 of JARHVA010000210.1, forward strand.
CACACACATGGGAAGTAGTAGTTTTTAGAATAGATTTGGTATTTAAGTGTTGAGGCCCAATGAAGGTATCCACAAATATTATTGCATTGAGCTTGCTCAAAAGAGGTTTCCCCATCGAAGTGGCCTATGATATAAATGTTATTTTTGGTTGTTTTCTAAAGTTTATTTAATTATTTATTTATTTTTTGTAGTTCATAAATTTGTGCAGAAGGATCCTCACATATGGTATAAAAACACTTTCTCTGCTTACAGGTAGATTTTAGATATTTTTTTTTCCAGAAATGGCTTTCTAAGAGTTGTACCATTTACACAAATATTTTTCCTTGCTTCTATTTTTTACATATTTATTATAGGTTCAAATAAGGGTAAATACCCCTCCGCATAACTATGAGAAGTAATTAGGCATAATCAATAAAACTCATTATGAGGAGTACCATAGGAAACCTGAAGTAGATGGCACACTAAAAATGCCTACTAGCAAAAAGGGCAATAGCTCCATCCCGTTGACTAGTTTCCACTTGTGAGGTAAACCAAAAACTATCGCATAGGGTTAAATCTATGAGCATAACTTTTATAAAGAGTGATACTCACTCAAAAAACATTGGTATCCAAAAAGAATCCTTAAGACCCTTAGGTATCTAAATAGACTTGGGGCCCATACCCAACATAATAGTTTTAGAAGACCAATAGTAGAGTGATCACAGTTGAGAATAGTTGGTCACTACACACTTGTAGATAGGATTTTAGTAAGAGTAACCAAGTGGAAATCATTTTTTTCACCATATCTCTCCCTCTATAGTCCTTTTGACTCAAAAATTTCTTGGAGCAACTAAAATTCCATTCTACACATTTTTTCCTTGAGGGTCCATATCCAAATTCCACTTCTATTAGCCAAATATCTCAATTTTTTTAGGTTTTTCCATAACTTATTTAGTTTTTTCCCTCTTACTTCAAAACCTTCCCATAGTGTTGATTTCCATTTTCTACTCCTCTATCCCTCTTGGACAAATTATGATTACAAAATTATCCTTGCCTTCATCAATCCTAATCAGAAGGTGCAAAAAAATAGTAAAAGTACATTTACCCCTTTCGATTGAGTTCAAATTTAAAAAAATCCTTATTGACTGCATCTTAAAATGCATTTTTCTATTCCTTACCCAAAAAAAAAAATGTTTATGGTATCCACTTGTGAAGGCACAAATATCATGGAGGAATAAATCACAAAATTGAAATCCTAGGTCATTAAATTAACCGATATGATGTGTGGAATGAATTAGCAAAATAACCTTTCACTTAATAAATTGTAGAAGGATTCTTCTTTAAATAATAGTTTCTATTCTCCCCACACATCAAGTGGGCCCAAGCTAGACTTTCTATGGTTCAATGGTATAGAACCTATAGTCTATATATATTAATCTGAGAAATTTTTCAACCTTCACAATACCTATTCTATCAATAGAGTTCCAATTTCTTCCTTCTACTTGGAATAAGAAGCACTCCAATGGTACCATTGGTATCTCAAGTCGAATGATGAATCTGATTAGAAAACCTTTACATTCTTAATTTTGGGTAGGTTTGGTCCCTCAACATTCAAGGACATTTCAGGAGTTCTCCCTAAACTTTGTTAGATAGGCACCATTCATTATTATCAGATTGAATTCGAGAAACTGGCTAATCACATTGAAGAGTTATCAAATGAATTATTCAAGAGTTGTTTTATTAATGGCCTCAAAGATCCAATCTACTATAAGGTGAGTTTTTTACAGCCCAATGACATGATGGATTCCTTGGGTATAGCTAAGTTAGTAGAAGATAAATTCTCAGTGCGGCATTGACCCCCCACTTCCCATCCATAAAGAACACAGTGAACCAGTGGCTAGCCACAACCATACCAATCAAGTACCTTACTAAGATAGAGATGTGGGATCATAAGGAGAAATCATTATGTTATAACTATGATGAAAAATGGACTAAGGGTCATAAGAGCATCACAAAAATATCTACTTTCTAGATGTGGAATCACCACCAGAATAGGACAACAAGCTTGATATCTAGGAATTCCAAGATATTTAAGTAGAACAAGGCCCCTCAGAGTACTCAATGGCTCAAGAGACTCAACCCAAGATATGTCTAAATGCACTATTAGGTGTTACCACACCTCAAACCATGAAGGTCAAGGGGTTTTTAAAAAATATCCTTCTCAGATTCCTCATTGACTTTAGTAGCACTCACAATTTGATTAATCCCTGCATTGCTAAGTAGGTAGACTAGTTTATACACCCTTGTTATATCTTTGAAGTCATGATTGCTAATGGGGGAATATTTCCATGTAAAGGGAAGTGTCAAAATGTGCATATCATGATAGGTGATTAAATTCTTAACTCAGACATGTTTGTCATACCCTTAAGAGGATGTGATTTGTTCTTAGGGGTGTAGTGGATCTGCACATTGGGAACTATTCTATGGGACTTCTCTAAGATTTGGATGTAGTTCAAATATAATGGCTAGAAGTAGACATTAAAAGGATTATTGGATAAATATGCTCACATCATCAATTTTCATCACATGGAAAATATTCTCAAGAAAGGCTTGCATGGGATCATTACCCAACTACACTCCATCCAACTCCAGCTCCCCACTGCTACTAACTACCCTATTGATTTACATGTTGTCCTTGATAAGCATGAAATAATTTTTTTAGAGCTAGTGGGATTACCCCCTTCACACCCTAAAGATCATCACATTTTTCTCCTTCCATGAGCTATCTCACCTAACATCTAGCCATACCGATATCCCCATCTACAAAAGACTAAAATTGAGTAACTAGTATGATAATTCCTCAAGTCTAGGTTTATTCACCCTAGCACCAACCCATACTCCTCCTTAGTGCTTATTATACACAAAAAATATGGGTGGTGAGACATCTTATTTGACTTTCGTACCCTTAACCACCTCACTATAAAAGATAAATTCCCAATTTTGATCATCGATGAACTTCTTGATGAGCTCCACAGGGCAATTTTTCTCTCAAAATTAGGTCTTTATTCAGACTATCATCAGATCTGCATGTATGATTATGACATTCCAAAGACAAACTTTTGCACTCATTGTGATCACTATGAATTTTTGGTCATGTCATTTAGACTTAAAAAATGTCCCTTCAACATTTCAGGCTCAAATTAATAAAATCTTTCAGCCTTTCCTCCATCAATTTTCTTTGGTTTTCTTTGATGTCATTTTGATCTACATCCACATATAGATCGAGCATATATAGCATATTGAAAATGCATTAAAATATATAGCAGGAAATCAATTATGCCCCAAATAGTCCAAGTGTTCCTTCGATTAAGGAGAATTTAAATATCTAGGGCACATTGTTGTAGCTGATGGGGTCCACGTGGATCCAAAAAAATTAGTGTCATGTATCATTGGCCTCGACCAATAACCCTCAAGATCTTTTATGGATTCTTAGGCCTTATAAGATACTACTAAAAGTTTGTCAAGGATTATGGAAAGATCATGCCTCCTTTGAATTCCTTATTGGAGAAGGATGCATTTGCATGGGATGTCGTAGCTGACCAGACATTCATGGCACTCAAACATGCTATGTGTAGCACACCATTTGTGGCCATGAGAACTTCACCAAAACTCTCACCATAGAAAGTGATACCTATGGTAATGGCCTAGATATTGTTCTTTTCCAAAAGGGCCATCCCATTACCTTTATTAGAAAATCCATTTATGGATGGAATTTGGCTTTTTCTACATATGAAAACAAAATGATGGCAATTCTGCATGCAATAAAAAAATGGCAACCATACTTGGTAATATTTTTTGCATCAAAATCAATCACCAGAGTTTGAAATATTTCTTGGAATAATAGGTCTCATCACCAACACAATAGAAATGGGTCAATAAACTCATGGGCTATGATTATGAGATCTCTTACAAGAAGGGTAAAGATAATGTCATGATGGATGCTCTCTCATGCACATTTGAATACCATATTTCCCTTTCTACCATCTCCATTCCCATTCCAAATTTGTTGGAATATGTACACCAAGGGTATGCAAATGATCCCTCCTTAGACCACCTCAATCAAGAATTGGAAACTAACCCCTCTACATTACCACACTACTCATGGGATGGTGCTTCTCTATGATACAAGGGTTGTCTAGGGCTTCTCCACAGAATAGACCTTCATCAAGCTATAATTTATGAAATCCATGCTTCTCCATTAGCAAGACACTAAATATTTCTCAAAACATATGAGCGGGCATTTCAAAAATTCTTTTGGAAGGGGATGAAAGGGGAAATTAAATAGATGGAGGTTGAATGTGACACCTACCAACATAATAAAAGTGAAATAATATCGATTCCTATACTCGAGCCCTTGCCCATTCTTATTAGGATCTAGATAGATATTTCTATGTATTTCATTAAGGGGCTTTTTAAATCTAGAGGAAAAATAGTTATCCTAGTCGTGGTAGATCACCTCTCCAAATATAGTCATTTTTGTGCCCCCAACTATCTATATACAACGTCCACAATCACACAAGTTTTCTTGGATCATATCTTTCATCTTCATGACAACCCTTCTTCAATCATCTCTGATCATGATGCAACTTTCACTAGCTATTTTTGGATGGAACTATTATGTTGCATAAACACACAACTGAAGATGAGCTCCAAGTATCACCCCCAAATAGATGGCTAGATAGAAATTGTCAACAAATACTTGGAAACATTAATTCATTGCTTTGCTTCAAAATAACAACACTAGGTAAAGTGGCTTCCCCTCACATAATGGTGGTATAATACCTCCTACCACACTTCTACTAAAATGACTCTATATGAAGTGATTTATGATCAATCAACCCCAACACTTCTCCTGTATACTCTCAATAGTTCATTGGTTCAAGCGGTTGATACTACTCTCTGACATCAGGATCAAATTTTCAACATCCTATAGGAAAATTTGCATCTAGCACATAACTAAATGAAGCAACAAGATAATCAACACCACTCCAAGCATACCTTTCAATCTAGTGATATGGTTTTTCATCATCTATATCCTTACAAACAATCATCCCTAAAACTAAAAGGGTGTCATAAGCTTGTTCTATAGTTTTATAAGCCATTTAAGGTTCTCTTATAGATTGGGTTTGTTGCTTACAAGTTGGAGCTTCCACATTCCTCCCTAGTTTACCCAATATTCCATGTTATCTGTTTGAAGAAAGTTCTTGGAATCACCATTAGAGTGTAAATAGTTTTACCAAAACTTGATAATGAAGGCTCCATTCTTCTCAAACCAGAAGTAGAGTTAGATAGGCACACCTTCCAACTTCACTCCTGCTCAATCATAAATGTTTTAATTTAATAGCACAACATGCAACCAAAATATGCAACATGGAAACCAAAATATGTAACATGGAAATCACTATTCCAGTTTCAAAAACAATTCCCACATTTGAAGCTTTGAGGATAAAGCTTTTTCTAAGGGGGAGGGGTTATTAGGAACTCATGTCCTACTATTCTCTTTGTATTATTAGTGTATTAATTGATATGAATACATATGCTTTGTAAGCCCTCCCTTGAGCATATCTGAATTATCCCACACACATGAGAAGTAGTAGTTATTATAACATATGTAGTATTTAAGTAAGTTTTGAGGCCTAATGAAGGCATCCATGAATATTATGGTGTTGAGCTTGCTCAAAGGAGGTTTTCCCCTCAAAGTGGCATGCGGTCTAAAAGATATTTTGGGTTATTTTTCAAAGTTCATTTCATTATTCATTTATTTTTTTATAGTTTGTAAATCTATGCATAAATATTATCACATGGGCCAACTGTTCCATGTAATGATGGTTCATTAGAAGAAGAGGCAAAGAAAGAATGCAAAATATTGTATAACTATGTAGAAAATTCGTTGATGTTTGATAAGTTATAAAACAATGTACATGCTCCATATAATGTCTGAAGTGGACTAGAAGTAGGTGAATCAGGAAATAACTCCTCAATATCTAGAAGGTGATAAAGAGATGGTGGAGGTTTGTCCTCATCACTATTCTAGTCATCTATCCTAGATGAAGAGTCCTTAATAACAGATTTGAGCTCAGGCTTAGAAATTTATTCAAATCCAGGTGAGTATGATGAAGAAGATTCTAAAGGAGATTTAGGGACAAAGTGTGAAAAGGTATACAATCAAGTTTAATGATCAACTAATTTCATTGCCAATATAGTATCATTATACAATTCTCTGACATACACTTAATTTGGAGTGAACTCAACTCACATGTCAAGAATAAGGTGAGTAATTTGGTAAATTGATAGGATATTAGTTAAAAGTGAGGGAATACTTAGAACATTATTAAATGTTTCACCACTCACTTCAACAGACCCTCTTGTGAAAACCTATGTAGAAGTGTTGTCACCCAAATGAAAAGTGGACATGTCACATGGTCCCAAGGAAGTGAAATCAATATGTGAATAAGCCATGTGATGTGATGCACTAGAGTCAATGACCCATGTAGGAGTCGAAGGTAAAATTACAACTAGGGCCCTATCTTCCACTTTATTCTCACATTTTTCTTTTTTTCTTTTCTTTACCATTGGCATTTGCCTTGGAGGATTTTGGGGTTGATGAAGATGGTTTGATAGACTCAGAAACACCTATATTGTTCTTCTCAAGAAGGCTTTTTAGGTGGTCAATCTAATTTTTCAAACATTTGATTTCATCATGCTTGCCTATGCAATACCCACCTTTGATCCTCTCTCTCTTAGGCTTAACACTGGAAAATGATGTATCATTAGTTAATTTGGAGGTGGGAGGTTTTTTTTTTCTTTCTTATTATGTTTCTTCTCTTTGTTTTTTCAAGCCTTCTATTTCCCATTCCCAACAAATATGGATTGAGGTTTTGAAGACTTTGTTATGCCCATATGGATCAACTTATCTTGATTTTGAGTCAAGTTAGAAACAAAGGTATATAAAGAAGGCATATTCCATGTGGTTCTAAGAGCACTTTTTATTGCATGGAAATTGAAAACAAACACATAGTAATCTGGACCCAAACTAGAGAGAATGGACATAACAAGTTGATTATTTTTATTATTTGTACCACATTCTTTTAACTTCAACCTTAGGGATTTAAACTTAGTGAATAAATCCTATAATGTGTCAAAGTCATATGGGCTTAAGTTGATGAGTTCATTCTTTAGTTCTTGACCTCTCATCTCATCTTGCTTCCTAAATATTTTTTTCAATACAATCCATACTTCATTAGGTGTTTTAGTAGATTCAATGTGAAAATATAAGTTAGGAGAAATAGACAAATTAAGACAATCATGTGCTTGATTATATCTATTAAACCATTTATTTTTTTTTGCATCTATTGTAGGTTCAATTTTCTTGTTCGTAGTTATCCTATAGAAGTCTTGTCTTCTTAGAGTATGTTGCATGTTGTTTTTCCATTCATGATAATTGAATGCAGTTTGAAGAGAAAACAACCAATAATCCATGATGCAAGAAAAGAAATTGTAGAATTGAATGTGCAAAAATAAGAACACAACACTCTCCCCCGTCATCGCCCCGCTTTCCCACGTCGCTCCCTCTCCCGAATTAAAAGATTATGAACCCCCTATTTGATATTTTATAATTTTAATGAATTTTATAAAATAAACTATTCCAATGGAACAAACATAAAATATCATACATTTTTTTAAGAAAACGACACTCAATTTTGTTCAAATGCTCTACACAAAATTCACATTGGAATCATAATTAAACCTCTAACCTCTTTAAAGCAAATTACAAATCTTATCCAATTCTCCTATGCACCTTTATGGGCCAATTAGTGGAAAACTTAAAGGCAAAATAAAAGCTAGTTATTCTTTAAAAATTAAGAAAATAACAAGTTTCAAAATAATTTTAGAGCACCAAAAAAATTAGGTTTGACTTAACTTTGAAAAAGATAGAGAAGCCCTGCCATGGAGAAGAAAGAGTAAGACCAGAGATAAATGCAATATGGAAGGACGGCTTGGAGACCATGTTAAGGTGCTTTAATGGACGTTGCATGCCATGGCAAGGTCATTGTAGGCTGATAAGTGAAGGCCCAGGTCTGAATGGAACATGTAACAGGTATAGGAGGCGTAATGGAGTCATGTAGGCCTCGAAAGAGCTGGTGTAGAGGATCCAATCGATCCGTACAGATGCAGGTAGCTCCAAAGATCACTCAGAAGCATCAAACTAGGGTTCCCATGGGCCAAGAGGAGGTCGTCCAAGATTGCATAAACCCAATATAGAGTGTAAACTAAGTGCAGGGTTTACAGATCATGTGGCACCAATGGAGAGGCAGGATGACAATGGCAGGTATGTGGAGGGCTTGTGTAGGCCTGAGACATTGAAACCCTTAGTATGTAGGTTAAAATCCTTAAAGGAGCTCGTAGAACGACATGTACAGGGTAGACTTGGGTCTGCAAGGGGAAAAATAGCTCGTAGCAGCTTGAATGACCATGTAGCTTTGAACAGGGGCGTGTAAGCGCTCTAATAGGGGTCTCAAAGATAAAGTGGAAGCTCCAAATAAGCAAACTCTGTAACTCGCACAAAAAACACCTCTACAAAGATTGTTTAACCGATAGAATCTCAAACAGAGGTAGACATGAGGCCTTAGAAATCTTGAACATTCCAGTAGAATCTACATGGTAAAACTACTCAAATCCACCGTTAATCTCAGCCACAAAAAAGGCATATCAGATCAATTGAATCAGATAATTAGTAAGTCCTATTTTTACAAATAATAAACTCAAGATCTTAAAATTTAATAGCAAACAAGAAACCAGACAATCAATAAACTAGATGGCACTTTGATACCATAAAATGCATAGATTTGTAAGCAAGATCACTCAATTGCATACACATTGCTGTGAGCAAAAATAGAAATGAGAATATTACACAAAAACTAGACAAATCATCCAACACATTTCATATAGAATAGCTCACAAATAGGAGAGTAATGTGTGACTCTTCTATGAATAATCACAAAATCCTAGAATAGGCATGTAACTTATAAGTGTGAAATGATCAATTGAAGAGTAACATCCACTAACCAATAATAATGAAAAAAAGTAACTTCCTATGTCTAAGTACACATAAACAAACTAACTCAAATGTAATAATAATCCATATGTGTAAACATAATTCAAATAAAAAAATAAAAATAAAAAAATATATATATATCATGCACTAACAATATATATCTAAATACTATCCGTGTTGAATACTTAAATGTTCAAATAAAATAGATAAACTCTTACTTTACATAAACTCTAAAATATATATATTTGGTGATAAATCATTCATCATTGGTGATTTGAAACGTTTATTTAAAACTATCACACCTTTTATATATATATATATATATATATATATATATATATATATATATATATTCACCCTATTATCTATACTCTATTATCCATATGTATGACTATAATAAAATAGTTCATTAGTACTAAGCATCAAATTGGGATTTCTCTATCATAAACAAGTACATTTCAAGATACTTTCATGTTAAGTATGAAGTTGGCAATTGCTTTGTAAAAATCAAGATGGTTTTATTATATTGACTTGTTGAACATGTTGTATCAAGTTGAAATTTTTCTATCCTAAACAAATGCATTTCAAAATGCTCTCATTCCAAATTTTTTTTTAGGTTATGCATCAACTTGGCAATGCTTTTGTAAAAATCAAAGTTGCCTTACTACATTGACTTGTTGAACATGTTTGTATTGTGGCTATATATGTGTGTTTTTGGGATTAAATAATTCATATTGGCTGAGCTTTGAGTGGTTATTCTTATATTATACTAATCCATAGTAGATAAGTATGCCCAGAATTAAATAGTTCATAAAATAGTTACATATCTAACTCTCTATTCAAGGATGCATACCTAACTAAATGAGTTTTAATATGATTTTTTTAGATCAATTTATATTTTGTGAATTAAATAATTTTACCAATAAATTAATAATATTTCGACAATTAAATGAAAATTTGATAACTTCAAAATTTTACAAATATTTTTACTAACAAACCAATAACATTCTAAAATGTTTGTATGTTATGCATCAACTTAGTAATTCTTTTGTAAAAATCAAAATGGCCTTATTACATTGACCAGCTGATCATGTTCATATTATAGCTATATGTATGTGTTTTTGGGATTAAATAGTTCATATAGGCTAAGCTTTGAGTGGTTATTCTTCTATTATACAAATCCACATTAGTTAAGTGCGACTTGCATTATAAAATTCAGAAAATAGTTTCATATCTAACTCTGTATTCAAGAATGCATACCTAATAAATATATTTAAAATATCTTCTCATAAGCATGTATTTATGAAAAAAATCAAAGTTTATGTCTCCCTCTTTAATCCATTTAATCCTATATTATTGTTTCCTCATGATTTATTCTGTCAAATTCCGTTCCATATTTGATTAATCAAATCAAGCTCCTTTTGTTTGAGATCTTCAGTTATGCTTCTCAAACAAATAGTTCCAGTGAATTTTTATATCCTATCAAAAATATCTTTCCTTTTAATTTGGATACACCCAAATTCATTCCAATTCCACTTCATAAGTTGGGACTTGACAAATCCAAGTTTCTGTAAAAACATATAAATTTTAGTACCATGATGAGGTTTACCCTTCTTCCACCAGGCCTAAATTTTGTTCTGAAGATCATCATGCCAAAGCCACATTAGATGGAAATGAAAAGGATATTTTGGGCACTGAGGATTCCATATTTCTATCATAACTAGCTAATGATCTAACCCAACATTGTTGAGAATTATAGAATTGGGGACTTTCCTAGAGACAAAAAACTCCTCTGTTAATAAAAATCTATCCAATTTTTTTCCAATACAATCATTACCTGATCTTTGATTGAACCATGCCAAAAACCCATTATCCATCTTAATGTCAATGAGATTAAGAACATAAATATATTCCTTCACAAGGATAGAGTTAACATCAAGCTTCTTGTTGCTCCTAAATTTTTCATCTAAATAAATGATATAAATAAAATCCTCTCCAATTATGACCCAAGCTCCAGGAAAGAGAAGAATGATGTAGTTGAGATTCTTCCATTGCTTTTTATTTTCTTCCAAAGCCATGGAGAGGTAAGTGTTGATAAACAACACTAGCTGATTAGAGTGTCTGATTTGAGCAAAGATAGTTATGATTCCTGATATAACCACAAATTCAATCATCACAATTTCCATGGGATTCCACAAACAACCAATGCCCCCTAAAGCTCCTTGAGATTCATTAAACAAAATATTAGTAGTTGGACAAATCTTCTTAGCCAAAGTATTCATTCTATCATCAAATAATTTGGTTTCCTATAAAAAAGCATATGAGGACTATGAAATTTTAACATTCTAATAATTTCATTGCATTTAGAGAGGATACTTTTAAGATCCTTGATGTACCATGAGAAGCATTTCATGTTGAAATATGGTTGAATGCCAAGGATATCCATTTTGTTTTCCCTGAAGAGACTAATTTTTCTCCTTTCCTCTGAAGTTGGCTCGCTTTAGATTTCTTTCCATCTTTTAGATTACTATCCTTCATCATCTTCTTATTTGAGGCTTTACTAATTTCACTTGGCTCCAAGAAGGAAGGGATATTCAAGGATGGTGAGTAGGGGACTAATGCATGTAATGGGGGATCATCCAAAAGATTATTTGAATCTGTAATCATTTTTTCATAACTGTCTAATTTGTGTTTTTAAACCTAAAAGGTATCCGTCTAAGAATAAGTGATGAGATTATGTGTGGTTGGAAAATTAGAATTACCAGCATATTATTTCCCTAGGTCAGGGGGGTCAAGAGGAGGTTCTTTGGTAAACTATGTTTCAAGCCCATTAGTTTTCATAAACAACCCATTGTCTTCTTCAAAAAGGGCATCAACAACTAAGGAAGGAAAATGATTTTTATAAGGGGAAGACCTAGATTTGGAGCTCTTAGGTTTCGTTGTATGCTTCCTTTTAGGTTCCTCAAAAACTTACTTATCAAGGGAAACCTTAGAGATTTAAAGAACATAAATTTTTCAATCCTTAAATTAATTCCCATACTCATGGAAAATTATTCTCATAATCAAATTCTTGCTCCTAGATCACTTCCCCAAATAGAAATGCTATCTTTTTAGGAAGACAATTTTTAAAATTTATAGGAACATGGATTATGGAATAAATAACATGTTAAAAAAATGTTGTACTATTAGCAACTAGCATATAAGATACTAAAATGTTACCTATTGCCTCAAATCCAAAAGAGTTTTAGAATTCTACTGACAACCCAAAAAGCCGAATCTAGACTGGCCCAACTGAAGGTAAATCTTCTTCTACTTTAAAAATAGAATGTCATGGATTTATAAATAAACCAAATTGTCCCATAAACTATGGGATTCCTTGGAAGATCTGTTTCCAATCTTCATCATGATCAAACACCATAAGAAAATATCCATTTGGGTAAACAGAGACTTAAAATTCCCTAGATGCTATCCAAAATTTTGATGTCCATACTTTTAAAGTTTACAATGTTGGCCTAAAACCTAAAAATTGATATATAAGAGCATGCCTTTATAGGTTGTCAATTTTGTTTTAAATGTATGCATTTTGGATATTGACCATCGGATAACCATCAACCACTTTCATAAACCCAGCCTCAGTCTTCTTGAAATCTATCTTCAACATACACAGAGGTTAACGAAGAAAACCCCTACCTCCATTGGATGATGCCAAATGTCAAGATGTTTGTACATCTTTAAAATTCAATTTCTGAGGGTTTCGGTCCATAACTTATCACTGAAAAATTATATGGAAACTTAAATTCCAACTTGCTTAAATTTTTGGTCAAATATTTTTGAAATTTTCATATGAAAAGAAATATTAATCTTCTTTGTTAATCTTTCGCTGATGGTTCAAAGTTATTTTGTTGAATTGTGGCAGATAATTTGATATATTTTTAGTTGGATTATAACTATGTAATCTGGATTCAAGCTTGTTCTTTTTTCTTTTGTCACAATGTAATCTTTCATACTTGTATCATGTTTTGGGTTCCTATCAAAATCTTTTTTTATTCTAGTTAAAAAAATATTTATAATTATTTTGAAAGAGGTATCAAGATGTCTAAAATATGAAATAAATTTAAAAATATTAATTAAAATTTTATACACAATTTTTTTCAAAATTTTAAATAAAATAAAATAAATGTTAATAAAAAAAAATTAAAATTTATACACAATTTTTTTCAAAATTTTAAATAAAATAAAATAAAATTTAATATAAAACCCAAAAAAAAACAAACAAACAAAACAAAACAAACTTACTTATATATTAAACTTAATTATAAAATAATTTAAACTAACATCATTTACATAAATCCGATAGAATTACACCGAAAATACCAATTTGAATAATTATAATTCATACCCTGATAACCTCCATATATACTAGTATTTCCAATCCTATATAACCATGTAAACCACTCAAATTTAAATTTAGTTTTCCTCATATGAAGACGTAAAATCTAGAATTAAATTCCTTGCAAAAGTTAAGACTACCTAAGACATTGAAGGATACTAAGTTGAGAGCTTAAAACATGGGATCCTAATACTTGTGTTTCATATGAAACACATTTTCAATCAAGTCGTCTAAGTGTTTTTTACATAAATATTGATTAAAAGTTTAATTTTTTAATTTTTTTTTATTATAAAAACCAAAATGTATTATTTAATTATAGAACCATCAATATTATCATTTTTTAATTTAAATTTAATCTTTTCTCTAAACAATAATTTTGAATTGAAAATATTAAAAAAATAAATAAAGAGCCAATCATATTTAAAAGTCAACATTTCAATATTTATTTTCAATATTTATAACCTTATTAATAATAAAATTATATTTAAACATTGTAAAGATAATATATATACATACATATACTTATTATAAAAGTTAATTTATAAAATGTTAGATATTTAAAAAAAATTTATTAAAAGAAAAATATTATTATAATTTTAAATAGATGTATATAATTATTGTTAGACTTTAAGATTTAAATTAAAAAATATTTATTTTTAAAAATTTATTCATTTTATTTATTATTTAAAATTGTAAGACCATAAACTTGTGGCATGTTTCATGAGAGTTGGAAAATAATTGAGTAGATTAAAATTTCATGATCTCCAACTTTAAAATAAAATAGAAAACTTCATAACATATTCCTTTGATTGAAAATGGTTTCACTTTTTAGTAGTTTAAATTCATAATTAAATGCCAGGAATATGAATACAAGTTTTTATTTTGAATAGTAATAGATTCCATGTTATTCTAAGTAGTATGGGAAATTAGAGAAAGGATGGGTTTGATGGGAAAAAAAGTAGTAATTCTAAAAAGGTATAATAAAATTATAAAAATAACTTTTAAGTAGTTACAAAATAAATTTAATTTTTTATTATTTAAAATAAATTTATAAGAGTTTAAATAAATTACATTAAAAAATAAAGTTATTATGTACAATTAAAAGTTATTAAATTAAAAAAAAAAAAACTAAATTTAATCAAATTTATTATTTTTAATAGATATTAAAATTTGGATATATTTAATAACTGTTATTTATTGTTTAAATGTTTAAAAATATCTTGAAGTTAATTTGAAATTTAAATTTATGTTCAAATATTAGAATATTGAATCTGAAAAAAATATAATTACAAAAATAAAATTAAAATATAATTTTGATTTTTGGATAGTCAATTTTTGTCCCAATTTTTAAAAAATGGATGTTAACAGATTAAAGTGGGTTACAATGGCACATATCTCTTTTATATTTTTATTTAAGAAAAAGGTTCAATCAGCTTCCCAAATCAAAAATTAAATATTAGAATTTATAACTTAACATTTTCTCTTTAAAAAAAACAAAATTTAGATTAATAATGATTTTTTTAATAAGAGGATGTTGAACTAATCTAAAGATCGAACTAATCATAGTTTGAATTATCAAAATTAAGTATTTAATATTATAAGATTTAAACAAATGAATACCAACAAAATATGTTATTATATAATCTTTTGTACTTTTATTATTTATATAATAAAATATATTGAAGCTTTCCAATAAATATAAATATTATTAAAAATAAAATTTATCAAAATTATCAAGATAAAAATAATAAATAAATAATTTGAGGTATTATATATATTTGTGTTCTATGTGAATTGGATCAAATGCTTAAATTGTATCATTGGACCATCATAAACAAGAATTTTATGCCAAATTTTACGTCTAACAATATTTTAAAATAAATAAATTATTAGGTCATGTCATAAAATGTAGACACATAAAAATAACCCTCTTGTATTGATTTAATATTATTCTATGCAATTTTAGTGTGCTTGTCTATTTTTTGGCAATTAATTAAAATTAAGAATAATTCATGTGATTTCTTGAATTTATATTCTTCTTCTCCAATCTTTGTATCTTCCTAGGTTTTCTTCTTCCATTTGTCATTGCTTCTTTTTTTCTATGTTAAAATCACCCTGACACCTTTGACACTTCTAACCCAAGT
Source organism: Torreya grandis (assembly GCA_037957365.1). Classification (NCBI taxonomy): domain Eukaryota; kingdom Viridiplantae; phylum Streptophyta; class Pinopsida; order Cupressales; family Taxaceae; genus Torreya; species Torreya grandis. The sequence goes on from JARHVA010000210.1 coordinate 3,398,425, forward strand.
TTGTAGTCTTTGATAAATTTAAAAGAATTTGCAAAGATCTCTATATTAGTGAATAGATGAAGCACTCAGATCTATAGATGAAACACATCATACAACTAAAAATAATTGAAACCATCAAGCGAGAATATTTCACAAAAATATTGGATTCAAGAATGGAGATGAATTGCTTATATAAAGAGACGAAGTTCACATTTCACACAACTCACAACTGAATAGCTCAAACAATCCATAATACATAGAAGAGCAATAGCTCTCTGGCTCACTGAATTAAGAATACAAAGGGAGAGAGGTGTATATATAGGTTGGAGAGAGAAAAATACCACACTTTCCATTGAATGTGGTACTAATCTTCCGAAGTAATCCAAATGACCTCTAGAACCCTATGTAGGCTAATACAACAATGTAGGTAAAAATTAATGGGAAAAAGGCCTACACCAACACTCCTCATAAGCATAGCTTGGGTAGGCAATGATATAAAAAATTGGTCTCAACAACAAGGCCTAATAAGGTACTCATGTATAATACCCTCTAGAATAGAGAGAAGGAAAGGAGATAAGAAGCCTCCTCAAAAGATGATGATGCTAAAGCAATCAATACTCCAAGTACATAATGAAGATCCCCAATATCCTAAAAAACTTGAAGGAAATGTGCCTCCACACAAAAGGCAAAGAATGTGAATATAGAATGTTGCATGGAAAATGTTGTATTAGGTCCCTCTTAAAAAATGATGTCTCTTCCTTTCAAAATAAAGAAACCCTAAGCTATCAAATTGTTGAATTCCCACTCAAATGGAATGTAGATAGGAATTATGATGTAGATCTCTAGAGAATGCTCAAATGTCTCCCTATTAATGCTTGAATGTGCCAAAGTCTGATCAGATATCACAGGACTAACTATAAAATATGGCAATGAGGAAGCATATAATGAAGGAGAGAGAATAGCTAGAGCAGAAGATAGACATGAAACATTCATTGAAGGAATGTCCATGAGAAGAGGAGAGAAAATCTCAATAATAGTCAAAACTAAAGACTGGTCTATAGATGAAGCACTCAGATCTATAAGATGAATGTCTGCAGGGACATATGAGTCATCAATACTCTCACTAAAATCAGTAAAGTCCTCTGAAGTGCAAGGTTGCGAATGTTCTAGAAGAGCAATAATCAACACAAGAATGGAAGTAGAATTTACAATAGGATAGCTAAGGTTTGGCATAATATCATCCTGTAGGGGGGCTCGATAGAAGGAAGAGCACTGTCCACCATGGATGTATCATCATAGAAAATAGAAGCAAGAGGTGAGAGTAAAATAGTCTTAGAAGAGACAATAGGTAGTGGAGGAGGAGTGATGTAAGTCTTAGTTGGATCTATGAAAAGAGACTATAGGATGCTTCAAATAGTGCATAGACACTCTATAGGTTCTACGTGGCAATGAAGATCCATGGAAAAATGTAGTAACAGAGTGGCAAAAACCTTGTCACAAGTACTATCCCACTTATTGAACTGAACAAGATCAATGGGTGCAAGAATCTAACCATATAGAAATGGAATATGATTCATGTGTGTGAACAAGTATTCCATGTAAGCATGCCATGAAAAATATTTATTCTTCTCAAGAAGGATCACTAGAGATGAAATAACTCTCCTCATCTAGTAGTAATAGTGCATGCTCTAGAGATGGACTTCAGACCACATCAAAAATGAGTCCAATCAAATGAGAGTGATCAGTGCACAAGTGACAATGCATGCTCAAGCAGACATCAGGCTCTACTGATAATGCATATAAGAATACAAGAGTAATATGTGCAAGTAGTCACTAAATGGGTACAGGTAACAATTATGAGAATTTAATATGCACATGAGAGAATGTAGGGCCCACAAAAATCTCCCTAAGACAATCAATAATGACCCTCATGTGTTTGTAATTATAACCATGCTCAATGTGAAGACATCAGACTTAACTAATAATATGTCTAGATAGGTATGAGCAAATAATGTACAAGTGACAATGCACGTCTCAACAAATGGATGTCAGACTCAGCTAACAATGCATCCACAAGAATGAGCAACTAGTGCAATTGACCAATTTAGTACATGTGAAATACAAACAATCCAAGTAGGAGGATGTCAGATTCTGTCGATAATGCATCCATGGAGAAGTAAATGTATGAGCTAGATAGGTAGCCCTCCCCACTCCCTCCCCAAATTTTGTCACTTTATAATTTAATGTATTTTATAATGCAAATGGGATATCTACATAAAAAATTGAAAAATATACACTTTTGTAAAAGATGACACTCAATTTCAGGCTACCATTTACAATATATTAACAAAATAAATTCTCGACAATAGCCCATTTTTAATAAAATAAATTGCACTAAATGATTAAAATATGCTTGATGTTAAGAGGTCACCTAGCCTTCCAACCACTCATTGCAATTGGCATGAAACCATGGTCTTCCTCAAGCCAACAAAGGTCAAAAAAATATTTGCCCAATCACCTTACATGAATTTTTTTGAAAAATCACTAACAAGGTGTTTTAATTAAAAAATAAAAAATCTATTTAAATAGAATTAAGAACATGCTTTTATTTTTAATTCTTCTAGGCATATTTTAGGTTTTGACTTTTAACAAGGAGAATTTTAGGCAAATACAACACTACCAAGGGAAATCAAGCTGGAATGAAAAACAAATGCAACATTGGAGATTCAAAATGCCTTTTCATAGGCCTGCATGGATCAAAATTCCATGGGAGGAAAAAACAAACTCTAGCATGCAATGAATGTTAAATCCAACATTCTCTCACCTCTTCTCTCACCCTAACTAAGATTGTTAAGGCAGGCCGATGGTTGTAGGTGGCTGTAATAGATTGATACAAATGAAGTAGATGACTTATCTCATGGCAGATTCAATAAAAGAACCTCCTCCTAGATTTGATCTATGAGCTCTTCCTTTGCAACAATTGATCCTCTATGCCTCAACAACAGATGTTCCACCTTCCATGTAGATTTGGAAAATGACATATAAGTAAAAAAAGGCTTGTTTGACTATTTCCAATGCAATAATTAACTGAGAGGTTTAATGCCTCCTTTTCTCTTTGTAGTAGCCTTCTAATCTCCAGCACAACTAGCTAAGATGCAGATCATCAGTCAGACTTGGGATGTCAAAGCTTGATATTTAATGCTGTCAAGGTTGGATGTCCCATGCCACATCTACAACATATTTTTAATAGATTAGATCTCTCAAATAGATCTTCAACATAGTCTTCTTGTAAACAAAATCCTATTCTCAAATCATATTAGAATGTAATGATGCTAGATTTGCATAATGGTTTTGCTAGAAAACTAAGATGCCACCCTACTAGAAATGCTTTTCTTAGATCTAAAACTCTATGTTAGAGTTGTTAAAACTAATATTATGCCAAGCTTTCTCACATGAGATCTTTGTCTTTTCATCATGCACCACACAAAAATTCCAAAACTTAATGCCTTGGATAGATATACTAAGATCTGCACAAAATGTGATGCCAAAGGTTGTAAAGTATGACAGCAAACCACAAAGGTAAGATCTAAAATAAATGCCATAGTAATATAAAGCTTTAAAATAGATTTCAAGACCTCTTTCAAGGTGCTACACAGATCTAGCAAAAAAAATGCTCCTCCAAATCTTTAATGCCTAGATTAGAGACAAGAAAATAAGAAAAATTCCAACACCCTTGATTAAACTTGCCAAACTCCAAGAAAATATACAACTAAACTCATGTGACCAATGCAAAAGGCCAACATACTAGTAATACCCTAAATTTTTTCTACAAAAAAGATCCACTAAAAAATTGAGGTTTTTGAGATTTATTTCAAAAAACAATTCTAAAATTTCATAAAACCACTAAAACATTACCTCATAAATATGCAAATAAACTCTATATTTTAATGAAAGCTTAACAACAATAAAAACTAGACAATCAAATACCAGATTGATGCTTTGATACCATAAATTTTTTTGCCAGGATCTCTATATCAGTGAATAGTCATGGTGAAGTGATCAGGTGAGTCATGCAAGCACACATCACACAACTGAAA
>JARHVA010000210.1:3407500-3520000 GCA_037957365.1 Torreya grandis
ACACACACACACACACACACACACACACACACACACACACACACACACACACACACACACACACACACACACACACACACACACACACACACACACACACACACACACACACACACACATGTAGGCCACTGAGCATTATCCCTAAATAAGGCCACTTGTCAAGAAAATGGTTTTAGGTAAAGGGTTAAAAAATGCTATAGATCTAGTGCCAAGATTATTGGGCTTTGGGGCAAGTTCAAAGAGATGTTTAAAGGAATCTAGCCTGAAACAAGTAGAACAATTGGGTTGAGTAATCCAATATGAAAGAGACACTACATGAGAGGAAAACCTTGGAAAATTAGGTACTAAACAAAGTGGGTGAGTTTGGGCTCAAGCTTTGCATTCAAAATAATGTTAACTCTTGAATATTCTAGTAGAATCTGTTAGAAAGGAATGCTTGTCGTTGTGCCAAACGATCAACCTATTAACGCTTGATACAAACAATAGATAAGTACTCACAGGAGGCTGCTAGTCCATGTCACAAATCCCTAAGGGGATGCTGGCGATTAGTCCAACAATCCTCCCCTCTACGTTACCCGAGGGGATTCAATCCTATGACCACAGATCTGATACCAATTGTTATAAAGGAATGATTGCCATTGCACCAAAAGATCAACCTGTTAACGCCTAATACAAACACCAGATAAGTATTCACGGGAGGCTACTAGTCCATGTCACAAATCCCTGAGGGGGACGCTGGCGATTAGTCCAACAGAATCTATGTGGTAAAACCACTCAAATCTGCTGTTGATCTCAATAACAAAAAAGCATATCAGATTAATTGAATCAAATAATTAGATAGTCCTTTTTTTACAAATAATTAACTCAAGATTTTAAACTTTAACAACAAACATGAAAGTAGACAATAAACAAACTAGATTAGCACCCTGATACCATGTCGAAGCATTGTAAGGATATTTGGTTCAATCAAATGCATATATTTGTAAGCGAGAGTAAAGTAATTGCATAGACATTGCTATGAGCAAAAATAAAAATGAGAATACTGCACAAAAACTAGAAAGATCATTCAACACACTCCATATAGAATAGCTCATAAATAGATGTATAAATAAGAGAGTAATGTGTAACTCTTACATGAATAATCAAAAAAAGCCTAGAATAGGCATGTAACTTCTAAGTCTGAAATGGCCAATCGTAGAGTAACATTCACTGGCCAATGATAATGAACAAGAGTAACTCCCTATGTCTAAGTACACCTAATCAAGCTAACTCAAGTGTAGGAATAATCCATGTATGTAGAAATAATCTAAATAAAAAAATACAAGAAAAATAAATAGCCTACACTAACAATATATATCTAAATGCTATTCATGTTGAATACTTAAATGTTCAAGTAAAACAGATAGACTCTTACCTTACATGAAATCTAAAATATATATTCTTGGTGATAAGTTACTTGTCAGTGGTGATTTGAAACATTCATTTAAAAATATCACACAATTTATTTTTAAAAAATGTTTATTCACCTTATTATCTATACCTTATTATCTATATGTATGAATATAATAAAATAGTTCATCAATACTAAGCATCAAGTTGACATTTCTCTATCATAAACAAGTACATTTCAAGATACTTTCATGTTAAGTATCAAGTTGGCAATTGCTTTGTAAAAATCAAGATGGGTTTATTATATTGACTTGTTGAACATGTTGTATCAAGTTGACATTTCTCTATCATAAACAAATGCATTTCAAAATGCTCTCATTTCAAATTGTTTTTATGTTATGCATCAACTTGGCAATGCCTTTGTAAAAATCAAAATAGCCTTACTACATTGACTTGTTGAACATGTTCGTATTGTAGCTATATATGTGTGTTTTTGGCATTAAATAGTTCATATAGGCTGAGTGTTGAGTGGCTATTCTTATATTATATTAATACACATTAGTTAAGTACATCTAGAATTAAACAATTCAGAAAATAGTTACATATCTAACTCTCTATTCAAGGATGCGTACCTAACTAAACGAGTTTTAATATGATTTTTTTAAATTAATTTATATTTTATGAATTAAATTATTTTACCAATAAATTAATAATATTTTGACAATTAAACGAAAATTTGATAATTTCAAAATTTTATAAAAAAATTTACCAACAAACCAACAACATTCCAAAATGTTCATATCTTATGCATCAACTTGGTAATTCCTTTGTAAAAATTAAAATGGCCTTATTACATTGACCTATTGATCATGTTCATATTGTAACTATATGTATGTGTTTTTGAGATTAAATAGTTCATATAGACTAAGCTTTGAATGTTTATTCTTCTACGATACAAATCCACATTAGTTAAGCGTGGCTTATATTATATAATTCAGAAAATAGTTTCATATCTAACTTTCCATTCAAGAATGCATATCTAATTAAACAAGTTTTAATATGATTTTTTTAAATTAATTTATATTTTATCAATTAAATACCAATAAATTAATAATCTTTAGTGAATTAAACGAAAATTCAATAACTTCAAAATTTTACAAATAACTTTACCAACAAACTAACAACATTTCTATAACTTAACTATAATTATTGTTTAATCACATACCTTGACCAACCTTTAATAATTTGGAAAAAATCCTGAGTCGTACATATTCACTCCTCTTGACCAGCCTCAAGTTCTATAGATGCTAGTTTCAATAAATAATAGAGCGCTTGAGGACCACCTAGCACAGAGTCACTGGTATGGGGAAGGTGTCAGCATGGTCCCTTGTCATTAATTATTGCCAACGTTTCACTGAGAGTCCCCCCAATTCTGTACACTCATTGACTAGGAAACTCGTTTCCCTCCTGTCATTTCATAAGTTTAAGCCTTTAAGGACATGTGGACATCTTTTTTTATATAGTCATCACTTTCTTTTGCATCTTTCATTATCTTTTCCTCATTTTAGGAGGAGTTCAATTTTAGTTGTACCATGCATCAATAAAGTGAGCTCAAGTCCACTAACATTATTGTCATGGCCAAAAAACGTAGCTTTCATAGCTTGTCCTATTTGTGTGGAAAAGAAAAGATTCACCGCACGATACTATAAACTTCAAGCATGTCTGCTGAATCCTGCGGGCAAAACACAATTCTATTTATGTTGGGGACTGTCATGGCCGGTTGATTGTTAAATAAAAGACAAGGAACAGCACAGTTTGTAAAGCAACACCTGATCTGATTTTTGTTTTGGGACCGTGGAAGTGAAACGCTTAACACATTTGGTAAAAAATTTATTTGTGGTTTCAAAAGCCTGTGTTCCACTTCAACCCGGACACTTAATGCAAAAAGCCCACTAATAAGGTTGGACTCTTCCCTGCCTCGTTAATATAAGTAAGAGACCCTTCATCAACATTCTGGCATAATAAAATATGTTGAGTTGCTTGTTTTGTTGGTAGCAATTGTGGGTGGCGAAACAGGATATGGTACTATTTTATTTTTTGAAGGGTGTGTGCTGAAAGTAAGATAAAAATGGTTCTGGCAGAAGATTTGGATCTGAGTTCTAAGAAAGAGGAATTAGTAATAGAAAATTCAGGGGGTGGGAAAAAACCTACGAACAAGTTTGTGATTGCATGTGCAGTGCTGGCGTCTATGAACTCCATCTTGCTCGGTTATGGTATGTTTTTGTTTACATTGTAGGGTATCAAATTTGAGCATTTATACAGGCTGTGTGTTTGATCACTATTCTCATGTGATCAAGTAAAGAAATATTGTATGTTTTTCTACTGTTAGTAAGTGTAGTGGAACTGTTAGACCTTAATTTGATGATGTATTTTTCAAGTTTTCTCTGCTTTGAAGAAGAGAAAAAAGGTAAAAGTGGGAACTGTGAACTAATTATGTATAGTTTTTCTGGATTTTGATGGTTTCGGACGTTTCAGGCCCAGCTTGTAGACTCTTCTTCAGAGATGAATGTTTATATGAAGCTATTACTCTTCATAAACTATAATTATTGACAAACTTTGTAGTCAATACTGATTATTTGTTGTTTAACCACCATGGAAGATGGGAGTAATAGGCATAGGACAAAGGGTGGTTCAAGTATAGTTTGCTCATCTAAATCAATAGAAGTGGCGATGGTCATCTAAATCAACAAATGTGGTGAACTTTTTCATTTTAATAATGAGTGGAAAGTAAGTGTGAAAAGTGTTTGAGAATAGAGAAGATTTAAGTTAAAAGAGTTTAAATCATTCATTGACGATCTAAAGCTTTTACAGTTCATAATGTGATAGGTCTCTGGAAAAACTGTTAATTCATATTTGTCAGATGTTTTTTCAGTTTTATTAGGGCGAGTTCCTTCTTTCAACCAACCGTGTAAATCGGTCCCTTAAAACCTGGGGTATTAAACCCGAGTGAAGACTCGCAAATCACCCAAGCCCCACGACTAAGTCTCACCACGGGATAATTATCAGCTTTCTACAACTAAAAACATTTATGCAGCCATTGGAGAAATTGCAACCTGATTCATTTTAGTGTCCAGCCACTTTAAATCGTCTACAAAATTAAAAAACCTTTTTCTTAAATGTAATAAATTTAAGAGTAGTTCAAAACATCAACACTAAGATAAAGCAGATCACAGTTTCTCTACAGATAGAACCCTGATTTAAAATTAACATGTTTTACGTAAGTATAAAGCTCTGTTCGTTTAGCTTAATGAGTGCAGGTTTAATGGCACTGTAAGCTAACAAGGTGATGATATTGTTTTACAGATGTTGGAGTAATGAGCGGTGCGGTTATCTTTATACGCAGAGATTTGGGTGTGAACGACCTGCAGGTGGAGATGGTGATTGGGTCGTTAAACATAATATCTCTTCTGGGCGCCGCCCTGGCAGGCAAAACCTCAGACGCCATAGGACGAAGATGGACCATGGCCCTGGCAGCCCTTATATTTCTGCTCGGCTCAGTCGTCATGGCGTTGTCCCCTAACTTCGCATGGCTTATGGTGGGCAGATCCCTGGGCGGAGTAGGAGTCGGCTACGCCCTGCTAATAGCCCCAGTTTACACAGCCGAAGTAGCTCCGGCGTCTTCCCGAGGCGCTCTGACGTGCTTTCCTGAGATATTCATCAATGTGGGAATTTTGCTCGGATACATTGCAAACTATGCTCTCGCGGGCTTGCCGAGTCATCTGAACTGGAGAATCATGGTGGGCTTGGGTGTCGTCCCGCCTATTTTTCTCGGTCTGGCGGTGCTCACCATGCCAGAGAGCCCGCGGTGGCTGGTGATGAAGAGCCGCAACGACGACGCCATGAAAGTGCTGCTCCGGACGTCCGAATCGCAAGCAGAGGCCCACGAAAGGCTTGCTCAGATCGTGGAGGGAATTTCGTATGCGAATAAAAATATGAAGAAAGGCGGCGGCAGAAACTCGGGAGAAGGAAAGTGGCGCGAGATTTTCCGGCCGACGCCGCCCGTGAGACGGATGCTGATAATAGCGTTGGGCATTCAGTTTTTCCAGCAGGCGTCGGGGATAGACGCCACGGTGTATTACAGTCCGGTGACATTCAAGGCCGCGGGGATCAAAAGCCAGGGCGCCGTCCTCGGGGCGACCATGGCCGTGGGGTTCGCCAAGGCCGGGTTTGTCGTCGTGGCGGCGTTTCTCATCGACAGAGTCGGCCGGCGGCCCCTGCTGCTCACCAGTGCGATCGGATCGACGGTTTCTCTGTTCATTTTAGCCCTGGCATTGCAATTCATAGATAAGGCGTCCGGGATTGCCCACCACGTAGCCGCCTATTCCGCCGTTATTGCGGCGTGCGGCAATGTGGCGTTTTTCTCGATCGGAATGGGGCCGGTTAATTGGGTGCTTGGGTCGGAAATATTTCCTCTCAGACTTCGGGCCAAGGCGGCGAGTCTCGGCGTCGGGGTTAACAGAAGCATGAGCGGGGTGGTGTCCATCAGTTTTCTGAGCGTTAAGGATGCCATTACGGTGCCCGGGACTTTCTTTATGTTTGCCGGAATTTCTGCTCTGTGTGCGAGCTTTATATACTGGTTTGTGCCGGAGACGAAAGGGAAGACTCTGGAAGAGATTGTGGCGTTTTTTCATGTCGGATATGAGGAGAAATCGTCCGGTCCGTCGCAGATAGAGATGGGGAACGGCCGTTGCCGGAATCAGAAGGACGGGTCTGAAACTCAGGGAGAACAGGAAGGAATTAATCGTGCTTTGCCATAAACATATGGCTCCTTTCATGGTGGACGGGACCGCTGTAACTGTGTACTTCTGGAATTTCGATGATGAGAGTTGCTTGAATAATTTGAGTTATGAACAGATGATCTTTTTAGCTACAGCTACAGGTACAGCACTTTGAGGGGTCATTTTAAGGTTGATAAATAACATCACTTAGTAGTGGTTATAGTGGGTTGTATTAACTTTTTTTTATACTGAAAAAATTAAAAAAATTCAGACTTTTTCATCACAAAAATGTCAATGTAATGAAAGGAAAAGGTTGGAGGTGAAAAGTTTGAGACATTATAATTGATATCTGTGAACCTTTTTTTCAAATAAAATATAATATTGTGGACTTTTACAAAGTAGATCATCTGTTTGATGTGAAGATTTGATTTCACTATTATTCTCTTGTTTATTAATTAAATAAATTAAAATTTTAAATTATAAAATATTTTTTATTATTAAAAAATATTTAATTAAATTGATGAGAAGATTTTAAATATCTTGTTAATAAATTTAGGTTTTTTTGGTATAATTTTTAGGCTTGGTGATAATGATGAGAAGATTTGAAATATTTTGTTCATAATTTGTGTGTTTAAGACACACAAAGGTGTATGGTCATTTAATTAAAATAAATTAATTTTAATTTTTTTTTGGTTCTCTTTATTTAATATTTTTTTTGAATAAAGCTATAACATGCAATCTTATAAAAATTAAAGTAGAAAACCACCAAACCTTCATTTAATAGGGTCAACGATGAAATATTCAATTTCATCAATTCTTTCTCATGTAATTTTTCTTTTTTTTTTTTTGAAAAATATCTTAGGAGAGATGCCACATTCGGGGGAGACCCAAGAAGGAAAGGGTATCTCTTCTACCAAAATCGTCGAAGGCTCATACTTGGGCCATCCCCTTCGACATGCTCAAATAATACCAACAAGACTGAGCACACCTAGCCATAATAAAATCAATAATCGAACCGTGTATGTAGCGGATAAGAATACCAACAACATTGATAACTTAAGGCTCATGTATAAAACTGTAGCCAAAATGGAAAAACCAACAAGCTTCCTAACAAGTCCAGAAGTGGAAGAAGCCCCATCACAGCAAAGAGAGAAGGAGAGAAAGTAACAACTAAATAAATAGACCCAAATAATGGCAACATTCTATAGAAGCCAGAGAAATAAAGACTAATGGAGACTTGAGTAACTAGTATTATGATTATCTAGAGCAAGCATTCATAAAACCTCATCTCTTAGCCTAGATGACCACCATAAAGGTGGGGGACCATATCCCTTGACATTAGATTGATCAAGAGACCAATTAGTAATCATATTAGTTGCTTTATTATTCTGTTGAAGAGCATACAAATAGATAACCCTATCAAAATTTTGTTGAAGACATTGAATTTTATGATAAATTATTCAAATTCTCCAATCCTTGGAAGTATTAAGGATAGGTTTTGAAAGCAATTGGACTCATAGCTTAGAATTAGAAACCAAATTAAGGTTCTTCCACCCTAGTTTCCAAGCTACTATAAGACCCTCCACAATAGCATGTCCCTTAGCGAATTATTAGTAGAAACACCAATTCTAGTCGAGAAAAATAAAGCAATGAAATTATCAAAATTCCAACCAATACCTTCAATGCTAGCCCAATCATGATTCCCCCTTGAAGAACCATCAGTGTGAATCTGGTTGAAACTATAAATGGTAGTGAAGGAATGATTCTAATGAGAGAGATCAACTTGGTGTCAAGGAGGAGAGGAAACAATGTGTATCTCCTAAACAATAAATGTCCATCCCTTGGAGAGAACCCCAGGGTGTTTAAGCATGTGCATCATCGATTATTTAATTTTGTCAAAGGTTCATTGCCAAATCCAACCACTGCCAATAATTTATTGTTTGAATATCCTAGCATTGTGTTACTTCCAAGTGTTCCACAATAAGACACTAACTCCAATCCACCAAATCTGATTGAGAAAAACATCAAAATGAAAAATGTGGTGTCAGTCCTGAAGTGGTTGAATTAGAGATGAAAAATCTATCCAAGGAATACCCAATAGATTTACCAAACATTTCCAAAAATCAATGATGAAGGGACACAAGAAGAATAAATTATTCATAATTTACTCATGATTCTGGCACAACTCACATCTGAAGGGACCATTGAAGCCCCTGTTCATAAGTTGATCACTTGAAAGATATTTGCCATGAAGGAGTAAACAAAGAAAAAAGAGGACTTTGGGCCAAAGATTATTATTTTCACAATTTTTTAAAGATCATCTTGAGAGAAGGATCAGAAGGAGGATAGAGTGAGTGATAATTATCAACCATAGTATAATATCCATTACAGTTAGCTACCCAAGCCAATATGTCAATGTCATCAAGACAATAAAGATCTCTCTCCATAAGAATATGAAACAACTAGTTTTTATGATCTGTTAGAATCTGAATGAACCAATCTTCAATTAGAATCCATTTCTTGTCAATCACCCAATTTTTGTTAGACCTTCTAGAATACTTGAAAACCATAATCCAATCAGTTTGATGAAATTATTCCATAAGACCATGGACATGGGGATATTTTTCAACAATAGGGGGATACCCATCCCAAGAATTAGTCCATAAGTAGGATTTTATGCAATTTTGAATGATCCAAAATAACTTTTTATTGATCATAGACTCACCTAATTTGAGGAAATCTAAAACAAGAGAGCCTATAAAGGGGAGAGAACCAAATAATTTGGTCTAGAGTTTTATTACCTACATATTTGGTTCTCAAAAGTTATGCCTAGAGATAAGAAGGAGACTGAAGAAGATGCCAATAAATATTTTCTACTAAAGCTTGACCATTTAGATGGGCTGAGTGGAAACCTAAACAACCATCATGCTTATGGAGTCAAAGCTTAGTCCATTTCACCAAATCCCATTTTTGGATGCATGTTGAGGCTCTTCCCATAAAAAATTGTGGTAGATTTGATCAATTTGTTTGAATAAGGCCTTAGGGGCATGCAATGTCAAGGGAAAAAATGGGGAGAACTTGAAATACTCCTTTAATAAAGGTAATGTGGCCTCTCATAGATAGCCATTTATGATTCCACTTGGAAAATTTGGCAGCTGGCTATCAACATGTTAACTAACTAGCTCTAGTTAGAAAGCCTACTCTTCTTAAGGGGAATGTCTAGGTATGTCAGAGGTAATGAAGTGATGTGAAAATGAATCTTATCTAGAATCATAGATTCTTGTATTGGAGATGTGTGAAAGAAAAAAAATATTTGATTTATATTCACTAATGAGTTGCCCAATCATAACACTAAAAAGGTCTAACTTCTTATTTAAATTTGAAGCTTATTGATATGAAGCCCTTCCCATCAAATAAGAATCATCTACAAATTGAAAATACATCATTGGGTTAAGGCCATGTGCTAGAGTAATACCTTCAATACTGATCTCTTCTCTTCTTTTAGCAATAATTCTACCCAAACTCTCCATAAGAATGATAAACAAATAAGGAGAAAGAGGGTCTCCTTGACAAATGCCTCTGGAAGATCCAAAAAACCTAGTAGGCATACCATTAATTAAGACAAAGAAAGAGATTGAAAAAATGTATCCTCTTACCCAATTAATCCTCTCCTCTAAGAATCCAAAACACTTAAGAATTATTAAGAGAAAATCCCAATCAACCCTATCATATGCTTTATAAATATCTAATCTAATAAACATAGCTATCGACTTTTAGATTTTCATGAAATGAATAGGTTATTGAGCTAACAAAATCTCATCAAGGATTTGTCTACCCTCTACATATCCTCTTTACTCAGGGGAAATAATTTTATGGAGGAGGGGTTTCAGTCTATTGGCTATGATTTTTGAAATGATTTTGTATAATACATTATAAAGAGCAATGGGATGAATACCAAAGATGTTATTTACCTCCCACACCTTAATAACCAAGGCAATAAAAGTTTGATTTATCTGTTTAAGGATGACTTTAGCTGATCTAAATTCTTCCACTACCTCTAGTAGGTCCTTGTGAATGATGTACCAATTTTTTTGACAAAACTTAATAGGAAACCCATCTGGTCCAAGGTATTTTACTTTGCTCATAATGAATACAACACTTCTTAATTCATCCATGTAAATTTTATTCATAATCAATATATTTTTCTCTTTTGAAATAATATCAAGAATCTCTTTAAGAACCTATTCCTAGGCATTCAAATCCAAAAGAACAAAAAAAAAAGAGTTGATCAAAGAAATTGAGAGCTATGCTTGATATACCCTATGAAGAGAATTCATTAGTTCCATCATTCAATTCAAAATAATAAATACAGCTAAAATATCTTCTCATAATCATGGATTTATGAAAAAATGTATATATTTTTATCTCCCTCTTTAAGCCATTTTATCCTAGATTCTTGTTTCCTCATGATTTCTTCTCTTAGATTCCATTCCTCTATTTGATTAATCGAATTGAGCTCCTTTTGTTTGAGATCTTTAGTTATGCTTCTCAAATGAATAGTTTCAGTGAATTTTTCCATCTTGTCAGAAATATCTTGATTTCTAATTTGGATATCCCCAAATTCATTCCAATTCCACTTCATAAGTTAGGACTTGACAAATCTAAGTTTTTATAAAAATATATACATTTTAGTACCATGATGAGGTTTACCCTTCTTCCACCAATCCTAAATTTTGTTTCAAAGATCATCATACCGAAGCCACATTAATTGGAAATGAAAAGGATATTTTGGGCACTGAGGATTCCATATTTTTATCATAACTGGCCAATGATCTGACCCAACATTGTTTAGAATTATAGAAGTGGGGGCTTTCCTAGAGACAAAAAACTCCTCCGTCAATAAAAATCTATCCAATCTTTTTGCAATACAATCATTACCTAATCTTTGATTGGACCATGATAAGAACCCATTATCCATCTTAATGTTAATGATATTAAGAGCATTAATATATTCCTTCAAAAGGCTAGAGTTACCATCAAACTTCTTATTTCCCCCAAAATTTTCATCTAAATAAATGATAGAATTAAAATCCCCTCCAACCATGACCCAAGCTCTAGGAAAGAGATGAATGATGTAGTCAAGATTTTTCCATTGCTTTTTATTTTACTCAAAATATGTGGAGAGGTAAGTGTTGATAAACAACACTTGCTGATTAGAGTGTATGATTTGAGCAAGGATAATTATGATTCCCTTCATGGCCACAGAGTCAATTATCATAATTTACCTAGGATTCCATAAACACCCAATGCCCACTAAGCTCCCTGACATCCATTAAATAAAATATTAGTATTTGGATAAACCTTCTTATCCAAAGTGTTCATGATATCACTAAACAATTTGGTTTCCTATAAAAAAAGCATATGATGACTATGAACTTTTAGCATTCTAATAATTTCATTAGATTTAGAGGGGATACTTTTATGACCCCTGATGTTCCATGAGAAGCATTTCAGGTTGAAATATGGTTGAATGCCTAGGATATCTCTTTTGATTTCCATGAAGAGACTAATTTTTTCCTTCCCTTTGAAGTTGGCTCACTTTAGATTTATTTCTATCTTTTTGATTAATATCCTTTTTCATATTATTATTTGAGCCTTGACTGATTCCATTTGGCCCTGGGAAGGAAGGGATATTCAAGGATGGTGAGTAGGGGAATAATGCATGGAATGGGGGATAATCCAAAATATCATTTGAATATATAATTATTTTTTCATAATTATCTATTTTTTTTTAACCTCGAAGGTATTTGTCTAAGAATAAGTGATGAGATTATGTGTGGTTGGAAAATTAGAATTACTAACATATTATTTCCCTAGGTTAGGGGGGTCAAGAGGAAGTTCTTAGGTAAAATTTGTTTCAATCCCATTATTTTCCATAAACAACCCATTGTCTTCTTCCAAAGGGTCATCAATAACTAAGGAAATAAAACAATTTTTAGAAGGGAAGACCTAGATTTGGAGCTCTTGGGTTTAGTAGTATGCTTCCTTTTAGGTTCCTGAAAAACTTACTTATCAAGGGAAACCTTAGATATTTTAAGAACATAATTTTTTTCAATACTTAACTAAATTCCCATACTCATGGAAAATTATACACCTAAAAAGAATGTTCTCATAATAAAATTCTTGCTCCAAGATCACTTCCCCAAATAACAATGTTATCTTTTTAGGAAGAGGGCTGTTAGAATTTATAAGAACACATATTATGGAATAGATAATGTGTTAAAAAAACATTGCACTATCATTAGTTAGAATATAATATCCTAAAATGTTACCTATTGTCTCAAATACAAAATAGTTTTAGAATTATGTTGGTAGCCCAAATAGCTGAACCCACACTAGCCCAACTAAAAGTAAACCTTATTTTGCTTTAAATATAATGGCTTCATAAATAAGCTAATTCATATCATAAACCATGAGCCTCCTTGGAGATATGTTTATAATCCTCCTCATGAGAAAACACTACAAGAAAATATCCATTTGGGTAAACATAGACTTGAAACTCCCCAGATGTTATCCAAGATTTTGATGCCCATATCTAAAAAGTTTGAAATGTTGGCCTAAAACCTAAGAATAGATATATAAAATCTTGCCTTTATAGGTTATCAATGTTTTTTTGAATGTTTGTATGTCGTATATTGACCACTGAAGAACCATCAACCACTTTCATAGACCCAACCTCAGTCTTCTTGAGATCTATCTTCAAGATACACAGAGGCTAATGAAGAAAACCCCTAGCTCCATTGGATGATGCCAAATATCAAGATTTCTATACATCTTATTTAAAATTCAAGTTTTGAGGATTTTGATCCATAACTTATCACTAAACAACTATGTGGAAATTTAAATTCCAACTTGTTTATATGTTTAGTCAAAAAAATTGAAAATTGCATATCAAAATAAATATTATTCTATTAAAATATTAGTGATTTAGAATTAAAAACTACTAAAAATATATATAAAAACATCTATAATTATTTTGAATTGGAAGTCAAAATAGAAGAACTCAATTTGAGAGGGTTGAATCAAAGAAATGGTCAAAGAAGTGGAAAACATTAACCCATAAAACTCTACAAGTAAGTAGATTCTCTTCAAGATATAATAAATGATTGTTATATATAGTTAGAGGAGGAAAGGTAGTGTCAAGAAATAACAAAACACAAAAGAGTTGAATCACAATCAAATTAGTGTATCGAGAGGAGGAAAAAGAAAAAAAAATGTTCATTTTCTTTTTTGATCTTTAGTTGATGGTTGGAAGTTGTTTTGTTGAAATTTAGAAGATAATTTGATATGTTTTTAGTTGGATTATAGCTATGTAATCTAGATTCAATTTTTTTATTTTTTCTTTTATCACAATGTAATCTTTCACACTTATATTATGTTTTAGGTTCTTATTAAAATTCTACTTTTATCTTAATTAAAACAACCTCTATAATTATTATGAAAGAAATATTAAAATATAAAATAAAATTGAAATATGATTCAAAATATTGATCAAAATTTTTTACACAATTTTTTCAAAAATTCATTTTTGAAAAATATAATAAATATTAATGTCAAATAAAACATTTTAGGAAAAAGGTATTAAACATAATTATAAAATAATATAAACTAACCTCATTTGCATAAATCGTATAGAATTGGACTGGAAATACCAATTTAAACAATTATAATTCATATCTTGATAACCTCCATGTGTAGTAGTATTCCCAATCCTCTATAGACATGTAAAGCACTCAAATTTTTATTTAGTTTTCCTCATATGAGGACGTAAAATCTAGAATTAAATTCCTTACAAAAGGTAAGACTACATAAGACATTAAAGGATACTTAGTTGAGAGCTTAAAACATTAGATCCTAATACTTGTGTCTCATATAAAACATATTTTCAATAAGTCATCAAGTAATTTTTAGATAAAAATTGATGAAAAGTTTAATTTTCTTAAATGGTTTGATTACAAAATGTATTATTTAATTATCTAACCTTTAATATTATCACTTTTATTTAAGTTTGATCTTTCATTGAAATAATAATTAATCATTGGATTGAAGACATTAATAAAATGGATAAAGGGTCAGGGATACTTATAAGTCAACATTTCAATATTTATGACCATATATATATATATATATATATATGTGTGTGTGTGTGTGTGTGTGTGTGTATATATATATATATATATATATATATATATATATATATATATATATATATATATACATACATACATACATACATACATACATACATACACACACACAAATGTGTGTGTGTGTGTATGGAGTTGTAAGATAATTTTATGGACACTTTACGTAACATGATCATATTATTTAAATTGTGGCTCGATAATTACTAAGACATAACATGACTGCATTAATATATAACATGATCATGTTATTAAATAAAATGATTATATTATAGTAAAACTAATAATATGATCATGTTACTATTGTTTTGCATATTAAAATAATGAATATGTAGATGTAGTGAATCTTGGTTAATAGGTAATGCAATCACGTTATCAATAATGCAATTGCATTAAAGTATAAGTTTACATTTATATTGTTACATTTATTTCCTTATAATTTAAATTTATTTTAGTAAACATAAGAAATTAGGATCACTCTACATCTGATAGAGTTGGTCTCACAATTTCATGCCTAATGATGTGGAAAATAGTTTTTCAAAATCCAATCTAGTTAGTACTTAGGCATTTTCAAGGTCTAAATATTAAACCTATGTATTTTACATAATGTTTTCAATTGATGTGCATTTTTGATAAATATATAGTCATTTTTTAGGTTTTGTACTTTTTGGATTTATTCCTAGCAATTTTAGGAGTCTTAAATTTGTCAAAAATGAAGTTTTTAAACTAATCACTTTGAAATTGATGCAATGTGGTGTGATTTAGGTAGCATATGTCATATTGATGACCGACACACATCAAACAACCACTTTGTTTTAATTTTAATTATTCATCATCCCTCCCTCATCCCTGATCACTTCCTACTCATGCCCAATCACTCCTAATCATTCTCTCATCATTACTCATTGTCCCTAATCACTCCCTCATTAACTCTCACTATCCCTAGTCATAAATAATCACTCCTTCATCATCCCTTATTAATCCTTCATTTATGCTCACTATCCTTCATCATCTATAATCACTCACTCCTCATTCTTCATAACTCTCTCATTGACCTCACCATCCTTCATCATCTTTAATCACTCCCTCATCACCCATAATCATTCCTTCATTGGATCTCATCATCCCTAATCACTACTTCATCATTCCTAATCACTCCCTCCTCATCCCTCCTCATCCCTAATCACTCCCTCATTTATCCTCACCATTCCTCATCATCCCTAATCACTTCTTCATCATACCTCATCATCTCTAATCACTCATTTCTCATCCCTCATCACCCCTGATCACTCTTTCATTAACCCTCACCATCCCTCATCATCCTTAATCACTCCCTCATTCTCCTTAATCACTCCTTCATTGACCCTCACAATCCCTCATCAACCCTATTAACCCCCTTATCATCTCTACTCAATTCCTCTTCATCCCTCCTCATCCTTAATCACTCCATCCAATACCTTGATGGTGTTATTTTGTCAGGGTTTAATAATTCTAGGAGATACAAGAGGAAATTTGAGTGCTAGCATAAAATATAAGACAATGTGATCAAAATGATGTGGAGGCAAATTTGAAACATAAATATTTAAAACCCATGAAAAAATATGGGCTTATTCGAAATGATGTAATTCATAATTGAAAATCTACCAAAAAAAGAGAAGCAAGTAAAACCACCATAGAACCAAAAATGGGTAGTAAATACATGAGGATCACCAAGCTATGTGATTTCCTGAAACCAATCAATTACTTTTGTCTATTATTTGATTCATCATACAAGAGAATGTAAAAAAAATTCAAATGATTAAAACAAGTAGTCCAAGATTGAAAAGTGGTTCTTAATTCATAACTTCAATATTCAATCCAATGAAGAGTGTCACACTATGACATCTCTACTTGCACATCTCAATAATTGGGTGCAAGTTATCTATCACTATAAAAAGGTAAGTATATATAATATATTATAAACCCAATGATATGGTCAATACTAAAAATATCTCTACTTCCCCCAATAAGAAATTATATGAATTAAAAATATTGTTTCATTAACAAATGTAGATCAATGGCGAGCCAATAAAATCCATCATTTCCAATGCAAGTCAAAAGAATTTAATTTCTACTAAAGCACATTTTTAAAAATTGAACTTGAAATTTATACATCATCCATAACCATACGCTAGTGTATGGTCTAGTGTAGGACTTGAGAAATGGTTAACCTAGTAGTGTCATTTGGTATACAAAATCAAATTTTTTAAAGATGCAATCCTTTGTGACATATCACCATTAGAGGTGTGTGATGTTTTACATGTGGTCAAGCATATATTGACCATTGACTTGTAGTCTAAGAAGTAAATCCTTGAAATGTTGTGATAGATTTTCAAGATCTGAAATACCATATATCGTAGTTAGTTCATAAACTTTCAGTCATCAGTGTCAGGAAGTGAAATATTCTTGTTATTTATAGTAATAATTATACTCTTGATGGTAATAAGTAAATGTAATAACATCCTTATATCACAATATCATAGTGTGGTTTATCCAACAATAACAAAGACAAAATAATTGAACCATAAACTAGATGAATATAAGGATATCTTTCAGTCACCTAAATAAGTTCTTACATACTGTACACTAAATAATACCATTTATTTGATACCTTAACTACCTCTATGTCAAATCTCTTTATACAATATATAATTTCTAGATAATGAATAGATCAAGTTGTAGATCTATGAAATTATGGATAATTGACACATAATGCCCAAATCATTGCCTTGTAGAAGCCCAATTATGCTTGTACAAAAGTTGTGAATCAATTAAAAAATATTAACAAGATTAAAGTGAATAACTATTATCCTCATCTAAATATTAAGGCATTTTTCTACCATATCCATGGTGTATAAGTCTTTTCCAAAATTGATCTTAAGTTTGGGTATCATCATATTCATGTTAAACCTCTAGACATTTTGAATATAGTCTTAAAACAAAGGAAGGATTGATTGACTAGTTGGTTATGAATTTTAGGTTAACTCATGTAGTGAATTCATTCATTGAGATGTTGAATGACATCCTCAAGCCCTTTACCTATGTCATTTTAAAAAGCTACCTTGATGACATCTTAATCTTTAGAAAACATGGGATGAACATCTACACCATGTTGAACTAGTGTTTCACATTTTCAAAAGCATATTTTTATGATAACATGAATAAATGTTCATTTTTCATGCAATGGATAAAATATTTGGGATACATTATGCACACAAGGAGTACATGTGTGAACTTGACCAAGATTCAAGTCATATAGGAATGGGAAAAACTAAATAACTTCTCATTTGATTCAAATATTCTTAGAATTAGAAAATTATACAACAGATTTGTGTTTAATTTTTATATTTTGAACCAAGCTACCAAAGGTGAAACTGAATAAAGTTTCATCTAATCAGCTGCACAACAAAGATAATTTGATAAACTAAAATTCAGACTCTATTTTATCATAGTACCTATGTTACTTGACTATAAATTTGGAAGATCATTCAATTCATTCAGTAATAAAATTGACTATTGCAAATGGGTATTGACAGCATAAAAAGTCCTAGAAAAGGGTTAATTTCTATTATATTGTATTAAATAACATATGATTTGAATCAAAGATATATTTAGAGTATATACTTACATTAGGTGATGAGGGAGTGATTAGAGATGATGAGGGTAAATAATGGAGTGATGAGGGATGTTGAGGGTCAATAAAGGATTGATTGGCGATGATCAAGAATGAGGAAAGATTGATTAGGGATCATTAGGGATGAGGAGGGAGTGATTAGGGATGATGAGGGATGATGATAGTCAATGAAGGAGTGATTAATGATTATAAGCTCAAGTGAATAGAGATGATGAGAGATAATGAAGGTCAATGAGGGAGTGACTAGGGATGAGGGATGAGGAGGGAGTAAACAGGGAAGAGGAAGCGATTAGAGATGATGAGGGATGAAGAAAGAGTGATTATAGATGATGAAGGATGGGGAGGGAGTGATTAGGGATGATTAGGGATAGTGAGGACCAGTGGAGGACTGAATATGGATGATAAGGTAATGATTAAAGATGAATAGGGATATTGAAGGTCAATGAGGGAGTGAGTAGGTAAATTGAGGAATGATAAGATAGTGATTAGGGGTAATGATGGATGATTAGGAAGTGATCAAGGATGAGGGAGGGATGAAGAACAAGTGAAATTAACACAAAGTGGTCATTTGATGTGTATAGGTCATTAATATGATCTACACTACCCCAATAACACCACTTTAGATGAAGTTCATAGTGATTAGTCTTCAAACTTCAATTTTGACAAATGTAAGTCTCCTATAAATGTCAGGAATCAATCTAAAAGGAAAAAAAACCTAAAAAATGACTATATGTATACCAAAAATGGATATCAATTGTAAAAGTTATCTACTAAAATCCCTAGGTTTAATATCTAGACCCTAAAAATGCATAAGTACTAACCAAATTAGATTTTGGAAACTTATTTTCCACATCATAAGGCATGTAGATTTGATACCAACTCTATCAGATGGAGAGTGATCCTAATTTCTTATATTTACTAAAATAAATTTAAAGTATAAGGAAATAAATGTAACAATATAAATGTAAACTTATACTTCACATTTGGAGTAGTAAATATAAACTTCTATCCAAAGTTGCTTTCATGTGCATCTCTACATGCTTTTATGTGCAAAATAACATGAACACGGTCATGTTATATTAACTAAGGTTTGTTTTGTCTACATGTTCACTACTTTAATGTGTAAAACAAAAGTAACATGATCACTTTATTATTTTTATAATAATGCGATCATGTTATCTATTAATGTAATCATGTTATATATTAACGCAATCATACTATTTGAATTTGAATTCAAATCTCATGCCTTTTAGCTCAAGAATGGCTTGGATTCTTGAGCCAAAGGATTGGACCTATTAATCTACATCTAAGTATGAGTGTTATGATAAAAATAATAAAATTTAACTTTGATCACCAAATACACTACAAATTTAATAGTGAAAATTCAAAATCTTAATACCATCATGATAATCATGCTCTCCTCTTTCTAAAAATATGATTTTTATAATTTTTGGACTAATTTAAGGTTTCAAACTATGTTGATTTCTAACTATACTTTTTTAGGCCATTACATGTTGCAAACATACATGCCTATATATGTTTATGTAAGTTTTCTTTCATTGATCCAAGTGAAAAACAAGTTATATGGTCACCAACTAGGCCTAATTATACACACATTAAAAAAAAATTGATTTTTGTTTTTTTCGAGGTAGTTAGACATGCCACACAAATGACTATCCCTTTTTTTGTTAGTCTTCAGGATCTATTTACTTACAAATATCATAAAAAAGGTATTCATTGAAAAAATATATATGTAAAAAACTAGAATATTTTATCTAATTTTTTACGAAAATGTTTTAAAAAATATTAAATTCTATTAAAAAAATGTTTACTGCATGACCATCTATCTACTTTATTTTATTAAAAAAAAAGAGTTCTTATTCAAATTTTAGATGTTTGACCTAGTTCTACTTAACTATTTTTAAAACAAATTAATATTTTGGAAACTAGATTCAAAATACTATATTTCATGTTCTTACACTATCTTCAATTTTAGAATGTAGATATGTTAAATTATCTACAAAAATTTAGATTTCTGAAATTTTAGGAAAATCATGTCCACAAACAAACCACTTTTTATCCCCCAATTTTATATACTTATATATATATATATATATATATATATATATATATATATATATATATATATATAAATTTATAAAATATTAAATATATTTTTTAATTAAAATATAAATATTATTATAATCTTGAATAAATGTACATAATTATTATTAAAATCTGAATTTTGAATACGAAAATATTTATTTTCAATTTTTTTTTTTTTTTTTAAAAATTTATAAATAAATTAAAATGTTGCAGGGCCATAAACGTGTGACATGTTTCATGAGTATTGGAAAATAATTGAGTAGATTCAAATTTCATAATCTTCAACTTTAAAATAAAATAGAAAACTTAATAGCATATTCTTTGATTGAAAATGGTTTCACTTTTTATAGTTTAAATTCATGATTAAATGCTTAGAATATAAATACAACTTTTTATTTTAAATAGTAATAGTTTTCATGTTATTACACCTAAAATAAGTAGTAAGTACTGTAGACAATAGAAACGCTGATGAACCAAAAAATTAACAATTCTAAAAAGATATAATAATTGTAAAGACAATTCTTGAGTAGTTATAAAATAAATTCAATTTTTTTATTATTTAAAATAAATTCATAAAAAATTAAATAAATAATATTTAAGGATAAAGTTATCATGTACAATTAAAAGTTATTAAAGTAAGAAAACTATTTAAATTTAATTGAATTTATTATTTTTAATAAAATATTAAAACTTAAATATATTTAATAATTATATTTTATTGTTTAAATGTTTAAAAAAATCTTGAAGTTAATTTAAATTCAAATTCATGTTCAAATATTAAAATATTAAATCTAAAAAAAATATAAAATACAAAAAAAAAAAATTAAAATATAATTTCGACCTTTGGATAGTTAATTTTTTGCTCTATTTTTTTTCTAAATGAAAGTTAACCTATTAACATGGACTACAATGACCCATATCTCTTTCAAACCTTTATTTTTGAAAAAGGTTTAATCGATTTCCCAATTTAAAAGTTATAACCTTCATAATATAAGCTCCTACACTAAGATTAGAAAGTGTGACCCTGACTTAAATATTATAATTTATAACTTGACATTTTTTAAGTAAAAATAAAAATTGGATTGACAATGAATTTTTTAATAAGAAGATGTTGAACTATTCTAAAGATTGAATTAATCATAGTTTGAATTATGAAAATTAATTATTTAATAATATAAACTTTAAAAAAATGAATATCAACAAAATATGTTATTATGTAATTTTTTGTATTTTTATTATTTATATAATATTATATATTGAAGCTTTCCAATAATAATTATAGGTCATATTGTCAATCTCGTGACTCTAGTTCCACATATAAATGTGATTAAAAATAGAATTTATCCAAGTTGTCAAGATAAGAATAATAAATAAATAATTTATGACATCATATATTTATATTATATATGAATTGGATCAAATGCTTTGAATTGTATCATTGGACAATCATAGACAAGACTTTTATGCCAAATTTTAAATCTTATAATTTTTTAAAATAAATCAATTCATAGGTAATGTGATAAAATGTTTACACATAAAAATAACCCTCTTGCATTGATTTAGTATTATTTTATGCAATTTTAGTGTGCTTATCTATTTTTTAGAAATTAATTAAAATTAAGAATTATTTATGTGTTTTCTTGAATTTATATTTTTCTTCTCTAATCTTTGTATCTTCCTAGGTTTTATTCCTCCATTTTTCCTTGCTTCTTTGTTTCTATGTTAAAATCACCCTTGACACCTCTAACACTTCTAACCTAAGTTTCTAGTCTTTGATAAGTCAAGGTGTAGTTATTCGCTATTTTTTATTTTCCATTTATTAAAGGTAAGTGTGTGCACACAAAAAGTCATATACATACAAGATTGATCAAACAATCATTGAAGAATTCATCATTGTTTGAGATAATTTTTATATCGTGGAGTACTACAAGATCCTTTTCAAAAGTTATTTATTTTATACTAATTTTATTATGTTTTTACATCTTTGTTATTATTGATATTTTTAACAAAGACACGATTGGTTAGTTCACACTAGTCACTAGTTGTAATGCAATATCCCAAAATGTTTCTTATATATTTTCAAATATCAGAGATCACAATTTATGAAATAAACACAAAGAAAAAAAAGAAAAGAAAAATTAAAAATTTGTTAAATTAATTTTATGTTGAAAATCAATCACCAAGAATGTTGGGCAAGTCTCACTACCTATGATGAGTTTCATGAACAACTACATTATCAATTGTAGATTACATCTAAATTGTATGGGTGAAATATCTAACACACATGAAAAATATATAATTTTGCAAGTTTGTATTCCAATAATTAATTTTTTATAATATCGTATTCAAAATAATCCTCATTAATCTTAATACAATTATATTAATATTTTATGTAAATATTTATTATTTTATTGCACATGTATTATAAAAATTTAATTAGAAACAATTCATTTAAATTATAATAAAATATTTAAAATATATATATAATAAAAAATAAACTAATGGTATTATCATCCTTTAAGAAAGATAAAAGGAAATTAAATAATGATAAAATTATATATATTATTATAATGTTTTAATGAAAAGTAATGCTTTACAAAATAACAGTAGAATTTTACCTTTATCAACGCAATTTAAAAATAAAAAAATATTGTGTGTAAAAGGTCCTTTAACATGCCCATGCCATTTTAGGACCTACCACTAAGTTTAAAAAGAAAATGAATGGTATAGTAAATTTAGCCAAATGAATAAAATGGGAGGGAGTAAATGGAAAGATGCATCTCCTTAAATGTGGCGGTCATATATATAAAATAGAAAGAAGATGATTGTAACATGAAAATGATGGTAAGAATATGTTATAAGAGTAGTTGGTTGCATATTAGTGGAATTGAAAGACTCCCATGAAAAATGTTATTAATGGTTTTGTTTATTTTCCCATCTCCTTTTTAATTAAAGTGTGCACATTTCGCTGATATTTAAATAAGGAGGAAAGGGAAAATGGTTGATCCATTTAAGATATTTTAATGAGAAATACTAGTGATATGTTGCTCAATTTATTTGAAGTGAAAATTATATTTAATAATTATAAAAAAATATAATATATACATGATATAAAAATATTAAAAGAATGAAATTAAGATTGAGGAGGAAACAAAATCTCTAGGTATAGTTATATATAAGAATGAACTCAAATTCATGTTCATATTGAATGGATTTCTTATTGTGTGCATAAGTTATATTATATATAATATTATATTTTCTTATATTTTTGTATATGTCGATTCTTTTCATTATGTCAAGTTATGTTGATAGAGTGGTGATGGTAAGATGTAATGTTTATAAGTGCATAAAAATTAATATACAACTTTAAAATTGATGTCCATTTTTTTTTTCATAAAAAAGATTTTTCTTAAACTACAATATCTTAAGCATATGGTAGAGTTTGGAGTCTATTATTTATCCTAATTTTATTTTTTGAGTCAAAAACTATGCTGACTGAGGTTATCTATCACCAATATATATATATATATATATATATATATATATATATATATATATATATATAGTAGAGAAGGTGATGAAGTTAGATTGATATCTATGAGTCTTTTCCAAACAAATTTATTTAAGATATTTGTACTGCTTATGTTGATAAGTGTAAACCAATATGGTAGTTGGGGGATGGTATAATTTAATGTCTATAAGATCTTAATAAGTGAAGGATGATCTTAAATTTTTTTATATTGTTATAAGGTAGTTTCAATCTTAAATTTAGTGTTCATTTGATCGTCATATCAATGTTTTTTCTTCTTACATCAAGTAGTTTTAAAAAATTACTATTTTGGACATACAATAGAATAGAGTTTAGAGCCTTTTTTCCAAAAATATTTTTTTGAACCTGATACAATAGTGTGGCTAGATTGAGGCCATCTATTACCAATAAAATTAATTTTATATAAAAACTAACTGAATAATTAAATAGTATAATATTTGATAAAATACAAAATAAGTATCTTGAGATTGATATCTCTCAATATTTTTGAAATTGATATCTCTCAATATTTTTACTATTGGAATGCATCATTATAACTATTATTACTCAAAAAATAATAATATGGGTCAATGAGTAATATTGTGTCCCACTAGGTGGATAGTTTTTTTTAAATAAATCCTATAAATTGCTTAATAATTTTTTAAAAATTTGTAAAAATGTGTATGCACTACATCTATGTATATATAATTTAAAACATATTTTTTAAATTAATATCAATGACCTAAATTCAATATATTTTAAGGAGATATTGAAAGTGTATGTGGCCTTTGTATGCCCAAAAATGGGACATACTATTATGCTTTTACCTATTTACAATGATCAAAACAATAATGTGTATGGTAGAAGGTGATGATCTAGTTCGATGCTATTCAAAAGGGACCATCTCACATCAACATAAATTATAACAAGACATGACAATGACAGAACCAAAAAAATCAAAACAACATAAAATACAAAGAACTAGGCACAAGTTGTTATTGCAGAAGGAGGAGGTGTCAAGTCATGCTTATGTGGTTGTGCACTCTAAAAGGAAAGATCACTAGAAGGAGGATATGATGCCACCCATCCACCTTGAATAGGATCTAGAGGAACCAAAGCTACAATAACACCCCAACCAAGAGCTAGTTGAATGACACTACAAACTATATCAATCCCCTACAGGCGAGCTCCGCTAAGATTAACTAATAATGGAATTTTGATGCATTAATTTTATAATCTACCCCATTAATGAGGAGGAAGATTAAATAATTAATTATGATTGTAAAAATGGATTTTACAGTAATGGGGCACCAAAGGATAAGACTAGTGTGTTGGGTGCTCCAGGGAGATATGACTCATGGTGCAAGGAACACTACCCTAGTGGTTGAGTAAATCTTATAGGTGTTACAATTTTAGGGCTACCTTCTCTTCTTGTGCTTGTATTTGTATGAAATTTGAAGAGATAACAACCACCTTTTAATTAATATAAAAGAGACAAGATGTTTCTTCATTGTTAAACAAAGTTGATTTTATATCTTCCCATAATTGAAATAATACGATATCATTGATTAATTTTCATAAAAGAGACATATAAAATTATCCCTAAATAAGGCCATTTACCAAGAAAATGGTTCTAGGTAAAGGGCTAAAAGATGCTATAGATCTAGTTCCAAGCTTATTGGGCTTTGGGGAAAGTCCAAAAGAGATGTTTAAAGGACTCTGGTCTGGAACAAGTAGGACAAATGGGTTGAGCAATCCAATATGAAGGATACACTACTTGAGAGGAAGACCTTGGTAAACTAGGCACGAAATAAAGTGGGTGAGTTTGGGCTCAATATTTGCATGCAAAATTATGTTGAGTCTAGCAAGTGAGGTCCTAAGTGAGGAATTTATATTCCATCCTCTATTTAATTTATCTAGTGTTAGAGAGAAAGTGCTCATGAAGTGATACAAGAGACCTGAAGAGTAATTATTAAAGTGATTATAATAGTTTCATCTCTAGTATTTTTGCCAAGCAAATAGAGGTTGTAAACCCATTTTATGTAGCATTACATCAAGGCATCATCTATTGGATGCAAATAATGGAAGGTAAGTGAAAATTTATTAAATTATATTTTTATTTTAACATAGGCCAATGAGCCTAATCATGGTAAGAAATAAAATCCTTAATGAATACTATTTTTGAATAAAATCAAAGCTTTCATACCTAAAAATTCTTCTAAGAGAATATTATAATTGGTCATAATTGGATACCACCACATGTTATGGTCATTTAATGATAATCCATTTCAAAAACCATCACCCATCCATTTGAGATATGGTTCGACAACTTCAAAATATTTCCAAATTATTTTACCAAAAAAATCACTCAATTTTGATAGGGGAAGTAATAACAATTAAGGTTTATGGAACCAAACATTTTGTCAACCAACATTACCATATGGTGAGCTAGAGGAAATGTAGTATTGTAATAAATTTCATCAGCCTCATTACATTAAACTTATCAAACCACCCATTTATCACACAGAGAAACTATTTTAGATGTCAATTATTCCCATTCCATATTTCTCATGAGGAAGACAACAAATATCTCAAGAAATTTTTTGGTTGCCACAAGTTTCTTTTAGCTATGGCCAATAGAATATCATAGATAAATTTGGCCAATTATCATATGATGATTTAAATGGGTCTCATTAGGAAGAATAGTAAATATGTCTGGCCATTAGGATCTTAAAGTAGACCTAAAAAAATTAATGATATAGGATATATAATTCACTACTCCACCTTTTTATCCATTCTATCAATGACATATTATCATAGTTTAGAGGGAGAACTATAAAAATAAAATAGGATGCCAATAAATTTAAATTTATCATATTTTTTGGATCCACTTCTAGTTGTGTCTCTTAATCCATTCCAACATGGGTATCATTCTCTATCTAAAGCATTGGGTTTTATCCCACCATAGATTAGAGCAATAGGCTTTGTATAAAATATCAAGGAAATTCAATGCCGCTTTAATATAAGCTTCTTGTTCATCGAGAGTGAGAAAGGTATCATCTATGAATTAGACATTGACAATCACTAAGAAGATCAATCAGGAATAAAAATTCCCCTAATGAGCCTTCACTCTACCCTATGAGAGAAAATAACCAAATACTTCTGCAAACAAGACATATAGGTTTAGAGCCAAGGGGAAAGCCTACCTAATGGAAAGGAATAATCCAAGGTTCTGATAATTCAGCTTAATGATAGTGAGGCATGTCAAGGCTTCTAAAAATAAATTCTAAACTATTGAGATAAAAATTTGATGAAAGCGTAAGGCTTGAAACATGAAGAGAATAAATGTCCACTCAAATATATCATATAAATTCTCAAATTCAAGTTTGAGAAGTATGGTACATTGATAAGATTTTTATGCACATTACATTCCTTCCCACACAATAATGAGATTATCTAGAATGTTTATATTGTTAATGAACCCAGTTTACTTTGGTTTTTATGATGGTAGGTAAGATGAAACTATATTTTTTAAATTAAAAACAAATGAATTATGTATACTATTATTGATTATATAAGTGTAAAACTAGAAAAATCAAAATGCTAAAAATATATATTGCTAAACAATTCTGATTTTGACAAATTGCTAAATACAAAAATTTTCTATTTTGGGAAAGTATTAAGAATAAATATACATAGCTTGCACATTAAATTCTATTGACTTTTTAGAATTTGTGTAAGTGGGAAATAGAAGAGGTGACTGTGTAGGATTAATATCATAATAAATAATATAAATAGGATTTGGATAGGTCTACTATAAGTGGACAATGGTGTAGTTCACTCCAATCCATTGGTTATGAATTTGTCTCAGTTGTTATTTCAAACTGTAAACATGAAAAGATATAAAAAGTAAGAATCTAGAAATGGCAGATCAAGGGCAGAAGTAGAATATATTTTTGGATAGATGTGTTGTATAAGGACTCCAACACAATGCATTTGAGTGTACTGAACATAGACTTGTCTATTTAATATGTATACAAATTGGTCGTTAATCCTATTGATGATGAAAAATATGAGATGCCACATTTAGGGGTTGGCTGGGAAGAAATCATTGTTTGTCTTCTCTTACCTTTAAAAACCTTGTGGAACTTTTATAGATGGAAAAAAATTAAGAAAAATAATGGAATGGAACACATTGAGATGACCTCAATCACCCCCTTGATGATTCACCACTTCCTATATATCCAATTCTCTAATGAGGGGAAATCAAGCCAATGTAGTTTCTCCTACCTAGAGTGAATGTGCAATTATGATCCTTTAAATATGTGTATGAATCTATAAGATGGATTTGATACTTGAAAATGAAATATCTTAACTTTATTTATAGGTTTCTTGACTTGACTTATGGCTGCTCCTTGTGAATGATTAAAAAAATGGGCATAATAAGGTAGATTTTCTCAATGTGAAGAAGTGTAAATGCTTGCACCAAGTGAATATAAAGTGGGTCTTATGAATGACTCATGATATGAATTTATAGTTGAATATATTTGATAATTTACTTTATTTAACCTTATGAAATGTGTGGTAAGCCCCTAAATATTGATTTCAAAATAAAAAATTAGCCATTATTTGGCATGGGAAGTGGTCAAACCAAGTGGACAGAGTGTAATGTACCACTATTTGCTTAGATCAGACTTGTTTAGGAAGATCAAGGATAAAATCATTTACACAAAATAGTCTAAATGTGATTTTAAGATGGATTGATAGTTTTAATATTTAGATTTATTTTTAATAGTAATGAAAAATAAATGCTCAGACCCACATTTGTGGCACTTATTATGTTACTTGAGAAAGGGTCCAACAATGTATGTTTGGCCTTATAGAGGGGGCGATTAAATGATCATTGATGGGAAGAAAAGGATATATGATCGATGAAGGTGATGGATATGATATGATATGATATGATGAGGTCAATGAGTGTTGGTGGGGTATCATAATCCTTATAGGGGTTCCTAAGAAACCTAATTTCAACATCAAAGAAAATCTCCTCAAGATAAATAAAAGGATCATTATGACTAGATATAGTATACACATCCAAAATAGGATTAGATTCACTCTGATTATTATTGAAAGATAAATCCTATAAAAAATTTGTTATGACTTCATCTTCCTAATTAGGATCACAAGAGATGCCTAGTGACTGATTTTTATTTGAATTGGAGGTATCATCAAAAGAACAAGCAAAGTCATCTTTTGATGTAATATCTATGAGGGATGATGTTTTTGATGAGGAATCAGATTCAAACACTAGTGTTTAACATGATATTGATGTAGATAACACTTGTATTAACTCTGATGTGGACTCTAATATTCAGGATGCAATGCTGCTAATAAAATATTCATTATCTACAAGTGATCTCTCAACACGGGACCTTTGATGTGATGGATGAGGGGGAGATGATGGAAGAACAATAGATTTAACAAATATAGGTCCATGGAGGAAAGATTTGTGATAAAATGGGGGATTAGTTTCATGTGGAATAGAGTCATTTTTAATGGAGGATTTATTGAAGATGGGGGGACCATATAAGATGGATGCGGTGCCTTAACCTTGGCTTGGAAAGGGTCGATATTGATCATGATTGGGAATATAATCTTGGCATTCCTATTCTTGTTCACCTAAAGATGTAGACTCATATAATTCATCCTTTATTTCTATGTCACTATGATTGATGATGTCTTGTACATATTTTTGGAAGACATTGATTAATGGTATGCCCCCAGGTTTGGTTATATACATAGTATTAGTTAGATTTATACCAAGAGGGCTTGAGCTTAGAAGGATTAAGATGTTGTATGGGTTGATATAGCATCATGCCATTAGAAATAATTTAGTGCTATAGGGATTCTAATGATATGAGAATAGGAGTATAGGGGCTCTCTTCACTTTGTGACTTGGATGCATGAGCATTGGACTTTGGATTAGATTGTTGTTGACATGATTGGGTTGGTGGACTGGTAATAAATGAAGTGGATAGGATAGGATTCACTTTGATAGTGTATAAAGGGGTAGATGATTGGTGGATTGAGGATTCAAATTGGACTCATGTGGATGGGTGCAAATTAGAGGTAATGTTGTGTGGATGGTATTGAAGCCTACAAAACATGGAGTGCTCTTCTCAAGAAGGTGAGAAAGGATCATATCCCTATTAGCAATAAGGCATTGCTCAATTTAGGTATTGACCAAATCATTTTTAGATGGCATGGAAAAGGATCAGATAAATTATGCATGATGTGGTTTGCTATCCCAAATTAGCAAGTGCATGGGATTGATTAATGATGGAATGTGTGGATCAAATTTAGACAAAGGCTTTCTTTAGTTTGATCTCAAGTATGTCTTGTTGATATGAGATGTTGGATGGGATAGGAAAAGATTAAGTTAACTAATTTAGGTATGAAATAGACCTTGATGATTTAAATTGGATTATACTACGTGAGATATGATAGGATCTAAGATTGGATGAGGGGCTAGACTGGACTGGGAGACTGATTTTTACTAGGATTGACTAGATTAAAGCTAGCTTAGGACTAAGATGATTGACTTAAAAGAGATGAGAAGATTTGGTTAATTTTTATTGATAGGATTGTGATTATAACTCAAAACTTGATTATACATAATCAAGTTGATGATGAGGCCCCTTATGAAAATAGTTGTTTGCCAAAGTGGATGAGAGCCAAAGTATGACTACAGACTTGACAAGAGGACTAATATAGAAAAGGGGATGAATTGGGTTGGATTATGATTAGGATTAGGTTGACCAAAACAAGACAAGTGATTAGTTATGGATAAAGTGGAGTTAGGATAAGATATGGATGACAATATGGGATTAGGATACATAGGTTATGAGGGCATGACCAATGATTGGTGGATATGAATAGACTAGGATGGGATTAAGACAAGAAGGTGATGAGCTATGGGATGAGATAATTAAAAGAATGTACAAAGATAATATATAGAATGATATAATGATGATGGTATGAATATTCAAAATGATATAATGATGAGGCAAAAATATATAAGATGATGATATGGAAGACCTAGATAAGTGTATATAGGTTTGGGTAAAAGGATGACTTGGTTCACAAACAACATAGGTCTAGCACAACACTCACCAAATCAAGAAAATTAAAATACTAAGAATATCAAATTGATTATGGGTTTGTAACCCAATGACTACATCATCTAAAAAATTCATAAGTGACAGTGTAGGCTGGTGACCTATTATAGAATCTTTTGTACTCTCTCAACCTTGTCTACACATGCTAGTCACTTGGGAGTTGATATCAACTCTGATAAAAAGTTGCTTGTTATAGTTTCTGATCATATGCTAAGTTACATGGTATCTTTAAGGGTATCCCTAATATACATTAGGTATGGTGGAGGACAATTCCATGTAGGGTGATATCTAATTCCTAGTTCAAATAATTAACTCTTTCCCTTCACAAAAGACTTGTATGAGGTCAATAACTTAGCCTAGTGACAATTGTCCCTAATATTTATTCTCTATCAAAACATAGAATGTGGATTAGTGCATGGTGGTGAAATCCATGGTCACTATCCCCCTAAGACTATGACAAGTGTGTAGGTGTCAATTCCACATCACATTGCCCCTAGAAAATAAAAATTAGAGGGTTATTGGTGGTTTTTTATCCTCTAGGAATCATTGTAAGGATGCAAGGAGGAGAGAATACACCACTATATCTCTTAAGTGAAAAATAAGCAAATTAAAAAAAGATTTATTGATTAATTGATTAATTAATTATATGTGCAATATATATGAGATCAAAGATATACAAGATATATACAAATAAATTTAGACAACACAATTTAAACAAAGTGATTAAAAAGATTAAAAGTCTTAGATGAACAAATTGAATTTTAAGATGCCAAAATAATTTTTATAGGTGACCTGCAAGAAAAGAGATTAGTATTTTCAAGTGAAAATTTTGGAGAGGCAACCTATAAGACAAGATGTTAGATATAATATATGACCTACAAGAGAATATGTTATCTAGTCAAAATTGTTTCTAGATTCCCCCTGCAAGAAGCAAAATGTTTGTATAATAATCCTTGATAAAAACCACTAAAAAAATTATGATTTGGTTTTATAACTTATTTGGGTTTGGGGGCCATGACATGGAGGTTTAGGGGTAGTATCCCCTAGTGGGGTCAATGGGTAGTACCCCAGGTGTACTCTCTATTGTGGTATAGGGTAGGGTCGAGGGGTATTGCCCCCAATGCCAAACACAATTTGGGACTTGTGGAACCCTTGGAATGACTCAAAATTCACTGAAAATGATCCTAAAAATCCACTCAAAAAAGACAAATTAAATGAAAAAATTATTGTAAAAATGCAACTGTAGAAGACAAAACCACAGTTTCATAGTCAATATATTGCAAAAGCACGTCCAAAAATGACAAAATCATATATTTTCTTCAAAACCACTATTTTAGAGTTGTGATTTTGTATAAAAGGGCTAACCATGGTGATTATCACATGGTTGCTACAAAATTGTGAGTCTGTGAGTCAAAATTATGATTATATAAGCAAAGTCACAATTCATAATTAGAAATATTGAGATGGAAAGAGAACAAAATAGATTTTTATATTTGGAATTATTTACAAAATCAAAGTGATTTAAATTCAAGATGATATGGATATTTATAGAATAACATAATTATATACAAGGCCTAGTAAGACTAATGAAAAATATTACTACTATGGTCCTATGGTTTCACAATAGGTGGCTGAGAGGGTGTTTTAAGGTGTCTTAAGATGATCTAGGATAAGGTCCCCCTATTTCCTACAAGCAAACAATGAGTAGATAGACACACATAAATTATTAAAAAGTTTGGTTAATTATTTGGTTTGATGATTTCAACACACTAGACAAAATCACCTATTGTAAAGGTAAAATCATAACTCTACTCCAATACTATAAGTGTAGAGTTGTGGTTTTGTTCTAGGTAATCAAAAGGAAAGTTAGGGTGTTTGATATTTATCTATGTACTTTATCCCTTTACCTACAACTAGATTGGGTTAATGTCAACTTGCAACAAGTAGCAATGAGCATATGAGGTCAAAGCTTAGCTATAAAACTACAAGGTTGCAAAATCACAAGTCTTGTGATGAAATCACTACTTTTGGGGCCATATCTCAATTTTAAAATCATGATATTGTAGAATAGAAAAAAAACTATCATGATTAAGAAAATTTTTAGCGTTTATAAATAATGGTTAAACATAAAATTTCTAATCTTCTAGAAAAACCATAACTTTTAGAGTAAAACCACAACTTTTGAATCATGATATTATCGAATATTGAAAACCTACCAAAATTGTAAGTTGTTAGTGGTTAAGGTGTGGTAGTCAATGCAAAACTATGATTCTCAAAGACAAAATGGTGACTATGTATTAGTGATTTTGCAGAGCATAAAATCACAGTTCACTTGGGTGTGATAATTTGATGAAATGCAAAGCTTATTCCTCACATAGTCAGCCATGCAATTGATCAAAATGCTTCTAAAAAGCAAGAAGGTTAGATTAAAATGGATTCTCCCACAATTTTCACCAAAATGTAGATGAAATTTTGAGCTAAATGGATTTTATTATGCAATTACATCAAAACACCCAAAATGTCAATCTACCAATTGAGATCTAAAGCCATTAGGATAAAAATACAAACACAAATGAACATTCATAACAACACTTAAACCCTAAAGCTAATTTCTCCAAACCAAGATTAAATAATAAAAGACAAAATATGTTTGATTGATATTTTCTTACAATAGACTCAGATTTGTAGCATTCTGATAGCTTGATTCATTGACTTGGATGTTGGACTAATGAATCATATTGAAATGGATTCAATAGATGTTGCTAATTATTGATAATTAGTTTTGATGGAGGATTGGAGATGTTTAAATAGAAGATACAAGGAATATTAAAAAGTAGTTAAAAATTCCTTTGAAAGCCTATAAAATAGAGGCTTATAGAGAAAAGGGCCAAGTAAGAGAGGATTCTAGAATTTGAGAATTCAAGAATCCATCTAGGGGATAAATAGGATTAGTAGGGGATTAAGATGGGTGATTAAATAGGTGATTAGGGACTAAGTATGTAGGATAGCCTATGAATAGGCTAGGGTAGGTGGGTAGGTGAGTCATGGGAATTTTAAATTCCCAAATAATGGATAAGTGAGATTAGGATAGGATTAAGAGATGATTATAAGTATTAATAGATTTGTGGGGTAGGGATAAGGTTAGTGTGATGAATAATAATGAAGGGAAATGTGATTTAATTATTTAATTGGTATTATGGTTATGGTATTAATTAGGATAAATAGAGATATTAATGAAATGGTTAAGGTGAGAAAATTTAGGTACATAC
Organism: Torreya grandis; assembly: GCA_037957365.1. Taxonomy (NCBI): domain Eukaryota; kingdom Viridiplantae; phylum Streptophyta; class Pinopsida; order Cupressales; family Taxaceae; genus Torreya; species Torreya grandis. Next base: position 3,441,627 of record JARHVA010000210.1, read on the forward strand.
ACCTTCATATAGGTTTATAGGCTTATCCTAAGTCTTGTGTGTGTGTGCATTTATTGTATTTATAAATACATTTTATTCAAGATTATTTAGGTGTCATTCACCCCTATATTCCACTTATAGGCTTTGGATTTACTTGAATGCAATTATTCTCCCCTCATATGGCACACACATCTTCCCCATATATAATAGGATTAGGAACACATGGCACACATACTAGATATTTTATTTGTAACCCCTTTTCTCTCTTAGATCTTTATAAATAAATTTTCTCTCCCCTTATTCAACAATTGCTAATAACACTCTTGTTTACCTAGTGTTTCTTTGAATTTCTTATTGATCTCTTGTCCTAAGGACATTCTTCTCCTAACTTATTCATAATATTGTAGTTGGATATTATTGTTGTAATCTTTTAGTACTAATGTGGTTTTTTTCTTTTTATGATGGTTTTCCCACTTGTTATATTTGTCTCAACATTTGTGGATTGAATTTATCAAGGTGATGTTTTTCATTTAAACATTTGCATTGCTTGTTTTCAATGCTTTATTTTGATCTTTGGCAATATTCTAATAAGAATGAGACAAATAACCACTCAAAATGAACTGAGGGGGTGGGATGTTTCAATACACATGAAAAGGAGGGGATGGGATGATGGAGAAAAATTGATGAATAAGCTAGATGTTGAGAAATGAGTCACCATTATATGATTCCCATAGTAAATACATATGCAAGGGATTGGAAAATGATGATGTCACAATTTTATATTTGAGCCAAAGGGGAAGCAACCATGAAAGAATGGTGATAAAAGACTGTAATATTTAGAAATATCTAGAGCAAGGACACATGCCTAGAGAGATGAAAGATTGGATTGGATGACTGGCCAAAATATTTAGATGTATCCCAAGAAGGATACATGCTAAGGAGAGTTGTAGGCAAAATGGGATGATGGACCACAAGATTTATACCTATCCCAAGTATGGACTCATACTAGGGAGAGATGCGATAAAAATGGATGATAGTCCAAAATCTTTAAATGTATCCTAAGTAATGATGCATGTTACATAGAGTTACAAGTAAAAGTGATGTTTGATGAGTGTTCATGAGAGGGTGTTAACTTTAGACATACCTAGAAAAGGACTCACACTAGGAGAGTCATATCCATAAAATTGTTATTTTTAATATTGATTGACTCAAAGCATAGGTTGATTGATGAAATAATGAATTGTCAAGGTGACAAAGAGAGAGTTTAGGTTTCTAGAATATGACATGGAATAAATTATTAAGATAGTTGAGATGTCTTTAGGTAATTCAAGTGATTGAGCATTGCCTTCTAATGTGGAGTCCAAACTTATGGAGGCCATAACATTTGATTTATAATTCTATTGAAGCTCTCATTTTTGCCAAAATGATAGTCTCAAAATTTTTGATGCCTCCATGACTTTCCCTATCTAGCTAGGGACATTTTAAAAACTTTTAGGAGGCCATACGTGACTATATAAGGGTTTAAAACCAATTATTATTATTTTTTTAGTATTTTTCTATTTTTAGAACTAACATATTTTTTAACTTGACATGAAATTAAATTTAAATTCATATGTTATGTTAATTTTAGCGTTTGGGAGATATGTGGATATTTTTAGAGTTGTTTGAGCTTGCATGCAAAACTTACTAAAAATAATAGGGTAAAATGTTTTTTAGATTTTCAAAATTTACATGTCAAATCTAATTTTGAGTTGAGGTTTATCAATGCTCTTGTATGTAATTATTTGATTCATACAATAGGAATCAATCTATGTTATTTATTTTAGAAGTTAAGTGTACTATGCCTATTGATTATTTTGCCTTGATAGTATTTGGGTTCATTATTTTGTATCAGATAAAGTTATATTTTTAGAGGTTTAAGAGATGGTGAGAGGATAGGGAAGAATTAATTAATTGAATATGACTCTATAAGAGTTGTAAAGGCAAGTGGAATGATTAATTTTAAGTGTCACAAATCAAAGACAAAGGATAGTGAAATACGAAATAAAGGAAGAAACAAATCATGAAGATGAAATTTAGAAAGAGTAGGAACAATAGGAATAGCCACCATCAATTGAAGAGATGATGGTTAGGGATTTGGAGTGAAGAAATTAAAGAATTAAGGTTGACATTCCAAATTATGGAGGGATTTTAAAATCAAAGGATTTGATAGACTAGATGAATATCATGGAGAAGTTTTTCAAGTGGAAAGCTCTGAGAGAAGACAAGAACGTAAAGTTTGCATGTAAGAAATTGAAAGCTGATGCAATGATTTATTGGGATCACATACAAAAACATAGATAGATAAAAATTAAAGAGAATATCAACTCATGGAAAAATATGGAGAAGAAGTTGAGGGAGAAATTTCTTCCTATGGATTATTCACAAACCCTATACAAAATATTCTAGAATTTAAGGAAAAAATTTCACAAGATACAAGAGTATACAGATGATTTTTACAAGATTTCCATATGAGTGGAGCATGAAGAAATAAAAAAAAACAAATGAATGCAATGTATGTAAATGATTTGAAGTTTTTAATGCAAGAAGAAATGAGTATGCATATAATAATTTACATGGATGAGGCTTATCAATTAGCTTTGAAGGCATAAGAAAAATAAAATAGATAAAATTTTAGAAGATCATCTAGCATTGGGAAAAGAAGAGGATAATCCCCTCCAATAAGGGGACGAGGTTGATTTAATACCACTATATGTGGGTTTAATCCCACTATAGGATAATAATCACATGGTGTAGAAAATCAAGAATATAATAGATAAGTTTTTTAATAGTATCAAAGAGAAAGAGGATTTCATAGAGGACAAGGCCATGGTGGTGCTACAATATGGTTTAAAAATAAGCATAGGTCTTATGTTTGTTACAGATGTGGATAAGAAGGACATAGAGATTTTGAGTGTCCATACTACCAAGCTCAAGAAAGGAGGCAAGAGGATCACCCAAGAGTGAATTTCAATGAGGATGAGACAGAAGATACAAATATTAAAGTTAAAGCAATATATATTGGAGAAAATTACATGATGAGGAAAAAATGATTACTCCAAGGAAAGAATAGGTGAAAAATAAAGAAGGTGGTGATGTATGGGTGTGGACAATTTTTTTTTTTAAAGATGTACTTCAGGAGGTAAGATATGCAAAGTAACTGTAGATGGTGGTAATAGTGAATATATGGTTTCTAAGGACATGATTGAGAAAATAGGTTTGCAATGTGAAAACATCCTTATCTTTATCGGATTTAATGGTTTAAGAAAATGAATGAATTTACATTAAATAAAATGTGCTTAATTAATTTTTCTACACAAAAAACTTACAAAGATGAAATATGGTGTGATATTATACCAATGGATACATGCCATGTGTTATTGGGTAGGCCATGGCAATTTGATAGAAAGGCAATTCTTCATGGATCAAAGAACACATATACTTTTTGGAAAGGTGGTAAAAAATAGTTTTATTACCTCTTGAAGAAGGGAAGGCAAAAAGCATGCTATCCATACAAGAATTTATCAAAGACATGAAGATGACATGTTGTTATGCATTAGTAGCAAAGAAACAAGACACAAAAGTGATGTGAATACAAACATAAGAATCATCAGTGTTGAAATAATATGTGATTGTTATACCTGATGAGTTATCAAATGGTTTTACACCAAAAAGAGACATTCAACATCATATTGATTGGTTTGGTTATTAATGTCAAAAGTTAAAAAGTGCAATTTTGAATAAATATAGCAAAAAGTAAAATAAATAAAATAGTTAGCTTAAATACTATCTGATAGGTTTATATACATAGTATAAATACTTTTAGACTGTTAATTTGAACATACAATCTAAGTGTAAGGTAAAATGACTATTTTGAATGCTTTTAAATATGTTTTACTGTTAGATCCAAGAGGTTTATTGAAAGACAAAGATGATCAATTTATTATCAATTATTAACTAGAAAGACTTGTTACTACCTTTAGATATTCAAATTTAAATTATAAAGCATAAAATAAATCAAAATTATGGTAATATGCAAACTTTCACATATCTTGACCTTGATGTCATGTTTATATAGCAGTAAGTTTTCATTTGGAAAAACATAACATAGAATAACACAAAATCATGGAATATCTTAACAAAATCACATATTGTAAAATAAAAATCATGAATCATAAAATGTGAGTTTACTATAGTCAGATATCCAATAAAAATAGTCAAGAAAACCATGATGATGTATTAGTAGTAACTTATGAAGTATTGATTCTAGATAACCAACTAACATATACATAGAGTTATGCCACGTTAATTGTTGGATATGTCAAAACATGAAATTTTAGGAGATTTGATATCAAATTATCCTTTAAGATTAAACACTCACATGAGAAACTTAAAGACATTAAATTAAATGAGGTATTCTAATGTGATCACCATTATGTATTAGGTAAATTTTGGAATAGAAATTAAATGCCGGTGATAGTTATGATTACAAAATCAATTCCAAACTCCCCTACGTACTCATGATTAGAAAGGTAAGTAAATTGAATAAAAATATTGAAATAAGCCAAATATACCTAAATATTGAAACTAGTTTACCTCTAAATATTTTCTATGTGCCCTAATGAAAATTTTGATGATTTGATACTAAATAGGAATGTTGGATTGCTTGATTAGCTCAAGACTTGGACAACATGTGGACATAGATTGGCTTGATAATGGACAAGAAGATGAGTTTTTAGCATTATTCTAAGGATATTAAAATATATATCATGGTTTGCATGGATATATTATTTTATATATATAATAGGATGAGGAATTATTGATCATTGATCTCATTGATTGAAGTTTGGCATTGATGTTGTCATTGATGTCAAAGGTTCTTAAGAAAAGTGTACATGAGGTCATTGAATAAATTTCTTGTTTGATAGCATCATTGAGAGGTATGATATTGTTTTAGGATCATGTAAGGCATGTGATAAAGGTGTATAAGCATCAATGAGTGTTTCAAGTCTAGTTTTCATGTTTTAAGTGCTTGAGAAGCCTAATCATGGCACTAGTCATAGCTTGTAAAGTCCTAGTGAGAAGGTTTGAGCATGGTGTCTTAGTGTATGGAAGCACAGAGGCATAGGAGCCTATATAAGGTTTATTGATCATGCATATGATTCATTGGATCAGTCAAGATAGTTTCAAAGTGAACTTATATCGGTAAGACCTTAAGTCCAAATCTACAACTAGACTAGTTCTAAACCCTGCCTAACTAAATGAGGTGTCATGAGGTGTTGTCAAGGCCTAAAAAGGATGTAAAGTAGTGTTTAAGCATGAGAGAGGTTTCTTGATTTTTAGGATGAGGTGGAGAGTGCATGTAAATAATTTTTAAGGTCAAATTTTAGGCCTAATATAGTTTGTAGGTCAAGGTTTAAGAGAGCAAAGAGAGAGATGATATATCTTGATGTAGTCCAAACTATCACCGCATGCACCCAAATTGAAATATCTCCACATGCTCTATGTATCATCACTAAAACCACCTTAATCATTTTCCTACCATCAATTCCATATCCATCCCTAGCCATGCTGAACACCTAGTGTATGGCCTCCATATCACCTCATCCTCCTCTAAATCCTCCAACACCTATCTATAGTAATCTAAATCTCAAACTTTCATTTCTCCATGTGGATGGGAAGAGCTATCCCTCCATCACAAAAAACCAACACTAAAAGAAAATTGGTACCATCCCATCCATGGTATCCTTGATGGCTATGTTACTCAATTATGATCATATGCCCAACACTGTAACACATAAGTTACATCTAACCTATAGTGTCGTTGTGTCCTCCATCCATATAACTCTCTATATATCTATGAAAATAATGTTAGAACCTATGAAAATACTATATGATGCTCCCACATGTCTGTAAGCACCCTTATCAAGCTCCATGAGAACCTCACTCCACTAGAGTTAGGTAATTCATAACAAGAGATGGATAGCATCATCATACTAATAATCCATCTCCCATCCTGGTCCTAATCATATAGAACCTTGAAGTTGAAGCCTCCTACTATAAATCCAATATCTATAGTAGCATCCCCATAAAAATGTGTCAATGTTGTTTCCCATCCTTTCTCATCCACCAAATTAATCTATTCTCCCTACATTGGCAATCATATTATCCTATAGATATCCTCTAAAGTCACAATCATCTCTCTTGTTGATAGATAAAAGGTCCATAAATATAGATCCCATCACTCCAACAATGCCACTAGTAGACTCTATTCTTAGTCTATTTAGTGATAGTGGCATAGCCCTCTTAATCTTACCACCTTGAGATGCTCCCAATTGCATCTACCATCACCTCTCATATTTTATCTAGTAATGGTGGTACTTAATCCCATATGGTGAACAATATGCATGCCTATAATCTCATCAACCCCCAAATTTATTTTATTTTCCTAACCACTAATCCTATCCACTAAGTTATTTTACCCCTAGCAATCGGTATTGACCCTTAAGGGATCGACACTTATTGGTCCATGATCATCATCTATTGGTCGATTAGTGTCGATTCATCATCGATCAATGGTTGATTGTCAGGGAGTGAGTATCAATCCACATAGATCAATGTCAACCCATGCTAAACCTTAGTAATTTAAAAACCTAACTAAACTAGCTAAAACTACAAAACATTCAAAAAATTCACAAAAAATAACAAAAACATTTTACCCCTACCTCATCATGTGATCATTTCTACCATTTCCCACTCTTGATAACCTCCATGTATATCTCACTCAAATTTGTAGATAGGTGTCACTTTTTTGGCTCTAGCTTACATGTTCTTGATGGAAAAATGAGTGCCAAAGTTGTTCAATGGCCTATTTATATTGCTTTTGGGTTAATTCCAATTCTCTGGTGATCAGCATTGATTCCCTCTTAATTGATATCAATCCATTAGATCAATATTGATATGGTCCATTTTTGGCTCCCTTGTACTACTTGAAAATATCTTGCATCATATAGCCCTATTATAAGGCCACTTAAGTTATCTTTTGTTATAACTACTCCATCCTTTTTTACCCAGCATTCATAGTTTGTGGATTAAGATGACTTTATGGTCCCACCACCTTTGAGAGGTTTACATTCATTTCAACATTTATCCCCTATGGATATTGAAAGTGTACCTCATCCTGAGTGCAAGTGTCCCTAGGTAGTGCACACATACCATGTACACTAGATGCTTTATTCATCCCACCCTAGCCTTTGAACTCTTTATTTCCTTTGATAAAATCAACACTTTCCTAATTTTGGCAATCCATTACTTGTTTGCCTTGGTGCATTCATATTTGGATATCTTTCATCTTGTTAGTGTACATTATACTTCATGCTTATCATTATATCTTTGATGCTCATTTACTATCTACCTTATACATTACCACCTTATTTTCAAACCCATCTCCACCTCATCATCCTTCATCGACTCTTAGTTTGAGGGGGGATACCTTCTCACATTAAACCTGGGGCATTAGACCCATCCTAGTTTTTGTCTAGTGGTAGGTTATCAAAAACCACTCAATAAAAAGGGGTAAATGTAAACACTATAAATTTACACCATTTAATTATGACTAAATGTGTCTTAACCCTTTTTCATCCTTTTTATGATAGTTAATATAGTTTTACCTTTTACCATATTGCGTTGTGTAATTAATCATAATTAATTACCTTTTAACCTAAATAACTAATTTATCATCCCTAAATCTAGTAAAATATCCCTAAGTTTATTAGAGTTAAGTTATTTTAAACTCCTTAAAAACTTATCCCCAATTGAGCCTCATTAAAAAATAACCTACACCAAGTTTAATCTAGTGATTTGGAGTTTTTTGAATAAATAGGTTAAAATTAGACCAAATCAATACCAATCCTCATAATTGTCATTGATCCTATTAGAATAGACATCAATTTATACCTAGTCAATCCTCATGCTAAGGGATCCTAAATTTTACACATCATAACATTGAAGAAATTACCTTGGAGTACTATAGAAGAATACCACCCCTATTTTAACCCATCCACACTCAGTCCAAGGTTAAGCACATCCTTGTCAATAAGATATTTGTTTGCAACATAGGAAGCATTTTCAGAGGTAAGTATGTCATCTGTTTAAGTGTGTTTTGATTATTGCATTGTCCATTTATATTATGTTTACTATTGTAAGTCTATTTAGATAAACTAGTAACTAATCCGTAATCTATTTGAAATATATTAGAGCCCTCCTTTAGGTCACAACCTAAGTTTTCAGTATCTACTCTAAGGACCGATGATGATTCCTTGTGGATCAACGTCGATTACATAATCAATACCAATTCTAAGATAATTGACATCGATCCTTATGTTTTTATTTCCATATACAACCTAAGGCTAGTTTAGCAATCCTAAGTGTTTCCAATTTTTTGTTTCTAAGTCTTGAAATCATGCATTGCTATCTATAGATGATCTTTCCTGGCATTATACATGATATGGTTTCAATACATGACTTACCCATAGTTCCTTACCCATTATTTTCTGATCAGAGTGACATCTTATTTTAGTTATGACTTTGCATGATCGTCTTTACCCCAAATTTATAATCCATCATCGATCAACTAGAAGTAATTCAAGAATAAGAAAACTTAGATATAGCCTATTGAAATGAACACATTGATAATATATATGCAGTAGATTGATTTGTTTCATTTCAGTATGATATCTTGTCACATGTTTCATTGTAATTTATATCATTACATTATCTTCTTGATTGCATAAAATATTGGACTGAAATCCTTCTAAGGAAGTGTACCACTTAGTGGAATTGATCTTGTATCAGGAAGTCCACTCATCTATCTTATTAATCCAATCTTGTCCAAGTTGTCTCTTTTGTGTAGGTAGTCTGTCCTAGCTAATAATGAGCTCCTACCTCATTGGATCAATGGTGCACATCCCCAATCATAGGTATTCATATTTAAACCCTTTATCATTTCTATTTTTAGTAGTTAATTTTATTAAGAGAATGAACTAAAAAAATACTAAAACACTAATTTTTCACTAATATTCAAGTAACATAAAATAAGGTTTAGATATAAAACAAAAATACCACTCAAATCCCAATAGTTATTTTGCATGTGTAAGTTAAGACAAATATTTAGTGTTTCTAAATGAATGCACACTATTTATAAATGATTATTTTTACATAAAAGTGAATGCATGAATTTTGATTGTATAAAATAGTAAGCTAAAAATAGTGTTTCTAAGTTACTTAAACAAAAAAATAAGAAAAAAAATAACACCTATTGATTACCTAGGTTTTACTAAGGTTTTATCTACTTGCTTTTGTGTGTGTGTGTGTGTGTGTGTGTGTGTGTGTGTGTGTGTGTGTGTGTGTGTGGGCAAATGCACATATGCATGCATGCCCACGTACATGTGTGTGCATGTGTACATGTGCACATACAAATAAGAACATGTTTTGAAACTAAAATTTGATTGTGATCACAATTTAAATTATTTGGATTATTTTCTAAAATATATCTATGGTTTGAAATCAAATCTAAATACTCTAAACTAAATCTATTTAATTGCTGAAAGCAAATGAAAAAAACTAGCTAATGTTTTTCTATAAAGATGAGAGAGAAATTATTTATCCTATCAAATTTTACTTATTTTTAAATATAAATATAATCTAATGCAAGATTAATTTAATTAATCTAATCTAAATTGATAAAAATAAATTGAAATAAAAAATCATCCAATGTGATCAGGGTAGATATTAACTAAAAGTATGTAACATGTGTTGTAATCCTTAATATGATAGTTCCTTTATCTAGGAAAAGATTTTAGGAACTCTATAATATGGAGGATGAAATAATTACTATCACAATAGGGGGAAAGAAAAAAAGAGACATGATCCAAAATAAAGAGCAATTAATCTATGGCTAGCTAAGTGCACTATTTGTAAAAACCAAGCCGTAGAGTCAATGACACTTATTTGCTTGTAATGGTCTATTCAACTAAGAAAAAAAATTGAGGTAGAGATTAAAAACAATGGTATCATGTTATGGATATAAAAATATTAATAACTATAGTCTCTAATGCAATTTAAAAAAAAATAAAAGCCAAAATTGACTTGTAAAAGAGCAATAGAGGTTGCATTAAGGAGTTTAACTAATTTGAACTAGGAGTAGAACTTAGGAGATAATCAAAATTATTTAAAGTAAAAGAGGGAATGATTTGGGCTAGCATGGAAGCAAACTCGAGTTGGAAAAATATAGAAACACAAAGGTAACATGCAAAAACACATTAAATCTTAAGTTTTAGGAGATGATTTTTGAAGATGGATAAAAGAGATAAAACCACCCATATTTTTAGGGGAAATTACATAACCATAGATCATGGTGACATAACCAATCTATAAAGTAACATAATTGCCTTAGAGTAATACAAAACTTACCTATCAATGATGGTTATGTCAAAGAAGTTTACAAGACCACTGTGATGGTTCTATCACTTTAAATGTAGTTCTATAACACGGTAGGGTGGTTAGGTAATTGATAAGGTTGGTTTTGTCACCAATGAAATATTTTATAAAACAAGCCAAAATAAATCTACAAAGTCTAATAAAATGGAATTTGAGGGGCCTAGGAGAGAGAAAAGGAGGAAGAATGTGTAGGGTGTTAGAGAGAACCCATTTTTATCATACATTATGAGATCACTACATCATCATTAGACATTGAATTATAATATCACACCATGCAAATTTTTGGTGCATATCATGTCCTCGTCTATTTTCACATGTTGTCTATACTCATCCTTGATGAAAACATGAATAGTAAAAGTATTGGTTCTAGAATACTTGTGGTTTATGCATATGTGACTTGTTGTTGAGCCCTAGTAGGTTGTGGTATGGGATGTGTGTGATTAGGAATCACACTTAACTATATTTTCATTAAGTTTAATTTAATAAATAAGAAACACAAAAAATTGAAATATACTTGGAGCTTAAGACTTTGTGATCAACAAATATTGGTCAATAATTCATAATATTCAAATTAAATAGATGTAAACCTCCATTAAAAACATCTTTGCATAGGATGTAGCTTAGATGTAGCATTAAATGGTCTTTTTCAATATCAATTATGTTGAGACATCTCCATTGAAGCTATGGACTAGTTAAATTTGGTGACAAATTTGAAGAGGTGATGCACAAGGGGATTCAATAAATGGTCAACACTTCATTATATATCTTGAGAAAAATGAAGTACAATGTAATAAGGTATGTTTATAATGATCTAGGATCAATGAATACCATTCATCTTGAAATCAAGATGAATGGTTGAAAAATAATCCTCAAGAGTGCACATGGATCAACACATGGGTCACTAATGTGAGCCCTTCATCTTAATAAAGATGAATGGTGGAGGATGATCTTTGAAAATATCAAATAATAATTTATATAGGCCCTTCATCTTGTTTCCAAGATGAAAGGTGGAGAATTCTTGGTCTAATATCTTTATGAGAGTCCATTTAGACCCTTCATCTTGTTTCCAATATGGAGGGAGGAGAATCATTCCCAAGAAAGGCACATGGATCATCAATATGGGCCCTTCATCTTGTATCCAAGATGAAGGGTAGATAATAATATTGTATGTTTATTCACTTTATCGAATTGATTTTATCTCACAAAAGCATATTCCAAAGAATCTCATTATCCTTTCTTCAATGAAGATGCCCCTTTGGAGGAAAATAAGAATTAATTAAATGAAAGGAAATTATAATTCTATTTTTAATATAAATATAATTTAGAAGAATAATATAATTGACCAGAATGATAATTGAATAGATATAATGTGGTGAATTGTCCCACCTATATGTGCCTCAAGGTAAATTCAAACATATGCATTAGATGAACAAAATATTTTGGACTAGTTGTATGTAATTGTGGGATGGCATTCCATTTTTCAATGACATGGAAGTGATAAAACTGGAGTGTCTACATTTTCCCCTATTTGATAAGGTGTTGTGAGATTTAGATGAAGAAATGAATATTCAAAGAATAAAAATTCATAAAAATGATCATATAAGCAAATTAATGGATGTTAGTTTTGATGTTTTTTCTAAAAGTACTAGCAAACAGGTTCAAATGTGCCCTAAAGTAGTGCTTGGTAAGCCCTAAATGCCCCTTTGAGGGGAGAGTCAGTAACATTTTGGCTAAGTGAACACTTTAAATGATGAAAGAATAACATAGGAATGATAGAAGGTGAGAAAAAATTAAATAAATAGGTGAAAACAAGAAGAAAAATGGATACCATAGCTAAACATTAAGCCTTTAAAGAAGAAAAACAATGCATGGAGGGGAATGTTTTTGAAATAAAATTCTATAGATTCACCCTAGAGTGTAAATTTGGTTTATTTTCACCCTCTAAATTCAAAATTTACCTTTCATATTTTGTGTTAGAGTGACATGGAGAAAATAGCTCATAGACCATGATCGAGGGCTCTTCCAAACCACATGCAAGAGTACAGATGACCACGAGGCATATGAACACTGGGTAATACCTTTATTTATTTGTTACTTTTTCATTTAATAACATTTATTTCATGTATAAGTAGAGAAAAATGAATTTTCAATTTTTTAAATGGAAAATTTGACAATGCAAATGGTAAATTGGTTAATAGATTTGTGAATTGGTCCATGTTATTGGTGATTTGGTCCATGAAAATGGTGAAAACACTAAACATCAAAATGGTGCAGAGTGATTTCATAAAATGGTGAATTGGTCCCTCTAAAATGATGAATTAGTCAGTCTAAGTGGTGAATTTATTAGTAAAAAATAAAAACTTCAAAATTTTTTGGATACCATTCAAATGGTGAAACTGAATAGAGATTAGTAAAATGGTCAAGGGTATTATCTAAATCATCAAGAAATAATGACATTGTCCATAAAATGTTTACCAATTAATTCATCATATAAATGGCATAATTGGCCTAATAAATGATGAATTCACCTTTAAAATGGTGAAAACATCCTAATTGCATAAAGGAATAGAAAGTGAATAGAGATATAGATAAAAATGATCATTGAAGAAAAACATGACTAGATGAAATGATGTTATAAAAATAGATGTGATTAGAATTATAAATATGAGTTAATTAGTAACAATTGATTGATCATAATGACTTTGACTAGATTATATGATTGATTGGAGGTATTGATAGATCATGATCAATGCTCACACATTTTTTGACAACCAAAATTGTGGACAAATGACATGCATGACAACTTTGATACTATTATCCTCTAACAAATAGTGAGGATGTGAAATATTTGAGTGGACCAAGCACTAATTAGTGCCTTTGTAGATAAGTGGAGATCTGATACATCTAACTTCTAGCTACTGATAGGGGAGGTGATAGTTACCATAGAATATATTTGTCATATTCTTAGAGTACCAATCATAGGTAATTTTATATATTAGATTGCCCCAAGGTATACATAGGTGGCATTAGAGGATTTGATTGGACCTTTGGACATAGTGATAGTTTAGGGTAGATATGTCAACATCAACGAGATTGAGATTATGATGGAAATACCATGAGATGGGGTTATGGAGTTGGATGTTCAAGTTCCCTTTGTGTTTGATAGAGTAGTGATAGTCCTAATGTTTGTTACCATGACATCCTACTACCTGACAAGAGTGGTTAGTTATTTCACATGGTTTTGAGAGGTGTGGTAAGAGATATTATTAAAAATACAATAAATTTTGCTTAGGGACCAATAATTTTGGCTTAGCTATACCATGATATTCAATTTTTCATTCATCGATGAGGACAAATCATTATCCCAACAACACTACTCTAGAACTAGGCATGGGAGCACATGGCTATTGAGTGACCTATTGATAGACGTCAACAAAAGGAGGAAAATGAGCCTATGAAATATGGATGGTATCAAGTAGGGATAGGGAACAAGATGCATTGGGGGGGATCTCAAATATTATAGATGAATGATAGATGAGATGATCGATGCTCATCTGACATGGAGGGCATACTTAGGCATTCAATTTTAGTGTCTAGAGAACACAAACTATATGATTTATATGACTATTTTATGCTACATTGTGGGTTGATAGGAGTATATCAATGAGTAATATAAGACATATAGAGTAAAACATTAGTTTGGTTTATAATAGGATGTATTAGTAAGACTGCACTAGTTTTTCCATGCAATAAGAGAGAGAGGACAATGGGGAGCATCCCCTACTTAGGTTGAGGTTGTGATCTAAGAATTTGACTCAAGAGAGGATGGTTAGTATGGTGTTAGTTTTAAAATGAAAACATAATGAAATAAACACACTAACTAGAATAACATCTCTAGGCCTAGACACTAGGAAGAGCTTAGTTAACAAACGTGAATAAAACACAGAACTAGAATGCAAAATAAACCCTCTTTTACCTTCCTTAGATTATCCAAAATTATTTTTGTAGTGGCTTTCTTGGTTTTTTCTCATGAAGTCTTCATAAATGGAAGCTTGGATACCTCTATCTCTCCTTGGCACCTTTTGGCTTTGGCTTGGCTTGACTTGGAATCAATTTAGCATGGTAACACTAATTGCAATGGCTTTTGGAATCATTTGTGAATTATAACTTTGCATTATCAAGACTTGGAAATATTGTTCATGGATTCTCTATTTATAGATTTTTGAGAATGTCTAGAATCAACCTAAACCATCCATCTTGAGATTGAGATGTGTGGTTATCCTCATCATGACATTGGAAGAAGGGGAAATTAAGAGGCATTGAGGGAATCATTCAAGGCATTGATGAGGCATGGAGGGCATGAATCCTGATATTTGTGGCATTTATGGCCTAGTGATGTCTTCCCAAGAAATGAGTTCACCTAATGATGCAAATATTCAATATTTATTTCCAAAAAAAATTATTCAACAAGTTTACATGGATTTATTAATTAGGATATAACTTGTTTTAATTATCTCTTAAGCATGTTTAAGCACTTTGTGCACAAATTACTCAAATTGATCAGAATGCCTTGTTATTAGTCTAAAATTTGACTAGATTGGAATTGGAAGGCAATGCCAAATGTGTTGGAACCATATTCTTATTTAGGATGTTACCAATAGAAAATAATAAAGGCACATGTCTTGTACAATAGATTTGATAGGAAAGATAAATCTAGAGTACCTAGGTGCAAAATTGGCATTTTGACTCGAAATGATTTGATCAAAGTTAGTCAGCCCATAAATTGCATTTCCCCATTTAATGATACCTTGGCCAAAATTGGCACTTGATTATATCAATTTCACATCATTTAGCATACTTTAGTGTTTTTAGGCCAAATTGTGTGTTTTAGGTGGAAATTGGTCAAAAGCCTGGTTGGAGGTCATTGGTGGCCAGTGTAGGTGTCTACAATTTGCCCCTATTTGGGAAGGCATTATAAACCATAGGCAAAGCAATGTCTTCTCAAATAATGAGAAATGGTCTGTATGTCAAAAAGAAGATGATGGTTGAAGAATAAAGCTCCAAATTGTTTTGGGAAGCCTAAGATGATGCCTCCTCGAGGGAGTGGCTATCAGATTTGTTGATGGATGGTCCTTTAAAAAGAAATAAGAAGAAAGGTGGAATTAAACCGTGGTTGAGATTAATCCAAATAAGAAAATGCTTACATTCATTGATGTAAAAAGGATGCTTATTTACCCAAAGGTGGTTATAATTAGGAATAAAATTCAAAACAATGATTTTCTCATAGGTAGTTATAATCATTAAGATAACCTAGATTGGTTAAATATGATTGTGCCCCAATTAAGACTGATTAGGAACATAACTCAAGGATATAACCTGGAATATAGATTAAAATGATCAAGTACAAAGTGATGGAAGAGATGGATAGAGGAATAAGATTGATCATTATAAATGATTTAGTTGTACCTACCAATGAGGAGATGCTCATCCTTATTAGTAATGATACAACTAGAATGGTCAAATGAGTTAATTTGATCAAGGGTGGGATGGAAGGATTTGCCAAGGTGCTAAGGAGAAACTTCTATAGCTCCATTGATTATAGACCTTCCTAAATCTAATTTTTGTTGTAGAATGTAATGTTAGGCCTCATGAAAGAACACCATGAATACTTGGCCAAAATATGTGTAAGGACTAACTCCTGATCCAATAAACACTCTAAAATAATGCACCAATGATAAAAACCATGATGACAATGTTAATGGATGAATATGGATAGATTCAAGAATAATGTGCATAAGGAATAACCCAATGAACACATATAGTTTGAGTCAAGGAAATAGTGTTTAAAGAAAACAAATAGGGAATCGAATAAACAAACAAACAAACAAACAAATAGAAATCTTGAAAACAAAAGCAAAAGAAAGCATCCTAACAATGACAATGCCCCAATAAGGCAAATCAAGGATAACTGACTAGGCATAGACAAGACATATATTTTTGGATTTTTTAAATGTTATGAATTTTTTTGGAATTTTGAGGTATCTTAACTCGTTAGAGAATGATAAGATACTTGCTCATAAAATGGTGAGAGCATTTGGCTTAGGTTGCTCACAAAATGACAATAATGTATGGAAAGGGGGATTGAGGTGAATTCAACATGAATTGAACATGACCCACATAGTCCTAAAATTACCTTAAATCATATTAATTCCATCCACATAAAAGGTGAGGCAAAACCAACTAGGTCCCAACAAGTTCTCAAAACTGGCAAATGGCTAGTCAAATGAAAATAGTAATGGTAAGGTGATGTGGCAATGCATGATAAATAAGTGTTGCTCCTAGTTTTCCCATAGGTAGTTATAACTAGGATACAATGACATAGGTAAATGATACTAATTTTACCATAGGTGATTATAATTAGTAGTAAGATTGGTGAGACACTGATTTGCCCATAGGTGGTTATAATTAGGCTCACATAAACAAACTTGATAGGATGAAAGATATCTTGCCAGATAAACTATCACACTAATTTCATAGAATATCATTGAAACAAAAATTGGATTTATTTCTAAAACTTGATTGGAATCCTCCCACAAAAATTGTGGGAAGAACCAAAGGAACGAAGATCAAAAACAAGATTGGGTTGGATGACTAAAAATAGGATTTGGTTTAGATGGGAATGGAATGATAGGATGGTATGGTCTTGCTTAGGATAATGATGGTTTGATAATTGGGTTAAAATGATAGGAGGGTTGCCCCCAAGTGATGGGGTAAATGGTTGGGATCTACAATACTAGTAAGTAAATAGGCATATATAATAATGGTAATGGCATGGCAATGTGAAATGGTATGGTACATGTTGTTGGCCTCAGTATGGTAAATGGCATATGATTCTATTTTTACTATTGAGATGGAGATGCACATCATAATCAAAAAATTATAAAAATAAAATACTTAAACATGTTAATTGCTATCCCACACCTCATTTGAATAACTGCTCTATCAAAAACTTGATGTAGATTTGGTTTTCAAGAGTGCTTTTGTGATCTTCATTGGTCATTGATTTTGATTTCTTCAAACATCGAGACAAGGTATATTTGTAACCTATATAAAGGAAAGTTTGGCCATGGATGGTAAATAAGTAAAAATAATGGATGGTAGGTTGATGATAATGCAATGTGGAATGGTAGGGAAACAAATGAAGATCAAGACTTTCAGTCACACATAATGTTGTTGATGTCAGATTCAACATAACTTTGGTTCTGGTAGTGATAAAGACTTGTTCTCTCAATAGGACCACCATATTTTTCTATTATTTGGGCCTAAGAGTATCTACCATCTAATTAATCTATAGATTGGAATCTATTTTGATTTTGTCTTCATCAAGTAGTGAAGAACTTTTGTGTTCAGCTATTGGGGCCTCAAAAAGGTTTTCACCAATGAAATTGTCTTGATTGTCCCATAGTACCTTCAAGAATGTTTCAATAAGGAATGTTGAATTTTATTGTCTTTTAGTGCTTCCAAAAAAGTTTCACTAGAAGATGTTGAGTTTTGACTTTGATTTCCCCCTAACACCTCCAAAAAAGTTTCACTAGGAGAGTGTTCTTCTGCTATATGAATGTGGTGTTGGCCTCATTTCTCTTCTTCAACTATTATGTCACCATGGATTCAGTTCAATAAAGTGTTATTATGTCAATCCCAATCAACACTTGTGAGAGATGGAATGTTAATTATATAGCTATTTTGGTTGATGGTAATGGCTTGTAGAATGGTAATGGAATGGGAAGAGGTTGCATAATCTTCATAGAAGATACTAGGATAACTTGTGTTGAAGCTAAAGTAATAATCCTCAAAAATTATATAAGGATCACAAATGTATTCAAATTGATCTTTTAGGCATGTGTAACAAATGTTGTAATAGCCATGAACATATTCTTCTTCTGAATCTAATTCTAACTCAAAGGACTTTAAATCTAATGTTGAGACTAATGTTGATTCTGATTCTAATTCTGACTCAATGAACTTTGAATCTGATGTTGAGACTGATATTTATTTTGATTCTAATTATAAATTATATTTTATTTCAAGAATATAACCTGAATCTAACTCTAATTCTTCATCTGATGGGTACTATGTTATAATGATGTCTTGTTGAATATTTGTTTTTGGATATGTAATGACCTATGATGGCATAATGGGCTCCACAAGGACTGGTTTGTCAAAGTGAGACTCCTTTAGGATGGAAAAAAGGTCAAGAGATAGCTCCTTAGAGACTCTCTTGTCAATAGGAATCTTTTAAAAAATAGGCACATGGTTAAGGTAATGATTTGCCCAAAGGTGATTATAATCATTAAGAAGTGACTTGACAAAGACTGGATCATAAGTGTGAGATTCCTTGACAATTAGTATAAGATCAATAGGTGATTCATCATAGGTTGACTTATCATAAGTGGTTGGTTCAACAAAAACATATTGGATTAGTTGGTTTTCTATGATTTGGTTTCTAATGAGTTAGAAAATACCAGTTTTGAACACAGCTTGGTCTTTGAATGATTGGATGGGTTGAGGTTTGGATGGGATTAGTATTAGATGAGGAATGAATTGTGATTGAATAATGGTAGGGCCTTGGGGAGCATGATTTATTTCATGATCTAAAAGATAAATTCTTGAGATGGTAATGATAGGAAATTATGAGGCTTGATTGCTTGCACAAGCTAGAGGACTAGGTCCTGGAATGATGAAGGGGCATTGTGGAGCTTGATTTCTTATACAAACCAAAGGATGAGGTCTTGGTATGGGAATGATTTGACATTGTGGTTTTGGAATATAAATGGTATGATGTTTTTATCCTAATTACTTGTATAAGCCAAATCATCCAAGTCTTCTTAATAAACCATATCATCTTTGATGTGAGTTGTCTCATAAGCTAGTTCTTGACTATGTTCCATGTACTGATTATTGAAAAGAGGATATGGATTCATATCCCAAAAAACATTATCTATATTTGGGTCTTAAAACTCCTCACAAACCTCTTCTTACCAATCAAGGTTTTGATTTGAATTTTGTGGATTTTGGTTATATTCCCCATATGGAGTATTATAAGGAGAATAATAAAACTCCTTCAAAAATATTTCTCTATAGGTGTTCTTAGTGGGATTTTATGTGGCAATTCTATCATAATTTGTATTAAATGTGACTCAATTATAAGTGTAGTGAGACATATCCACATAAATGATGAAATATTAGAAACAAAAGGGCTTAGAGTTCTACAAACTTTAAAAAATTATCCAAAGGACAAATGATTCAAACTTGGTCTAACTTGGTAGAAAGGGTGGAGCTATATCTCCAAAATGGTCTAAAAGTGGAACTGTATCTCCAAAATGATTTGTGATAAGACTTGGAATAAAACATCTTGACATCAAATGTCTAATGTCAAATCTCATATGCATAAAAGGTCAAGTGTCTGAATAAAAATTGCCATGTCAAAGGTCTAGGTCAAAATGTTCCAAACAAGGTCTAAAATAGGAAAGGGAAAAGTTGGATTACGAGGGATTTTGTCTAAAAATGGAGTCAAATGCTAGGCTCAAAAAAATAGGCATATGCTAGGTCTTTTGGCCAAATGGTGTCAAAATCTAGACTTGAAATAAAGGTTGATGTGATTTGATTTAATCTATCAAGTTTGAAAACAACTTTGACATAGACCCAGCACACGGAATCAAACATAAACATGATAAATTGGCATAAGGCATAAGATAGAGGCTCTTTGAAGAAAGACTATATTTTCCCAAATAAAGGCATAAACAATTATAAGGATAGGTACTGAACAAACAAACCATCAATACTTTTCAAGTTTGGGTAATTGATTAACCAAAGTTATGCAACATAAAAGAGAAAGATTACTGTATCAACCCCATGAATTGAGGCCTGAATAGAAATCAATCAATGTTTGAATCCAAAATTGACAAGGATAATTTAAAATTCAATGTTGAAAATTAGAATTTGACCAAACAAGCTAGACAAGATTGGATAGCATGACAGCACAAGACAAAGGTCGAAATGGTATACATGACATGATTTGAAATAAACAATTTTTGATACAAGGTAAACTAGTTTTGAAATAAATTGAGCATCTTAATGATGTAATCATGCTAAAATGATGTGATCTATGTTATTTTTTAAAGACTCAAAAGGTTCAAAATGTTTTGACATGATTTGGGAAGCATAACACTACCCTCTGCAACTCAAATGACACACATAGAAACAAGTTTAGCAAAATTTTAAGGCACAAGTGTGGTGTAAAATAGATAGCATAATGTCTCTTTATATAAAAGAGTGAAGTATAGACAAATTGGTTTTGATATGGATTATACGCAAATAAACAAATTTTAGTCTCAAAACATAGAAAATAAGATAAATGACCAAAATACACTAAGTATAATCATCCAAATGCTAGCAAGGTTATGACAATGTGGGGTTGACTAAGCTAGCAAGATTTAAAATGTTTATAGGGGAATCAATTACACAATGACATTCACATCAAACAATGCAAAAGAAAAGCACAAAAATTTGGGGGACCGTGGCATTGACTAGTTGTAAAAAGGTCTAGTCCTTTTTATAACCACTACATCCTATTGTTTGATCAATGTAGTGCTATGTCTAAATATAGATACGTCCCATGTATAACTCAGAAGGAGTAAGTGAAGTCAACGCTGAGAGATGAAACCCTGGGTCATTTTCAAGGTCACCCAAACTTTGATGAGTTTTTAGGGAGTGTTTTAGATGCCATTCTTTCTAAGCCTTGGGCTATGATATTTGCAATAGGAATGGCACTTTTGATTCTAAAGGTTCCATAAAGGGGACAAATGGAAGATCATACATGCAACACTCCTCTTTTTTGCAAAAAAAAATCTAATTTAAACAATTGAGTACAAAAATATTGGAAAAGTGAGTTCATTTTTAAGCCAAAATGGAAAGGTGTGATGGTGTTCTTTTAACCCCTTGGTCTTAACTGCAAAATTTGAAAACATTAACCATAAACATCTAAAATTTTCATTAAACACCAAAAAAAAGTTCTTAATTCATTTTAAAATTATGCCAAATATGTCTTAATATCATGTTTTAACAAGTGATCCAAGTCTATTGGTTACCTGTTTACCCTTAAGGCATCACCCCAAAAGCAAATATGTTAGATTAGAAATATTTTAAATAGATTTTCAAAAATTTGTGAAAAATATATGAAACTTAAAGTTAAACTAATGTCAAATTATTAAAATTTAGGAGAAAACATGTGGTTTAATAAAATCATATAAAACGGAGTCTGTATGATCCCAATCTAAGCATTTTAAAATGGCCTATTTAGCTCTTAGGTTTGTGTTTTTAAGAAAAACACAGTGACTGATGTTAGTTCTA
Organism: Torreya grandis; assembly: GCA_037957365.1. Lineage (NCBI taxonomy): Eukaryota > Viridiplantae > Streptophyta > Pinopsida > Cupressales > Taxaceae > Torreya > Torreya grandis. Next base: position 3,463,551 of record JARHVA010000210.1, read on the forward strand.
TAACTGACATCAGTTACACTTACTAACCAATGATGGTTATCTAACCAACATTGGTTATACCAATAGTGACTGATGATGGCTATCCTAACTGATGATGATTTTCTTAACCGATGTCAGTTACTGTGTCAACTCGTGACAAAAAAAATGGAAAAATAAAGTTAGAAAATGAAATTGTAAGAGTTTTAATGATCCAAATGAATATTTTAAAGTTTTAGAATGATCTTTTTTATATGTGGGATGAATTTGGTCCCACTAGGTGTGACATTATGTGATCTAAGTGTTTGACTCAAGAGAGGATGGTTAGTATGGTGTTAGTTTCAAAATTTAAAAAAAAATGAAAGAAACACACGAACTAGCATAACATCTCTAGGCCTAGACACTAGGAAGATCTTAGTTAACAAATATGATTAAAATACACAACTAGAATGTAAAATAAACCCTCCTTACCTTCCTTAGATGCTCCAAAATTCTTGTTGTGTTGGCTTGCTCAGTTTGTGCTCATGAAGTCTTCATCAATGGAAGGTTGGCTACCTCCATCTCTCCTTGACACCTTTTGGCTTTGGATTGGCTTGGATTGGAATCAATTTGGCATGGTAAAACTAATTACAATGGATTTTAGAATCATTTATGCATTATAGCTTTGCATTATCAATACTTGAAAATGATGTTCATGGCCACTCTATTTATAGATTTTTGAGAATGTCTAGAATCAACATGAACCATCCATCTTGAGATTGAGATGTGTGGTTGACGATTAATTAAAATTTTGGAATTAATTTTATAATTATTCTCATCATGAAATTGGAATAAGGGGTAATTAAGAGGCATGGAGGGCATCATGGAAGCCATTGATGAGGCATGGAGGGCATGAATCTTGATATTTGTGGCATTTATGGCCTAAGGATGTCTTCCCAAGAAATGAGGTCACTTGATGATGTAGATATTAAATATTTATTTCTAAAACAAATTATTCAACAAGTTTCCATGTATTTTTTAATTAGGCTCTAACTTGGTTTAATTATCTCTTAAGCTTGTTTAAGTAATTACTCAAACTGATCAGAATGCCTTATTATTGGTCCAAATTTTGATTGGATTAGAATTGGAAGGAAATGTCAGATGCATTAGAACCATATTCCCATTTAGGATGTTACAAATATAAAATAACAAAGGCACATGTCTCATGCAATATATTTTATATGAAAGAGTAATCTATAACACCCAGGTGCAAAATTGGCATTTTGAATCTAAATGATCTAATCAAAGTTAGTTAGCCTAGAAATTGGATTACCCCATTTAGGGATACCCTAGATAAAATCAGCACTTGAATATGTCAATTTTAACTTATTTAATGTATTTTAGTGTTTTTAGGCCAAATTGTGCACTTTAGGTGGAAATTGGTGAAAAGCCTGGTTGGAGATCATTATTGGCTAGATTTACGTGTCTACAGAGGTTAGAATGAGCTTTGGGTTAGTACCACATGTAGCTTAGGTGTATGCAAGTGGGCCATATAATGAATGGGTGATTTAGGCATATGTATCATGGTAGGTTTAACATCATCCTTTGATATTAACAACACCACTGAGTGGAGATGAGGAAAAGGATCAAGGATCTCAATAGAGATAGGTTCTAGTATGTGTTATGTAACCTATCCATATAGAAAGGGTAGTGGATATTAGAGTAGATGAGGAGGGTAAGGGGGAGGAGGATGGATTGTATTAGGTAGATGAGGGAGATGAAATAAATATAGAGTATGTGGAGGAAAAGGTGGAGATAGGCATAAATGAGGAGATGGTAGAGGTAGATGTGATAGGGAATGATCAAGGTACATAGGTGATATGGGATGTGGGGAATGTTAGCCCCTTAATACATACTATATCTTTAGAGACTCAAGAAATTATTGATAGATTAAGATATGATATTAGTTGTAAGGAGACTGATCTTAGAGGTTTGTATACCTAATTGGATCATTAATCTAACTATATATAACTCATAAGTAGATTACTACAGATTAGACATAAATATCTAGATTGATAGCCAAGTTGAGTTGGATGTGTGAGATACATATGCATGTTAATTTTAAGATATATTAGGCTAAATCAAAGAGATATGTTGAATTATATGGACATATATAGATTATTAATCAAAGAGGATCTATGATAGTAAAGCAATATGTGTCATGAGTCGATAGGGATACGACACAAGAAAGGATGGCCAGACTATAGATAGATCTGAATGAGGCCCAAGTGTTTGTTGCATAGATAGGTTTTTTATCTATCTATGAGAAAATCCTTTAGGAAAAGGATGAGGATATCTATTATAGGATCTTGTATGAGGTAGAAGTCATAAAAATAGTTAGGAGGCTTACATTTTCTAAGTATAGTGCATATAGATCAGATTATATATTAGGACGATCACAAAGGACTTCTACATCAATGAGATCATTATTTCAACCACCTCCTCATTTATTATTTATGGGTCTTCCTTCATATCCAGCCCCAACATAAGATATGACAAAAAAAATTCTTAGTATGTAGATCCACAAGATAGAGCTACTAGAGATAGTCATAACCAAAGTTGATTTATAGAGCATTAGAATTTTGATCCATGCAATGTGTTAATTTATATGATGTAATCAGATAATCTAAGTGTAATTATAATCTCTTGTGATGTATATTCCCCATTTTTTTATGTATGTGTACATTGGATACTTTGATATATGATATTTAGACATTCAATACTATCTCATGTGATTGTTTATTTTAATTGCTTATGCCATATGTTATTTAGACATGATGGGTATGACTCTGATTTATATATGCTCTTTTTACTAGTATTGATGAGATGACCAAATTTTTATTAGCTTATATGATTGGATTACATAGATAGAGATGTATTTAAATTATGTCAGTGACATGTAAACTAATTTGAAACTTCATTTTTATATTTCACATGACAATATGCATCATAATCAAGGAAGCATTATGTTAAAATTCATTGATCAAAATGCATAAAAAATTGATTTTAAAATGCAATTGTATATAAATTAAAACAAGATATGGAAAATCAAATTTAAAATTTACAATATGATGCACTTAAAAACAATTCTAATTTAGATACAAGTTTTCACCACTCAAAATCATGATATGAATAATCAATACTTAAGTGAAAATCATAATTTACTAAATTAAGGCAAACAAGTAACAAACAACATACCTATAAGAAAACAAAAAGTCAACACACAAGCAAAAGTAAATAAACATTTGATTCAAAAAGGAGTGTGTGTGATAATAAGGCATTACTCTTTGAGACCAAGTGTATGAAAAAAAAATGTGACCAAGGTGAATATAATAATAAGGAAGGGATGGCCAAGATGAATACAAATTCCACATGAAAGTGGATGTTGAATAAATATTCTTATGGACGTCAGGAAAATTATAGTTCTCCCAAGGATTTGGGATTGAATAAAATTTATGAAAAGTGAAGAAGATAGATTATAGAGGAAAAATAGGAATAATGACTCACAAAATGGTGAGAGTGTATAAGTAACAGGATTGGAAAAGTGGAAAGTTATATGCTTGTAAAATTTTGAGAGCATGGGACAAGGGATGGCTAAGCTCATAAAATTGAGAGTTACATACATAGACCAATTCGACCTCAAGCCATTGTATTTCAACTAGAACTTGATCCTAGAAAATGATAAATAGGACTAGGTAAAAGAACATGAATAATTTAGATAGAATGGCTTATATTTAAAAATGACAAGAGTGTGAAATATGAACTCGAAAAATGATGAGAATGTGAGAATTAAACTCACAAAATGGTGAGAGCATGAAATTTTGATCCCACTTTTTGAAATGTCATATTCACAAGGAAATGAAAATTGCCAATGAGGTACTTTAGTATGTTCCACCTAACTACAAGAAACTCAAAATATAAATTGAGTAACAAGATGATAACTTATCAATTATGTGACATTATAGATAGGAATAGATGGGTAAACCGAGTCAAACAAAATTTTGGGGCTTTATACATAACAGAATATTTAGGTTTTTATGGATTTTTGGAATATTTGAATTTGTTTAAGGATTTTTAGAATATTTGAACTATTTATGGAATTTTGGAATAGGACATAAATAAGAGTATTTTGACCAGAGAATAATTTATAAGAATAGGAATAGACAATTCTAGAAACACCTATAAAAGGAAATGAGGCCCATGGGTGCATGAACTCAATAGTGAACATGGAACATGAAGGGATTGTCCATACATGTGAACATGGAAAATTAGGAAGTACCATTCAATAAAAACTTTGAATAGGATAAAATTTCATCTTTTATAAAAATGAATTAGCATTCAACATGATTGAATGAAGGAATGTGTTCAAGAACTGGTAGGAACTCAAATGAACAATAAAAGTCATACAAGCCAGAATATCTTGACCTTCCAAATTTGTGACATTTCTTCTGGAAAGATATTCTAACACAAACCCATTATTCAATATTTCTTTGCTCTTTCTAAATGTTATGTTAATTCACCTATTATAATTATATTTTCATAATCAAGTTAGTGTGGTAATAAGAAAGGGAAGTGAGGAATGGTGAAAGGATGCCACCAAAAAAGGGATGAAAAGAATAGGGAAGATAGAATGGATAAAATGTGCCCCTAAGCATGAAAATTTATAAATTGGAGTGTGGAAACTTTAAGCATAAAAATTCTTAATATGCATAACATTCAGTGGCTCATCCAATTCATCACCTTCTAGAGTAGCCAATCTATATGCACTAGACCTATAGGTAGTTGTAAAAACAAAAGGACCTAACCAATTAGGTTCAAACTTAAATTTATTTTCTCATTATATTTGAGCACAAGATCACCAAGATTAAAATATTAGGAGATAATTTTCTTTTTATAGCTTGATGTAATAGATTTTGATAAGAATTGAGATGATTTAGGGTAGCTAGCCTTTTCTCATATAGAATCTCCAACTCTACTAATATAGCCATTTGGTATTATTATTCATCAATAATGTCCTACAGTAAAATGCATAGGGATTTAATCTCAATCTCAATAATCAAAATGTATCCAAAATCATAAACCAAGGAATAAGTAGTAGCACTAATAAGAGTGTGTACATTGGTGTGATTCACCCATAAGGATATGAATATTTTCAAATGTTAATCACATGTAAATGTATTGATAGTATTTTTGAGGATTTTGATAAGGGTTTTGTTTGATGCTTTTGTTTGGACATTACCTTAAGGGTAATAAGGAGAGGAAATTTTGTACTTGATGTGGAACTTAGAATAGAGGGTGATGATGCCATGATTTTTAAAATTAGTACCATTATCTAAAATGATAGTGTAATGGATGTCATAATGACAAATGATGTGATTTAAGATGAACTTAAAACTATGTTTATCAACTATTTAATTAAGAGGGATTTCCTCTACCCATTTATTAAAATATTTAGTAGAAGTAAGGATATGCTTGTGACCATCTAAAGAAGTAGGTTTAATCTTGCGTATGAGATAGATCCCCCATGTTGAAAATAGCCAAGGAGATGTGATGGGTTGTAGTGCATGTGCTGGAGAATTAATTAGATCTCCATGTTTTTGACATGTTAAACATTTCATTACATAAGCACATGCATCTACTTCAATTGTAGGCCAATAATAACTAATACAGAGGATCTTCTTAGCTAGGACCATCCTTATAGCGTGTTCCCTAAAAATCACTTTGTGGACTTCCATAAGTACTAATTCTAATTCTCTTATATTGAAACTATGAATTAGATATCCATCATAGCCCCTAAAATAGAGAGAGTTGTCAATTATGGTGTAATGGGAAGTGTTTTGGATAAAGGATTTTGTGTGGTTATGGGATAGATTAGGTGGAAGGATGTGATCATGAAGATAGGAAAATATGCCATTATACCAAGGGGAATTTGGAATAGTAATGACACATTTCATCTTGGAATGTGAATAGTTGTACATTAAAACAATAAGATATTTAATGAGACACTAATACTCTTTGACAGAAGAAAGCACAATCATTGAACCAATGGTAGCCATAACATCGGATGACTTATTGTTGGCTCTAGGAATTTGTTTGAAATGAATGGCTTCAAATTTTAATTTGAGAACATCCACCATAGCTTTGTAAGGCACCAATTTTTTTCATCCTTTATTTGATATTGATAAAAGAATTGATTGATAATAAACTACAAATCACCATATACTTGCAATTGTTTAATATTTCATTACATTGCAAGATAAAGTCCAACAAGTAAAGCCTCATATACAACTATTTTATTCATTCATGGAAATCCAATGCAAAAATATTTAGGAATAATAATTCCATATGACATGATTAATAATAGTCCTACTCTTGAACCATGTGATGTGAAAGAACCATCAAAATAGAGATTTCATTCTTTGTTGTCACCTAGAGTCATAATAGAATCATTTGGAAAGTGCACTATCATAGAAACATAAGCTTAGAGTAGTGCTTAAGCCAATTTATCAACTAATACTTATCCTTTGATTGTTTGTTTATGTGTGTATTCAATATCAAACTCACTAAGAAACATGACCCATTTGGCCATTTGACTAGTTAGATCTAATTTTTCCAATAGATATTTCAAGGGATCCACTTTAGCAATCAATAGTGTCTTGTTGTTCACCATGTAATGTTTAAGATTATAAGAAGTGAAAAATAATTCATGTAATTCATTTTTCTATAATATCATAATTTTTTTCATACGAGATTAGTATACGACTTAGATAATAAATAACTCATTCTTTTTCTTGATCATCATGTAGAACTAGGAGTGCCCCCAAGGCACTGGTAGTAGTATATATGTAATATAATAAAATCTTCCATGACATTGTTAGAATAAGTACTAGAGGATTTTATAAGTATTGCTTAAGTTTCTCAAAATAATCTTGGAATTCAGCATTCCATGGGCAATTAATTACCTTATTTAAAAGATGTATACATGGATGAAAATGATTATCAAGTAGAGAGATTATGAATCTAATAGCCTAGATTTTACCCTATAGACTATGAAGTTGCTTAAAATTAGGAGGTGGAATTTTAGTAATATCTTGCACTTTGGATGGATCAACTTTAGTGCCCCTATGAGAGACAATGAAGCCTAATAATTTTCTAGACATAACCCCAAAAACACATTTCTTAGGGTTAAGTCACACTTTATACTTGTGAAGCGATTAAAATATTCTTCACAACACTATTGGATGCTTTGCACAAGTTTTGGAATTACCTAGGATATTATCAGTATAATATTCAACAATATCATGCATGAGATCATGAAAGATAACAGTCATTGCTTATTGATAAGTGGATCCTACATTTTTTTCAAGACAAATTATATTACTTGATAATAAAATGCATCATAAAGGGTTGTAAATGTTGTCTTGACTTGATCCTTTGGAGTGATCTTAATTTGATTATATCTTAAAAATCCATCCATAAGATATAGCATCTCATATGCAACTATGGAATATACAATCATATCTATATTAGGAAATGGAAAATCATCTTTAGGAAAATGTTTGTTTGGATCTCTAAAATCTATATAGATTCAAATGTTGATTGGTTTCTTACTGACTAAAAAAATGTTAGAAATCTAATATGCACAGGGAATAGGTATGATAAAACTTGTTGCAAGTAACTTTTATAGCTTAACTTTGACCAATAGATTAATCCATAGATGCATCTTTCTTAGCTTCTACTTAATATATTTGGTGTTTGGATAAATAACCAAATGATGAAAAATTAATGAAGGATCTAGACTAGGCATATTTAAATAGGCCTAAATAAATATATCAATGAACTCCATGAGAAGGGAAATATTTAATTCACACTCATATAAAGTAAGGAGTAAACCAAGTTTTATTATCTTAGGATCATCATACATACCAATATTTACTTCTATCATGTCTTCCACAATAAGGGTGGAACCATCATAAAAAATTATAGGAAAATAAGGTAATTGACCATTGAACTCAGAATGTGGACTCTCAAATGGAATCATGTAGGATGAATCATAATCATTCCCCATATTACATTTTTAATTAGCTACCAAATGTGGACTTTTCATAGCTATATGCTCAAATTATCCATGATCTTTAGGCTTAATTTCAACACTATATGACAAACATGGACTTGTGGACATTTGGGCTTCCTATGAAGGAAAGAGAACTTGCCCATCTAATAGTGCCTAAAATAGTTTTTCACCCAGGAATTTTTTTTTATCTTTACTTTTTCCCTAATCCAAAAGTGCCTCAAAAAAATTTCACTTAATGATCTTGATGTTTCAACTTTATTTTGACTAGGGAATTTCACTTGCTCCCCATTTGAGGTTGTAGGATCCAAATCATATATAAATTCTTGCTTGTGGTCACCTATTGGTAAACCATCTCTTAGGCCCATGAAATATAAAATTTATTATTATTTACATAACTCATTGATAATGATATTATTGTCTTGTTGGTCCTAATCAATAAGGTTGGGATAATAAAGAGTAAGGGGAATGGTGGGAATAGTGGAAATAGTGAGAACAAAGAAGGAATCAAAAAAATTAGTGTTAGAAAGCTCATTGTATATACTATAATAAGACTCTATGTCACTTTCAATAATATCATCATTTATCACAAAGGTTGAACCACTTTTGGGATGTTTGGGGACTACCCTAGGTGATTTGTATCCTAAACCTTGTTTATTTGAATGGTTTGTAGGAAGAATAAGATATAGTTTTCCTTATTTTTTAAAATCCAATTCCTTGCCTTTATTCATTATGGGACATAATTCTATAGGTAATAGGTAATTTTTTACTCTAAAAATAAGGAGATACATTCTCATTATACATCCATGACTCATATTCTTGCTTCATATATTCTTGACTAAAAGCATTTCCTAGAATAAACAAAAGAGGTTTCTTAGGAGAAGATGTTATCCTCTTCTTGAGCCACTCCATTTTGGGCCTACCATGAGATTTAGGTGATCTATAAAAAGTTTCAACATGAAAGGAACCTTCCATACTACACATGCCTAGACCTTTGTCATGAATGTTGAAATGGGATAAATTTAATAAGGGGAAAAGTGTTTCAAAAGAAGATGTAAGGCTATTGGGATATAAATAATTGGAGTGAGGTGGTTCAGATATTATTTTCGTATCCTTTTTAAGGGTATTGGTATCACTAAGATAATAATTATATTGACAAACTTATACTTCTATATGTTTGTATTATTGATATGGTTGAAAATCTCCAAGAATAGTAACCTCCATTCTAATATGAGGAAACTTAATACATTGATGGAGTTTGGTTTTAACTACAAGCATATCATGAATCCATGGATAGATAAAAAGGAGATTATAAGGTAATTATAGATTAGTTACATGACACAAGGTGCTATGGATGACCAACCCAACCTGGATGGGCATGGAATAGAACCTTGAATTGAACCTTGGATGTTTAGTTGTAACAACACAATCTTGAGTGGGAATAGAAATATGATAATTTGAATTAGAATATATAGGACTTGGAATAATAACTCAAGACACAGGATCCTAAGGAGAAACTCCCAAGATAGACTAACCTAATCCTATAATAGAAGGATTTATTTTTTTGGAATTATGGGAATGTGGATTAATCATGATCATGGATACATGCTTTTCCATCATATGTCCCACTACATTGTAATCATAAGGAGGATAATCATAATCAATGTTATGAATCTATAATTCTTGATTCTAATTACAATTTTTATTTAATTAATGTCGATGCTACTCATGCTGATTGTTATTATGCTAAGTGAAAGGGTTTTTATAAATCCCCATATTCTAACTAGAATTAGAGGATAAAAAAACTAAAAATATACAATTGCTTTTTGATTTTTAAAAAGTTTCAACCCCACATGGTTCATATGGCCTTTTGGCATGAATAATAAAATAAAAATGGAAAAAAAATTTGCTCTTTATTTTAACTTCTCTCTCCTCTCCTTATCATGTAGTCATAAAACCTTTGGATACAAGCATAACAATTTTTTTTAAGTTTTTGACCTCCTTTACTAATCGTATAGTGCCATATGGTTCCTTGCAATACATGAAAGCAAATTAAAATTTGTTTTTTTTATTTCATCTCATCTCATCTTCTTGGGTGTTGTCATATAGTTTTATGACCTCTTATAAAGTAGGAAAAATCAATAAAATAATAAATATTATTTGTTAATAGATATTTTTTGTCTGATTTGGTTTTTACAATCTCCTCCATCAACAAGCTAAAACGAACAAATAATTATAGAATCTTCTTGGGACATATGACCATATGACTTCCTTTTGGTGAGAAAGGAAATAAGAAAATAATTTTTAAAACCTTCCTTTTCTCCTCTTTGGATTGTATGATCTTCTTTCTTGGGTAGCCAAAAATCAAAACAAAATTCTACTTATTTCTTTCAAATTCACTTTGCTTTATATTTTTCAATGAATGTTTCACCTCTTTAAGATAATATAGAGAATGATTTTGGTTTGGTGGATGGTGAGGGGAGAATAAAAGGAAAATGGTAAGGTAGCGGGAAGAAAATATTTCATTTTCATGATTTAAGGATGTGCCAAAAACAAATTTGCATGACTCAAGGAAGCATCTAAGGAAATTGCACAACAACAGGATTTTCAAAATCAAATTACAAATTAAAATAATTAATTTTTTTTATTGATTTATTATTTTCTAAATTTGTAATTACATTTCATGCAAAATTTAAAATACAAAATTTCCAACTTGAAAAAGTGTCAAGACACTTTAGCACAACTGCAGGAAAATCAAAAGGCACTTGCACAACTTACAAAAGGTTTAAAGAATTTTCGCATAGTTCCAAGAAAGTTAACAACATTTTACATGGGGCAATTCGAAAAGGCATTTACATGGTTCAAGGGAAAAATGTTTTTCATGATTTTAATTCTCAAATTAAAATAATTAATTAAAATTAGTTCATTAATTAATTAATTTTCAATTTTTCAAAATTTGAAATTTTAGGCCCAAATTAGTTAGTCAAAAATTAATTCAATTTTTGCCAATTTTTAAATGGACAAAAATTGTGACAACACGACCACTATGAGACAAAATATCACATATAATTATTCCTAAGATTATAATTATTATTTTACAAAAAACATGTTGATAAGGATAAGGTTAAGAGAGATTCTAAATTACCTAGTATTAGAAAAAATGGATGGTTAAAAGGGATGAATTGATCAATGAAATGGGTATAATAAATCCTATGTATTAAAATAATGCCCAAAATATTCTTCGTTTGTAAGAAGACTATCTTTATTCACTCAAATTTGATCATGAATACTTGATAATGTTAGTTTTGGACCATTTTCATTTTAATTGACATAATCACTTAACTTCAACCTCTTTTTTGCCCTCACTATATCTAAGCACCTATGCAAACCTATTCCTTTAATGATTACGATATTATGCCTATAATTTTTTTAAAAGTTGCTAAAACCCCTCTTAATATTTTTATGGACATTCCATGACCCAACATTCAAATGTCTCCCTTCAAGGCAATATCAACCAATATGGGATAATAATGGTAGATGTTTTTATCCCTTATGGTTCAATACCATCCTTAACCCTTATAATGATCACTTTTATAATTTATACACTCCCTTATAGTTTGGTCTCTATTTTTAGTATAAGTAGAATGAATTTTCACCTTTTGAATTAATATAAAGGCACACTTAAGTTACCTATTCTGTCACTTGAAAATTTCAATATAGAAGCATGCTTACACTATTGCACATTGATAAAATCTTCCATATTATTTTTAAATCTAATCTTAATAATTTTAAGTAGTTCTTGGATATGTGAATAACATGTTTTATCTAAGACAAATCACATAATTATTAAGTATTCAATCCATATCTAGATGCATACATGTATTCGAAGGGTCAAAAATGCTCAAATTACTCTAAGTGGGAGAAATAAATGGGCTTGAATTACCTCATAGGAGTATTGGATATGTAGAAACAAATCATTCATCAAGGGGGTGATTGGGCTTACCTTATCCTATTACAATCACCATTTTTAAATGTATGGGTTTTAAAACATTGCAAGCACTATTGGGGTTTCAACTTTCAAGAAGTCATTTTCAGGTATTTTGCTTCATTTCAAGGTTAAATTTATGCACACAGGTGTAATTTAAGATATCATAAATGATCACACCATAATTTCCTTTATTTTTAATAGAGGAAAAAATCCACCAACTCGAGAATAAAATGTTAGTCGATCTTGTCCCAATTTAAATAATCCTATTATTCATAAGTCTCAATCACAATTCTTATGCCACTTTTAGAATCAATCCCCATTGATCATTTTCAACCATCTATTAGTTTCACATAATTAGATAACATATAGTAAACAAATAAGTATTTTCTTTGGTTTATAGATAGTCTTATTTTATTTATTTATACTTTATCAAATTTGATATTTTGCTTTCATTTTGGTTGTGAAATATTATTTTAGAACATATACTATTTTTTATTTAATTTATATAAATTAGGTTTAATCACCACATTAATTTTAAATTGTGATAAAACATATTGGTGAACCCATTTTTTATTTAAACATTTCTTCATAACAATTTACTAGGTTTTAGATATAATTTCTAACATTAAAATAACTTAATTTCAACTTAGATTTAGTCATTGAAATTGAAATCACTTTATTTTGACACCATATTGAATATCTGATGCTAAAATCACTTTCTTTTAACCTTGGATTTTAGGAGAATATATTAATCTCCATTCACAAAAGTTTTTATTTTTTTAGGAGCAAAGTTCCATTTTTTTATTTTTCTAAATTTTCAAAGAATCTATGGCTATATTAGATGAGTATTTATTGCTTTAATTTTTTTGAAAAATGAACTTACATTCTAAGATACCAGTTATTTTAATTTAAAATTTTGTAAAGTCAAGTATCACATGGGGAAATATAAATCATATATAAGATGTTATAAGGCCTACTTTACAACCCCAAGTATTACATATCCTTCATCAAACCCCTCTACCTCTAGCCCATCCCACTGATGGTGTTTAGATACATATTTAATTAGAAGTACCTAAGACTTGTGCTTTTGAATCTCTTCAAGATCAAATATTAACTACAAGATAATTCATATAAGATTTATAAAATCAAATCAATATTTTAGCTCAAGGATCACACCATTGGAACATAATATCACACACACAAATAATCTAAAGCATGATAGTGTTAAGAATACATCTAAATCTCCATATAGCTATTTTATGCCTCAAAATATATGATCTCAAGAATAGGTTCAAAATAAACATACATTTACAATCACTGATTAAAAAATTACATAAAAGGCTAATAAGAGTTCAAGTGAGATTCTAATAGAAATGCTTGAAAATAATTTGATAACATTACCTCCTATGCATACTTTAATCAAATCAAAATACTATTATGAATATCATATAATTTATGGGGATCATACAGATAGTGTTTGGGATTTCAAAAAAAATACAAAGTATCATTCGTAGTGGTGATCCTATACTAGATAAATCAATCAAGACACCCAATGGAACTATGATTACATATCTTAAAGAATAAGTGCAATTAGAATAAAAGGAAATTTTAGAACAAAAAATCATAACAATTACATCAAGAAAAAGCTACTAAAAGATTAATTACCAAAGGAGAAGTTACAATAACACGTTCAAGATAAGCAAGAAAGCACCTTTGTGAAAAGGTTTTCTCGTGGAGGAATTTATAAAGAAATTTTTTCCTATAATGTCTAGTTGCACACATGTGGTTTCCAGTTATTAAAATACTATATATTATTCATGTACATAATAACAAGGTAAGGCCCAAGATATGGTTACTTATTCAATTAAATAAAACAAAGCACATACTACTTCACTTCTTAGTATTCAATTAGTGACACATGATTATTTTACATTTCAAAATGAAATTCAAGTTCCTCATAATGATGAACATACTTGTAAATACCCATTTTTGGTACAATCATAGTTTCATAGAATGGTTTTATATCTTTTTGAATGTATACATATCTTAACTAAGAGTTAGATATATAATGGTGTGATCTCATATGGACCTCTTTAGTTCCATCTTAGTTTAAATAATTTATCTACCCCTATGGAGTTGTATGTTTTAAAATTAGCTTTTATCAAGTGTATCCTAGGGATCCCTACCTATGTTTTTTTATTATATCTTTGTTTTGAGCCTCTAGATACCTATGTCCATATTGGACTCTAACATTGTGCAAGTCTCCAACCATGATGTAAGTGCCTAGACATATCCTTTTATCATTTTCCATATCTTTCACCTTTTTGACTATTTTTTATCCCCCTTTGTTCATTCTATTATCGGATTTTTGTGTGCCACTAGGTCCTAATTAAAAATAAAGAGATACATAAATATACAAAGGTTATGGTCTAATTAAACCACTTGATAAATTTATCAAGAAATTTTATAATTAGCAAGTACTTTATATTTCAAGCTATCAAACTACATTATGGTACTGAATTTAATATATGAAGCACTTAAAAGGCCATTATACTCTTGCATTTCTTATACTAAGGGTTATTTTATGAGAAAGAGAATATAGTTACATAATTATAATTTCACACACATGCCTATGATGGAGAACTACATGTGAATTTTAGGTCCTCTTCAAAGTATTGGCTATGTAAGAAACACTTAGCAATAGCCAATGTTTTTAGGGTTTGAATGACTCATGTGATAATCCATTTTTTACCAAATTAAAAGAATTCAAAGGAAAATAGAATAGGGTTTTGTCTTATTAGTTATATATTGTATACAATTAGACACATTTTCAGGTGCTAAACAATCATAAGGTAATAGTGTAACTCTAGTATAAATTTAGATCAAATTTTGTACATGCCCTAGACTAGATAGTTATGTAATAGGTAAACACATGTTGACACAAATATCCAAGATAGGATCAAGCATCCTAGTGGAAATAATAATGAAAACATAGAGAGATCTAATTCCAAGAACTATTCACTATCATGAGGTGATTTTAGATCACTTTCATAGTCCAAAATATAACATGAATTAAGATACACTTCCTTCTTCGCTTGACTGCATAACATTTTATTGTATTTATTACACATGTATAAACAGATAAATTTATATATCTTTTCATGCATTACTAAATTTTGAACATTTTCATATTGCATTCAACCAAATTTATTTTCTTAAGAGTGTTTTTTTGAAAACCCTAAATAACATAAAACATTTTGGTGAACATGTCCTTTGTTTGTTAAACAAAACCTTAATTTGAATGTTAGGGTTTTCTCCTTATTCAAAATGTATATTTTAGATTTATGTATTAATTTTAAAAACTAATTTATTGTATGGTCATAGATTAAAGCATGTTTATTTATCTTCTTAATCTAGGTCACCTTTTTACTTTCTTTAAATTACGCTAAAATTTAAAGTCTTTATGAAGTCCTTTATTATAAGTCATGCCCAATCTCATCCTTTCAATAGTTTTTCCAATGCTCTTGATGATAAATTTTGTGTATATGAAGATCTTATGGCATATGAAAAATATGATAACACCTCTTCTTTCCCTTATAACTATGATAATTAAAGAATTAATGATAAAATTGCAAGTATAAATGAACATGGTAATGATCATTATATTATTTAATACAATTATGAGTGTGATGTTATTCCTCTTGGGTATGTGGATTCTTTTTCTCTTATTTCATCATTTTCTAATGATGAAATGTCTAGAAAATCAAGAAAAATACATTTTTTTAGTGCCTTATGAAAAAATGATACAATAGATAAACAAGAGGTTAGCACTCTAATGTTGCAATTCAAAATATCATATGCATACATTTTCTAAATGCATCAAAAATTGAAAGGCCCTCTTCTCCTTCCAATGATGTAAATGTCAAAAAAATTTAAAATTCCTTTCCTATTTCCAAAAATGAAAAATTTGAATAAATTGAGTGTGTGCCTTCTTGTCAAAGTGATGTTAATCTTGAAAATATTATGCCTTTTTTGGATCACTCAATTAAAAATAATGAAATTACTTCTCTTTCTAAAAATTTTAATTATGAAAATGCATATACCACTTCCTTTCCATTTCTTGAATGGAAAAATGAAAATGCATTAGAAAGTCTGAAGAAATTGGTTATAAAAAAATCATTATTTGTAGAAATGATTAAATTTATAAATAAATTTGATTCATTTCTTTCAGATATTAAGTCATATAAATAAAATAAAATCAAAAGTAGCATTATATTTTTTCTCCCTTATTTTAAAACTAAAAATTAAAGTGAAAGTTGTATTTTTCCCTCTCTTGAGATCCCACATGATCATGATCCTTAATTAGATATACCTAAAATTTCAATTGAGGAGATTAGGAAGGAAGTATTTGCACAAATTTTATGAGGATTGATGCAAATCTAGGTACAATTAGAATCAACTTCATAGAGATGTTTCAAATGTCATGGATAATATTTTTAGTCAAATTTATCAATATTTGTGAACATGACATGGTGTTATTTCACATTATTTTAAATTATGATTTTGGAATAGATTTGTGATCCATTTTTATATATCTTATACACTTGACTATGTGTCAAATTTGTTTTCACTTATCTATTTTACATGGATCATTATATTATGTTTTATGTGTTTTATATGGTCTCATTTACTTTCCTCTTATCTTACGGATTCTTATCATTCTTTTCATGATATCACACTTATGTTTATGAGTTAACTTCTTTCATGGATTCTTTTTGTTTTACAATTATTGTTTGCTACCTTATCTCACTTAAAAATTAGATAATTATTATTGTGACTTGGTTATATAAACCTTCATTCCCTTAGTAATCTCTCTCTACCATATGATCAATTAGAAAACAAGATGTCTCATTATACTAATATTTACCAATATAATTTAATTTGGATTTATTCATTTATTCTCCTTTCACATTCTAAGAATAATTATTGTTGGAACTTGAGATTACATACTAGTTTGTAGGTAAGCTTAAGTGTTTAGTCAACCATATCTTTGGATATTTATCTTCCTTAACACCAAAGTCTAAAGTTCATTCATGTGTATCACTTCTATCACTCATGTTTGTTATTCAAAATCCATATGGAGGAGGAATCATAAAATCCATAAAAATTTAAAAGCCAAATCATTTAAACAAAAAGCAATGATTCAAAAAGGCAACATATAAATTAAAAAGTCTAATCACACCAAAAGATGTGATTCATAGCACATATCCTATTTATAATCAAATCTCAAACTCCAAGTTTAGCCTCATGATAGAGTTGAGGTCCATTGGGGTGCATTTTTCTAGTAGATTGGGATAGGAGAATAAAAAATCTATAAACACTACATGCTTTCTCACATAAGTACCTAATCTTCATTGTAGATTGATGACTCTATAAAAGGTCTTGAAGAATGGGAAACATGTTGTGGGAAGGTAGGTGAATTTTATTTTTATTATTCATATAACAAACATGAGTCAATCATAGTATCTCATTTATTTTCCTATACATATTTGAGTTTATTGTGAGCAAGTATCCTTTGTATTTTGATGGTAAATAAACTCTTAGTGTCTCTCTTTTGTACCTAGTATGCCTCGTTTTTTCTAAGGTCTTCTGATAGACTCCTATGTCATTATTTTTACATCCCTCTTTCATTGTACTTAATATTTCCCATTGAGAAATATTACTTTGTTAACTGATCATTCCCCTTAGGGTTTGCCTTTGTGAGTTATAGTGTAAAACCATGGATAGGACTAGGCTTTCCTCATAAATTACCATAATCAAACTTTTATTTACTATCATTCACCTCATTGGTGTTTATTTTGTGAGTTGTAGTGTAAGAAAATGGATAAAACCAATCCCTCCTAACAAATTACCACATTAAAAACATCTTTTTAATTCCCATAGTTATTTCTACCTCATTGGTGTTATCTTTGTGAGTTGCAATGTAATACCATGAATAGTGTCAAACCCTCATCAAAAAATATTCCAATACCCATTTCCTAATTTAAACAAGTCACAATAAAATTACATGCTTCAAATTTGAGATAAGTTGTGTTCAATTGTGAATTCCATGTCATTGACATACTTTCTATCTTGATTTAGTATGTATTATGCTTACTTCATAAGTCCTTCAATTTTATCTTCTTATTTTCTAATTTTGTGTGTGTTTACAACCGTTTTAACTAATTTCTCATATTTCTCAGCTTGATTTAGTGTGATTAATTTAATTTCCACTTAATTTTTTTTTCTCTTCATACTTCCTAGCTTGATTTAGTATGATTGATTAGATTTATTATTTGTTTGTTTTTTATACCATTGGATTTCATGTGTTTTCCAATTTTGTACAAATTTTCATACTTCCCAACATGATAGAGTATGGTCTTTTATTTGTTTTAATTTGGTGCAAATATTTTACATGGTTTGAAAACATTTGTTACCTTTTTTACCACTTTATTTTATTATAATTATTTTTCTTTTATTTTTACACATTTCCCATCATGATATAGTGTGTATTATATATGTCTTGATTAATTATACTTTTCCAAATAATTTGTGCCAACCATACATGTGTATCACATAATGCTAGAAAGTAAAACATGGATCACATATTTCCCATATCATATACAACAAAAGTTAAATACATGTTCTAGAAAGGTAATATATTCATGCATCCACATCCAAATCCAAGTATGAATCAAAATATCAATGAACTATCAAGATCAACACACACACACACACACACACACACACACACACCTGTTTATATGTTTAATACAAACACACACACACACATGTGTGTGTGTGTATATATATATATATACACACACACACACACACACACACACACACACACACACACACACACACACACACACAAATCTATCTCTATGTGTGTGTGTATGTACACATATACATATACATATATAATACAATACAAGTATAAAATACAATAGATAAAACTCTAAGGTTGTGTTTCATCTTGTCTATCATATGGTCTTGCCACACTACTAATGGACACCTATGATTGACCCCTCTAAATGGTGCACTGTAAAGAGGTAGTCCAAGATCTCAAGCTAGTAACCTATCCCTATAGGTTGGCCAGCTGGGCATGTACCTATATAAGCTAGATCATAGTTACCATGTGTGTGGATCACTCCGATGCTAAGGCCTACCAAGCTTAAGCCTCTCTAGTTCCTATCACTACTAATGGATGTAACCCATCACCTCATGCTTGTAGATATCATGCAACCTCTCCCACCAGTCTAAATCAGCTCACATGATCTAGGAAAGACAAAAACATGTGATCATCCAAAGTGGTAGGGTCCTATAATGATATCATCTCATCCAAAATATCATGATGCATATCCATAATCAGGGATCCCCATCTGAAATTATTTATAACAATATCTATAAAACCATAAACCAAATATACATTAGATCATATGTATATATATATATATATATCTCAAATCATTTATATATCATAATAAATGATGTAATTAGTATTTTATATTAAAAAATTAAATCAAATTAAAACAATTCTCACCAATGTCAATATCTCCAACCATGGTCTCACCATCTGCTCGATCATTGAGCACCTTCTCCATTGACTACCTCTACACCAATGCAAAATTGAGTCAAAAATCGAGTCCACTATGGTCCTCTCTTTAGTGGCCTATATATCAACCAATTATATCCTAAAATAATTATAGGATCCCCCTATATGATAGTGCCTATATCTCCTCATGTTGATGGTGTCTCCATCTTTGGTGAGCTCGTAGTGGCCATTACCACCTTTATCATGGTCCTTGTTGAAATCCATCATCCCTTGCATATATATCCATTTCATCATCTAATATAATCATCATTACCTCCTATAATCATGCTTGACCAGCCCATGGTCTAGGTCATCGAGACATAATCACTAGTATCTGATAGGTTTTAGTAGAGGTTCCTAGAGTTTCACCAAACCATGCTAATTATAGGGATAACTTATGCAATGGAGAGTATAATAGGTGATAGATATACATAAATCATATAGATCATATACAACATCTTTAATTATATCAAAAGCAGGGTAAAGCATATATATAAAGGAACAAGACCATGATTCATATTGCATTAGATTATAGAATAAATCAAAACAAAGTACTCGACTATGCATACACCATACATAAAAGAAAATATAGGAAAACCATATTAGGATAATTTATATTAATCTCTATCAACACATAGAACCAAATTTTATTACATCAAAGTAATATGTATAGTCTTTTACAATCTTGATGTCTCTTTAACTTCCAACCTTTCAAGAAAAAAATTGAGAGATTCTTCGCATTCTCCAATTATCCAATTATTCTTTCAAGGTCAAATAAGTACAAAACTACACAAAATACAAAATCAAACACTTCACATGTGTTTATCATATATACTTTACAATTTTAGAAAGATCCATTCTACATCCAACACTTTCCCAGACTTAAATATTTGTCTCATCCCAGGACAAATGTGTAAGCTGAGTTGAACCAACTAGGATGGTAATTCTTAAATAGAAGTCGTAGTAATCACTCCAAGTGTTGTTTATTGTTTTTCACCCTATGTGTACTACTTATCCACCCTTTCAAGTTTTCAACTAAGTAGCATACTATCCTACCACCCTTTTGGGTTTTCAATAGAGTAGTATAACCAGGTGGCCACCCTTTATAGGTTTTAAACCAATCTAGCCCGACTCCTAATGTTTATACTATTTAACAAAAATTTGAATCTATTGGAAGTTGTAAAATAATAGATCACAAAGTTTACTACAATGACTGGGTGGATGGTTCACTATAGGTCTATGGAGTTTATTGTTGTTGAGAAGCTATTAGCCTAGTGGGTCCTAATTTACCCACTACCAAGGGTATCCATGAGGATTGTCCTTATGACTTGAACTCCTCCTATATGATTTTTATAATTTGATGTGGAGGAATGAATTAGGCCTCATCTACTATCTTTATAATTATTGGATTAACTTGAGTTAGATTTTGATTGAGAATTTTTCATTCAGTAAGTACTTCACATACCATTATAATTAGAATACATAGTGGTACCTAAATAATCATCATGGTTTTTAGGTCTTCATCTTCTATGATTATAAGTAATACCTTGGCATTAGATAATGTTTTTTTCATGTCCAAGATGAGCTCATCCAATCTATCTATTGTCCTCTAGGATTGAACGTCTATGAAAGTGTTATGCATTATTTTATGATGCCATAATTATAGATTTTATGTAGTATCATATCAATAATCTCATAGTTTTTTAAGTGTGTTACTCATATTTTCTATAGTTGACATTTTATCCTCTAGTGTGGCTTTGGCTTTGTCAACAATAGTAAATTTAGTTTACACATCGATCATATATTGATTCAAATGTTGTCTCTAATTGAGAATATCTTATGATAGCTTCTTGTTTTGTGTTGCAATAGTGTCTAAGACCTACTAAAATTCCTAAATAAGTTGGCACATGGTCTTTGTTTCTAACTTGAGGGCTTGTCCTTATGTGCATGGTGCCAAAACTTTCTACACAGTTCCCTAACTCTTTGTAAGGTCTATCAAAAGTGATGTGAATTATTTATCTTCTAACATAACCTAAACACATAATACTTGTGTAACTAAGGTGGGTCATGCATTATTGATTATCTACATTAAATTTGTTATCCTCTCATATCCTTAAACTTTTTCATCTCATAGCCTCAAAACTTCTTGTTCTAAATATGAATCCCTTTGAGTAATGGATCCCTAGAAAATGGATGCTCTTTTAATCTGTTTAGAGAGCAATAGATGGGTTACATATAATGATGTTTCCTTCACAGTGGTGGTAAGTATCATGGATGTAGTTTTATATGGAGTAAGAGCCAGTGTAAACAAGAAGGTAGTTCTCTAGGTGGATGTAGCAAGGACATCTCATAGCCATTGACTAAGAAGATGCACTACTTCTTCAGGGCCCTTAGTGTAGCTAGTGGATTATACCTTGGTTTGGACTTGTGCACCATTGAGTTCCTTGGCCTTAGTTTCTACCTCTACCTTGGCCTTATTCTTAGCTTTATCTTGCACTTTAGCTTCCTCTTTGGTCTTTGTTTGAGCTATGACTTGGGATTTGGCTTTGGCCTCTATGTCAACCTTGGATTTATCTTATGCTTTAGCCATAGATTTGGCTTCATCTTTGAACTTAGATTTGATTTCTTGCTCCTATTTTTTATTCTACATGGCTTGGGCCTATTGTTATTTCCTTTGCTCCTAGTATTTTTTATTTTCTTATACTTCTTCAACCTACTTACATGTAGCTTTAGCTTCCTCATCTTTTTTATTTTTTTCTTCAACTTCCTTGTCTTGTTTCTACATAGCCTCTACTTTCTCATCTTTATTTTATTACTCCATGGATGTATCTTGTTGCTTTGAATATGGATTATGCATAGCTCATTGTTGTGCTAATGGTAGCATATCTGACTGTTATTGTGATTCCTTAATGCTTTATTCTTGTTGTCTAACCTCAGGATCAAGTGCTCCATGCTTATGTTGTTGTTATTTCTCTTTTCCAAGAATAGATGTATCCATGGTTTCCTCTTCTTCCTTATTGATCTCATTTGATTTAGTCTATTTTGATTATTTTTCTACACTCAACTAATTTTTTGTACCAACTTATTTCTTATCAATTTAGCTAGAGGCTTAAGTGTCTTACTCTATTTCCTTTCTCCTTAAGGTTGTGGTTGTTTATATGGATGTGCAACACTTTTTTATGTAGGTGTGCCAAAATAAACCATCCTTTCTCTCACTATTTTAAAGGGATTTACAATTATATGTGTGCATGGTTACTTGAACAAGATTTATGTGGGGTTGTCTTCTATAAATAAGTTTATGACATGAACAATAGATGATTCTATAGTTGGTTACTTTGAAAATATTTTGAATTCAATTTTTTGTCAAGATACCTCCTATCCTACAGTGTCAACAATAATAGAAGCAAGTGGTTGAGTGATATCAACCCAAATATTTTGCCTTATCTGATTGTGCACCTGGCAAGTGCACATTGCTTTGATGTAAAAAGGATGCTTATTTACCCAAAGGTGGTTATAATTAGGAACAAAATTCAAAATAATGATTTTCTCATAGGTATTTATAATCTTTAAGATAACCTAGATTGGTTAAAGATGATTGTGCCCAAATTAGGTCTGATTAGTGAGCATAACTCAAGGATATAACCTATAATATAAATTGAAAATGATCGGGTACAAAGTGATGAAAGAGATGGATAAAGGAATAAGATTGATCATTATAAATGATTCAATTGTACCTACCAATGAGTAGATGTTTTTCCTTATTAGTAATGATACAACTAGAATGGTTAAATGAGTTAATTTGATCAAGGGTGGGATGGAAGGATTTGCCAAGGTGCTAAGGAGAAACTTCTATAGCTCCATTGATTATAGACCTTCCTGAAGCTAATTTTTTTGTATCATGTGATGGTATGCCTCATGAAATAAAACCATGAATACTTGGCCAAAATATGTGTAAGGACTAACTCCTAATCCAATAAACACTCTAAAATAATGCACCGATGATAAACACCATGATGATAATGTTAATGGATGAATATGGATAGATTCAAGAATAATGTGCTCAAGGAATCACCCAATAAACACATATAGTCTGAGTCAAGGAAATAGTGTTAAAAGCAAACAAATAGGGAAGTGAATAAACAAACAAACAAACAAATAGAAAGCTTGAAAACAAAAGCAAAACAAAGCATCCTAACAATGACAATGCCCCAGTAAGGCAGATCAAGGATAACTAACTAGGTTTAGATAGGATAGATATTTTTGGATATTTTAAATTTAATGAATGTTTTTGGCATTTTGATGTATCTTAACTCATTATAGAATGACAAGACACTTGCTCATAAAATGGTGAGAGCATTTGGCTTAGGTTGCTCATAAAATGGCAAGATCGTATGGAAAGGGGGATTGAGGTGACCTCAACATGAATTGAACATGACCCACATAGTCTTAAAATGACCTCAAGTCATAGTAATTCCGTCTACACAAAAGGTGAGGTAAAACCAACTAGGTCCCAACAAGTTCTCAAAACTAGCAAATGGCCAGTCAAATGAAAATAGTAATGGCAAGGTGATGTGGCAATGCATGATAAATAAGTGTTGCCCCTAGTTTTCCCATAATTGGTTATAACTAGGATACAATGACATATGTCAATGATACTAATTTTACTAGAGGTGATTATAATTAGTAGTAAGACTAGTGAGACACTGATTTGCCCATAGGTGGTTATAATTAGGCTCACATAAACAAACTTGATAGGATGAAAGATATCTTGCCAGATCAACTATCACACTACTTTCATATAATATCATTGAAACATGGATTGGATTGATTATTTAAACTTGATTGGAATCCTCCCACAAAAAGTGTGGGAAGAATCAAAGGAACTGATATCAAAAACAAGATTGGGTAGGATCACTAAAAATAGGCTTTAGTCTAGATAGCAATGGAATGATAAGATGGTATGGTCTTGATTAGGATAATGATGGTTTGATAATTGGGTTAAAATTATAAGAGGATTGCCCCCAAGTTATGGGGTAAATGGTTGGGATCTACAATAATAGTAAGTAAATAGGCATATATAATAATGGCAATGTGAAATGGTATGGTACATGTTGTTGGCCTTGGTATGGTAAATGGCATATGATTCTATTTTTCTTGTTGAGATGGAGATGCACATCCTAATAAAAAAATGATAAAAAAAAATACTTGATCATGTTATTTTATATCCCACACCTCATCTGAATAACTGCTCTATCAAAAACTTGATGTAGATTTGGTTTTCAAGAGTGCTTTTGTGATCTTCATTGGTCAGTGATTTTGATTTCTTCAAACATCGAGACAAGGTATATTTGTAACCTATTTAAAGGAAAGTTTGGCCATGGATGGTAAATAAGGACAAATAATGGATGGTAGGTTTGATTTTGAAATGGAATGGTATGGAAAAAAATGAAGATCAAGAATTTCAGTCACACATAATGTTGTTGATGCCAAATTCAACATAACTTTGGTTGTGGTAGGGTTGAAGACTTGTTCTCTCAATAGGACCACCATATTTTTTTGTTGTTAGGGCCTAAGAGTAGCTACCATTTGATTAATATATATATTGGAAGCTATTTTTATTTGATATTTGATTTTTTCTTCATCAAGTAGTGAATAACTTTTGTGCTCAGCTATTGGTGCCTCAAAAAGTTTTTCACCAATGAAATTGTCTTGATTGTCCCATAGTACCTTAAAGAATGTTTCACCAAGGAATGTTGACTTTTGAATTAAGTTATCTTTTAGTGCTTCCAAAAAAATTTCACTAGAAGATGTTGTGTTCTAACTTTAATTGCCCCCTAGTGCCACCAAAAAAGTTTCACTAGGAGAGTGTTCTTCTGTTGTATGAATGTGGTCTCAGCCTCCTTGTTCTTCTTCAACTGCTATGTCACAATGGATTCAATTCAATAAAATGTGATTATGTCAATCCCAATCAACACTTGTGAGAGATGGAATGTCAATGATATAGCTATTTTTGTTGATGGTAATGGCTTGTAGAATGGTAATGGAATGGGGAGAGGTTGCATAATCCTCATAGAAGATACTATGATAACTTGCATCGAAGCTGAAGTACTCATCCTCAAAAAATGTAGAAGGATCACAATTTTTTTCAAATTGATATTCAAGGCATGTGTAACCAATGTTGTAATAGCCATGAACATATTCATCTTTTGAATTTGATTCTAACTCAAAGGACTTTGAATCTGATGTTGAGACTAATATTGATTTTAATTTTGATTTTGACTCAATAAACTCTATATCTGATGTTGAGATTGATGTTGATTTTGATTCTAATGCTAAACTAGATGTCAGTTCAAGAATATAACCTGACTCTAACTCTAATTCTTCATCTAATGGGTACTATATTATAATGATGTCTTATTGAATATTTGGTTTTGGATATGTAATGACTTGTGATGGCATAATGGGCTCCACAAGGACTGGTTTTTCAAAGTAAGACTCCTTCAAGATGAGAAAAAGGTAAAGAGATAACTCCTTAGAGACTCATTTTCCAATAGGAGGCTCTTAAAAAATAGGAACATGGTTAAGGTAATGATTTTCCCAAAGGCAATTGTAATCATTAAGAAGTGACTTGATAAAGATTGGCTCGTAAGTGTGAGATTCCTTGACAATCAGTATAAGATCAATAGGTGATTCATCATAGGTTGACTTATCATAAGTCATTGGTTCAATAAAAACATCTTATATTAGTTGGTTTTCTAGGCTTTGGTTTCCAATGAGTTGGAAAATACCAGTTTTGAACACAGCTTGGTCTTTGAATGATTGGATGGGTTTAGGTTTGGATGGGATTAGTACTAGATGAGGAATGACTTATGGTTGAATAATGGTAGGGCCTTGGGGAGCATGATTTATGACATGATCCAAAATATAAAGTCTTGAGATGGTAATGATAGGACATTATGGGGATTTATTGCTCGCAAAAGCCAAAAGACTAAGTCTTGGAATGATGAAGGGGCATTGTGGAGCTTGATTGCTTGCACAAACCAAAGGATGAGGTCTTGGTATGGGTATGGTTCAACATTGTGGTTATGGAATAGAAATGGTATGATGTGGTTGAGCCTAATTACTTATATAATCCAAAGCATCCAATTCTTCTTCATAAACCATAACATCTTAGATTTGAGTTGGCTCATAAGCTAGTTCTTGACTATGTCCCATGTATTGATTATTGAAAAGAGGGTATGGATTCATATCCCAAAAAAAATTATCTATAGTTGGGTCTTTAAATTCCTCCTCATAAACCTCTTCATACCAATCAAGGTTTTGATTGGATTTTGGCTATATTCCCCATATGGAGTATTTTAAGGAGAATAATAAAACTCTTTAGAAAATCTTTCTCTATAGGGGTTCTTAGTGGGATTTTTTGTGTCCAATCTATCATAAGTTAGATTATATGTGACTCCATTATAAGTGTAGCAAGACATATCCACGTAAATGATGAAATCTTAGAAAAAAAGCCTTAGAGTTCTACAAACTTTGAAAACTATCTAAAGGATAAATGATTCAAACTTGGTCTATCTTGGTCGAAGAGGTGGAGTTGTATCTCCAATATGGTCTAAAAGTGGAACTGTATCTCCAAAATGATTTATGCTAAGACTTGGCATAAAATAGCCTGATATCAAATGTCTAATTTAAAATGTCATACACATAAAAGGTCAAGTGTCTAAATAAAAACTGGCATGTCAAAGGTCTAGGTCAAAATGTTTTAAACAAGTTCTAAACTAGGAAAGGGAAAAGTTGGGTTACTAGGTCTTTTGTCCAAACATGAAGTCAAATGCTAGGCTCAAACAAATAGGCATATGCTAGGACTTTTGGCCAAACGGTGTCAAAATATAGACTTGAAATAAAGGCTGATGTGATTTGATTTAATCTAACAAGTTTGAAAACAACTTTGACATAGACCCAACACACGGAATCAAACATAAACATGATCAATTAGCATAAGGCATAAGATAAAATGATATTTGAAGAATGACTATATTTTCCCAAATAAAGTCACAAACAATGATAAGGATAGGTACTAAAAAAACAAACCATCAATAGTTTTCAAATTTGGGTAATTGATTAACCAAAGTTGTGCAACCCAAAAGAAAAATATTTGTGTATCAGCTCCATGAATTGAGGCCTAAATAGAAATCAATCAATGTTTGAATCTAAAATTAACAAGGATAATTAAAAATTCAACGTTGAAAACTAGGATTTGACCATAAAATCTAGACAAGATTGGACAGCTTGACAACATAAGACAAAGGTCCAAATGGTATACATGACATGGTTTGAAACAAACAATTTTTGATACAAGGTAAACTAGTTTTGAAACAAATTGAGTAGCCTAACGATGTAAACATGATCAAATAATGTGATTTATGTTATATTATAAATACTTAAAAGGCTCAAAATATTTTGACATAATTTGGGAAGCATAACACTACCCTTTACAACTCAAATGACACACAAACAAATTTATCAAAATTTCAAGGCATAAGTGTGGTGTAAAATAGCCAGCATAATGCCTCTTTAGACAAAAGAGTGATGTATAGACGAATTGGTTTTGACATGGATTAAACACAAATAAATAATTTTTAGTCTCAAAACATACAAAATCAGATAAATGACCAAAATAACTAGGTATAATCATCTAAATCCTAGCAAGGGTATGACAATGTGGGGTTGACTAAATTAACAAGATTTCAAACGTTTCTAGGGGAATCAATTACACAATGACTTTCACATCAAATAATACAAAATAAAAGCACAAAAATTGGGGGACCATGACATTGGCTAGTTGTAAAAAGGTCTAGTCCTTTTTACAACCACTACATCCTATTATTTTCTCAATGTAGTGTAATTTCCAAATGTAGATACATCCCATGTACAACTCAGAAGGAGTAAGTGAAGTCAATGCTGGGAGATGAAATGCTAGGTCAAAGCTTCCCTAAAAAAAAATGGGAGGTAATGACATCCCCCTTGCAAGCCAAGATGCAATGAAATGAAAGACATTAAAAAAAGACTTTAGGTTCATTTTCAAGGTCACCCAAACTTTGACAAGTTTTTGGGGAGTGCCTTAGATGACATTATTTCTAAGCCTTGGGCTAGGCTATTTACAATAGGAATGGCACTTTTGATTCCAAAGGTTCCCTAAAGGGGACAAATGAAGGAGCATACATGCAATACTCCTATTTTTTCCAAACAAAAATCTATTTTAAACAACTAAATTCATACAAAAATCTTGGAAAGGTGAGTTCATTTTAAAGCCCAAATGGAAAGGTGTGATGGTGTTCTTTTAACCCCTTGGTCTTAACTACAAAATTTGAAGACATTCACCATAAAAATCTAATTTTTTTATTAAACACAAAAACAAGGTTCCTAATTCATTTTAAAATTATGCCAAACATGTCTTAATATCATGTTTTAACAAGCTCCAAGTCTGTTGGTTACCTGTCTACCCTTAAGGCATCACCAAAAAATAAAATATGTTAGATTAGAAATATTTTAAATAGAGTTTCAAAATTTCGTGAAGCATATATGAAACTTGAAGTTAAACAATGTCAAATTATTAAAATTTAGGAGAAAACATGTGGTTTAAAAAAATCATCTAAAATGGAGTCTGTATGACCCCAAACCAAGCATTTTAAAATGGCCTATTTACCTCTCAGGTTTGTGTTTTTAAGAAAAACACAGTGATCAATGTTAGTTATCTAACCAATGTTAGTTACACTTACTAACCAATGAAGGTTATCTAACTAACATTAGTTATACCAATAGTGACCGATGATGGCTATGCCAATTGATGATGATTTTTTAACCGACGTCGGTTATTGTGTAAACCTGTGACAAAGAAAAATGGCAAAATAGAGTTAGAAAATCAAATTTCAAGAGTTTTAACGATCCAAATGAATATTTTAAAGTTGTATAATGATATTCTTCATGTTTGGGATGCATTTGGTCCCACCGGATGTGCCATTATGTGATCTAATAATTTGACTCAAGAGAGGATGGTTAGTATGGTGTTAGTTTCAAAATGAAAACAAAATGAAAGAAACACACTAACTAGCATAAAATCTCTAGGCCTAGAAACTAGGAATAGCTTAGCTAACAAACATGAATAAAATACACAACTATAATTCAAAATAAACCCTCTTTTACCTTCCTTGGATGCTCTAAAATTCTTGTTATAGTGGCTTGTTCGGTTTGTGCTCATGAAGTCTTCATCAATGGAAGCTTAGCTACCTCCATCTCTCCTTGACACATTTTGGCTTTGGCTTGGATTGAAATAAATTTGGCAAGGTAACACTAATTAAAATGGATTTTAGAATCATTTGTGTATTATAACTTTGCATTATAAAGACTTGAAAATGATGTTCATGGCCTCTCTATTTATAGATTTTTGAGAATGTCTAGAATCAACATGAACCATCCATATTGAGATTGATATGTGTGGTTGAGGATTAATTAAATTTTTGGAAGTAATTTTATAATTATCCTCATCATGAAATTGGAATAAGGTGAAATTAAGAGGCATGGAGGTCATCATGGAAGGCATTGATGAGACATGGAGGGCATGAATCCTGATATTTGTGGCATTTATAGCCTAGGGATGTCTTCCTAGGAAATGAGGTCACCTAATGATATAGATATTCAATATTTATTTCTAAAACAAATTATTCAACAAGTTTCCATGGATTTCTTAATTAGGCTCTAACTTGTTTTAATTGTCTCTTAAGCATGTTTAAGCACTTTGTGCACAAATTACTCAAATTAATTAGAATGCCTTGTTATTGGTCCAAAATTTGATTGGATTGGAATTGGAAGGCAATGTTAGATGCATTGGAACCATATTCCCATTTAGGATGTTACAAATAGAAAATAATAAATTCATATTTCTCATGCAAGATATTTTATAGGAAAGAGCAATCTATAGCACTCAGGTGCAAAATTGGCATTTTGACTCGAAATGATCTAATCAAAGTTAGTTAGCCCATAAATTAGATTTCCCCATTTATGGATACCCTAGCCAAAATTAGCACATGAATATGTAAATTTCAATTCATTTAATGTATTTTAGTGTTTTTAGGCTAAATTGTGCACTTTAGGTGGAAATTGGTCAAAAGCCTAGTTAGAGGTTATTAGTGGAAAGATTTAGGTGTTTACAGAGGCTAGAATGAGCTTTGGATTGGTACCACATGTATCCTAGGTGTATGTAGGTGGGCCATCTAATGAATGAGTGATAGAGGCATATGTATCATGGTAGTTTTAACATCATCCTTTTATATTAACAACACTACTAAGTGGAGATAAGGGAAAGGATCAAGTCTCTCAATAGAGATAGGTTCTAGTATGTGTTGTGTAACCTATCCATATAGCAAGGGTAGTGGATATTAGAGTAGATGAGGAGGGTGGGGGGGGAGGAGGATGGATGGTATGAGGTAGAGGAGCAAGATGACATAAAGATAGAGTATGCGGAGGAAAAGGTGGAGATAGGCATAAATGAGGAGATGGTAGAGGTAGATGTGATAGGGAATGATCAAGGAACATAGGTGATATGGGATGTGGGGAATGTTAGCCCCTCAATACCTACTATATCTTTAGAGACTCAATTACTTATTGATAGATTTAGATATGATATTATTTGTAGGGAGATTGATCTTAGAGGTTTATATACCTAATTGGATCATTAATATGAGTAACTATATATAACTCATAAGTAGATTAGTATAGATCAGACATAAATATCTAGATTGATAGCCAAGTTGAGTTGGATGTGTGAGATACATATGCATGTTAATTTTTAGATATATTAGGTTAAATCAAAGTGATATGTTGAATTATATGGACATATATAGATTATGGATCAAAGAGGATCTATGATAGTAAAGAAATATGTGGCATGAGTCGATAGGGATACAACATAAACAAGGATGGCCAAACTATAGATAGATCTGAATGAGGCCTGAGTGTTTGTTGCATAGATAGGCCTGTTATCTATTTATGAGAAAATCCTTTAGGACAAGGATGACGAGATATATCATAGGATCTTGTATGAGGTAACAGTCATAAAAATAGTTAGGAGGCCTACATTTTCTAATTATAATACATATACATCATATTCTATATTATGATGATTGCAAAGGAATTCTACATTAGTGAGATCATTAGTTCAACCACCTACTCATTCATTAGTTATGGTTCTTCCTTCATATCCAACCCCAACATAAGATATGACAAAAAAGAGCTCTTAGTATGTAGATCCACAAGATAGAGCTACTAGAGATAGTCATAGCCAGAGTTGATTTATAGAGCATTAGAATTTTGATCCATGAAATGTGTTAATTTATATGATGTAATCAGATAATCTGAGTGTAATTAGAATATCTTGTGATGTATATTCCCCATTTTTTTATGTATGTGGATATTGGACACTTTGATATATGATATTTAGATATTCAATGCTATCTCATGTGATTGTTTAATTTAATTGCCTATGTCATATGTTATTTAAACATGATGGGTATGACTCTAATTTATATATGCTCTTTTTATTAGTATTGATTAGATGACCAAATTTTTATTAGCTTATATGATTAGATTAGATAGATAGAGATGTATTTAATTTATGGCAATGACATGTAAACCAATTTAAAACTTGATTTTTTATATTTCACATGAGAATATGCATCATAATCAAGGAAGCATTATGATAACATTAATTTGTCAAAATGCATAAAATTTTGAATTTAAAATGCAATTGTATACAACTTAAAACAATACATGGAAAATTAAATATTAAATTTACAATATAATGCACTTAAATCAATTCTAATTTAGATACAAGTGTTCACCACTCAAAATCATGATATGAATAATCAATACTTAAGTGAAAAGCATAATGTACTAAATTAAGGCAACCAAGTAACAAACATCATACCAATAAGAAAACAAAAAACCAACACACAAGAAAAAGTAAATAAACATTTGATTTAGAAAGGAGTGTGTGATCATAAGGCATTACTCTTTGAAACCAAGTCTATGAAAAAAAACGTGACCAAGGTGAATATAATAATAAGGAGGTGATGGCCAAGATGAATACAAATTCCACATGCAAGTGGATGTTGACTATATATTCCTATGGACATGAGGAAAATTACAGTTCTCCCAAGGATTTGGGATTGAATGAAATTTATGACAAGTGAAGAAGATAGATTATAGAGGAAAAATAGGAATAATGACTCACAAAATGGTGAGAGTGTATAAGTAATAGGCTTGGAAAAGTGGAAAGTTATATGCTCATAAAATTTTGAGAGCATGGGACAAGGGATGTCTAAGCTAACCTCAAAAAATTGAGAGTTACATACATAGACCAATTGGACCTCAAGCCATTGTATTTCAACTAGAACATGATCCTAGAAAATGATAAATAGGATTAGGTACAAGAACATGATCAATTGAGATAGAATGGCTAATCTTACAAAATGACACAAGTGTGAAATATGAACTCGCAAAATGATGAGAATGTGAGAATTAAACTCACAAAATGGTGAGAGCGTGAAATTTTGATCCCACTTTTTGAAATGTCATATTCGCAAGGAAATGAAAATTTCCAATGAGGTACTTTAGTATGTTCCACCTAACTACAAGAAACTAAAAATAGAAATTGAGTAGCAAGATGATAACTAATCAATTATGTGACATTAGAGATAGGCATAGATGGTTAAACTGAGTCAAACAAAATTTTAGGGCTTTATACATAAGGAAATATTTAGGTTTTTATGGATTTTTGGAATATTTAAATTGTTTAAGGATTTTTAGAATATTTGAACTATTTAGAGAATTTTGGAATATGATATAAATAAAAGTATTTTAACCAGAGAATAATGTATAATAATAGGAATAGACAATTCTATAAACACCTATAAAAGGAAAGGAGGCCCATGGGTGCATGAACTCAATAATGAACCTGGAACATGAAGGGATTGTCCATACATGTGAACATGGAAAATTAGGGAGTACCATTCAATATCAAGTTCAAATAGGATAAAAATTTATCTTTTATAACAATGAATTGGAATGTAACATGATTGAATGAAGGAATGTGTTCAAGAATTGGTAAGAACTTAAATGAATAATAAAAGTCATACAAGCCAGAATATCTTGACCTTCCAAATTTGTGAAATTTCTCTACAAAGATATTCTAACACAAACCCATTCTTTAATTTTTCTTTGATCTTTCTAAATTTTATGTTAATTCACCTATTGTAATTATATATTCATAATAAAATTAGTGTGGTAATAGGAAAGGGAAGTGAGGAATGGTGAAGGATGACACCAAGAAAGGGATGAAAAGAATAGGGAAGATAGAATGGAAACAATATGACCCTAAGCATGAACATTTATAGAATAGAGTGTGGAAACTTTAAGCATAAAAATGTTTAATATGCATAACATTCAATGGATTATATAATTCATCACCTTCTAGAGTAGCCAATATATATGCACCAGATCTATAGGTAGTTGTAACACAAAAGGGACCTAACCAATTAGGTTCAAACTTAACTTTATTTTCTCATTAAACACTTGTATTATTTATATTTTATTTGAGCACAAGATCACCAAGCTTAAAATCTTAGGAGATAATTTTCTTGTTATAGCCTGATGTAATAGATTCTAATAAGAATTGAGGTGATTTAGGGTAGCTAGCCTTTTCTCATATAGATGCTACAACTCTACTAATATAGCCATTTGGTATTATTATTCATCAAGAATGTCCTAAAACAAAATTCATAGGGATGTAATCTCAATATCAATAAGCAAAATGGATCCAAAATCATAAACCAAGGAATAAGTAGTTGCACCAATAGGAGTGCATACATTAGTGTGATGCACCCATAATGATAGGAATATTTTAAAATGTCAATCACATGTAAATGTATTGATAGTATTTTTGAGGATTTTGATAAGGGTTTTTTTTTATGCTTCCGTTTGGACAATACCTTAAGGGTAATAAGGAGAGGAAATTTTGTACTTGGTGTGGAACTCAAAATAGAGGGCTATGATGCCTTGATTTTTAAAATAAATACCATTATCTTAAATGATGGTGATGTCATAATGACAAATGATGTGATTCAAGATGAACTTAAAACTATGCTTATTAATTATTTAATTAAGAGGGATTGCCTCTATCCATTTATTTAAATCTTTAGTAGGAGTAAGGATATGTTTGTGACCATCTAAAGAAGTAGGGTTAATCTTGCCTATGAGATAGATCCCCCATGTTGAAAAGGGCCAAGTAGTTGTGATGGGTTGTAGTGCATGTGTTGGAGCATTAATTATATCTCCATGTTTTTGACATGTTAAACATTTCTTTACATAAGCACATGCATCTACTTCGATGGTAGGCCAATAGTAACCAGTATAGAGGAGCTTCTTAGCTAAGACCATACCTATAGCATGTTCCCTAAAAATCACTTTGTGGACTTCCATAAGTGATAATTCTAATTCTTTTATATTGAACTATGAATCATATATCCATCACAGCCCCTACAATAGAGAGAGTTATCGATTATGGTGTCATGGGAAGTGTTTTGGATAAATTATTTTGTGTGGTTATGGGATATATTAGGTGGAAGGATGTGATCATGAAGATAGGAAAATATGCCATTATACCAAGGGGAATTTAGACTAGTAATGGCACATTTAATCTTGGAATGTGAATAGTTGTACATTAAAATAAGAAGATGTTTAATGAGACACTAATACTCTTTAATAGAAGAAAACACAATCATTGAACCAATGGTAGCCATAACATCAGATGACTTATTGTTGGCTCTAATAATTTGTTTGAAATGAATAGCTTAAAATTTTAATTTGAGAACATCCACCATAGCTTTGTAAGGCACCGATATTTTTCATCCTTTATTTGATATTGATAAATGAATTGATTGATAATGAACTACAAATCACCATACACTTGAAATTATTTAATATTCCATTACATTGCAAGATAAAGTCCAACAAGTAAAGCCTCATATAAAACTATTTTATTCATTCATGAAAAGCCAATGCAAAAATATTTAGGAATAATAATTTCATATGACATTATTAATAATAGTCCTACTGTTGAACCATGTGATGTGAAAGAACCATAAAAATATAGATTTCATTCTTTGTTGTCACCTAGATTCATAATAGACTCATTTGGAAAGTGCACTATAATAG
The DNA here is from genome assembly GCA_037957365.1 of Torreya grandis. Classification (NCBI taxonomy): domain Eukaryota; kingdom Viridiplantae; phylum Streptophyta; class Pinopsida; order Cupressales; family Taxaceae; genus Torreya; species Torreya grandis. The sequence continues at coordinate 3,499,530 of JARHVA010000210.1, forward strand.
AAACATAATCTTAGAGTGGTGCTTCAGCCAATTGATCAACTAATACTTGTTTTTTGATTGCTTGTTTATGTGTGTATTCAATATCAAACTCACTAAGAAACATGATCCATTTGGTCATTTGACTAGTTAGATCTAATTTTTCCAATAGATGTTTCAAGGGATCCACTTTAGTAATCAATAGTGTCTTGTTTTTCACCATGTAATGTTTAAGATTATAAGAAGTGAAAACTAATTCATGACATCATTTTTCTATTAGATCATAAATTTTTTCATAAGAGATTAATATATGAATTAGCTAATAAAAAATTCTTTATTTTTCTTGATCATCATGTAGATCTTGGAGTTCCCCCAAGGTACTGGTAGTAGTATATATGTACTATAAAAAAAGCTTCCACAACATTGGTAGAACAAGTACTGGAGGATTTTATAAGTATTGCTTAAGTTTCTAAAAATAATCTTGGCATTCCACATTCCATTGAAAATTAAATACCTTATTTAAAAGATGTGTAAATGGATGAAAATGATTAGAAAGTAGAGAGATTATGCATCTAATAGCCTAGATTTTACCCTATAGACTATGAAGACGATTAAAATTAGAAAGAGGTGGAATTTTAGTAATATCTTGCACTTTGGATGGATCAACTTCAATGCCCCTGTGAGAGACAATGAAGCCTAATAATTTTCTAGACATAACCCCAAAAACACATTTATTAGGGTTTAGTCACACTTTATACTCGTGAAGCCATTAAAATATTCTTCACAACACTATTTGATGCTTTGCACAAGTTTTAGATTTACCTAGGATATTATCAACATAATATTCAACAATATCATGCATGAGATCATGAAAGATAATAGACATTGCTCATTAATAAGTGGATCCTACATTTTTTTCAAGACAAATTGTATGACTTGATAATAAAATGTGTCATAAGGGATTGTAAATGTTGTATTGACTTGATTATTTAGAGTGACCTTAATTTGATTATATCTTAAAAATCCATCCATAAGATATAGCATCTCATATGCAACTATGGAATATACAATCATATCTATATTAGGAAATGGAAAATCATCTTTAGGAAAATTTTTGTTTAGATCTCTAAAATCTATATAGATTCAAATGTTGATTGGTTTCTTACTGACTAAAAAAATGTTAGAAATCTAATATGCACAGGGAATAGGTATGATAAAACTTGTTGCAAGTAACTTTTATAGCTTAACTTTGACCAATAGATTAATCCATAGATGCATCTTTCTTAGCTTCTACTTAATATATTTGGTGTTTGGATAAATAACCAAATGATGAAAAATTAATGAAGGATCTAGACTAGGCATATTTAAATAGGCCTAAATAAATATATCAATGAACTCCATGAGAAGGGAAATATTTAATTCACACTCATATAAAGTAAGGAGTAAACCAAGTTTTATTATCTTAGGATCATCATACATACCAATATTTACTTCTATCATGTCTTCCACAATAAGGGTGGAACCATCATAAAAAATTATAGGAAAATAAGGTAATTGACCATTGAACTCAGAATGTGGACTCTCAGATGGAATCATATAGGATGAATCATAATATTTCATCATATTAAATGGTCAATTATATACCAAATGTGGAATGTCCATAGCTATATGCTCAAATTCTTCATGATCTTCAAGGTTAATTTTAGCACTATATGACAAACATGGACTTGTGGACACTTGGGCTTCTTATGAAGGAGAGAGAAATTGCCCATCCAATAGTGCCTAAAATAGTTTTTCACCAAGGAAATTTTATTTATCTTTACTTTTTCCATAATCCAAAAGTGCCTACAAAAAATTTCACTTAATTATCTTGATGTTTCATTTTTATTTTGACTAGGGAATTTCACTTGCTCCCCATTTTAGGCTATAGGATCCAAAGCGTATATAAATTCCTGATTGTGGTCAACTATTGGTAAAAAATCTCTTAGGCCCATGAAGTCTAAAATTTATTACTCTTTAGAGATCTCATAGATAATGATATTATTTTCTTGTTGGTCCTAATCAATAAGGTTGGGATAATAAAGAGTAAGGGCAATGGTGGGAATAGTGGAAATAGTGAGAACAAAGAAGGAATAAAAAAATTAGTGTTGGAAAGCTCATCATATATACTATAATAAAAATATATGTCACTTTCAATAATATCATCATTTATCACAAAGGTTGAACCACTTTTGGGATGTTTGGGGACTACCCTAGGTGATTTGTATCCTAAACCTTGTTTATTTGAATGGTTTGTAGGAAGAATAAGATCTAGTTTTCCTTATTCTTTTGAACACAATCCCTTGAATTTATACATTATGGGAGATAATTCTATAGGTAATAGGTTATTTTTTATTCTAAAAACAAGGAGATACATTCTCATTATACATCCATGACTCATATTCTTGCTTCATATATTCTTGACTAAAAGCATTTCCTAGAACAAACAAAAGAAGTTTCTTAGGAAAAGATGTTGTCCTCTTCTTGATCCTCTCCATCTTGGGCCTACCATGATATTTAGGTAATATATAAACAATTTCAACATGAAAGGAACCTTCCATACTACACATGCCTATACTTTTGTCATGAATGTTGAAATGGGATAAATTTAATAAGGGGAAACGTGTTTCAAAAGAAGATGTAAGGGTATTGGGATACAAATAATTTGAGTGAGGTGGTTCAGATATTATTCTATTGTCATTTTTAAGGGTATTGGTATCACTAAGATAATAATTATATTGAAAAACTTATACTTATATATGTTTGCAGTATTGATATGGTTGAAAATCACCAAGAATAGTAACCTCCATTCTAGAATGAGGAAACTTGATACATTGATGGAGTTTGGTTTTAACTGCAAACATATTATGAATACATGGATAGATAAAATTGAGATTATAAGGTAATTATAGATCAATGACATGACATAAGGTACTATGGATGACCGACCCAACCTGGATGGGCATGGAATAGAACCTTGAATTGAACTTTGGATGTCTAATTGTAACAACACAATCTCGAGTGGGAATAGAAATATGAGAATATGAATCAGAATAAATAGGACTTAGAATAATAACTCAAGAATTAGGATCATAAGGAGGAACTCCCAAGATAGACTAAGCTGATCCTATAATAGAGGGATTTGCTTGTTGGGAATTATGGGAATGGGGATTAATCATGATCATGTCTACATTATTTTCCATTATATGTCCCGCTACATTGTAATCATAAGGAGATAATCGTTATAAATTTTATGAATCTATAATTCTTGATTATGATTACAATTTTTATTTAATTAATGTTGATGTTGCTCATGATGATTGTTACTATGCTAAGTGAAAGGGGTTTTATAAATCCCCATATTCTAACTAAAATTTTAGGATTAAAGAAACTAAAAATCTACAATTGCTTTTTGATTTTTAAAAAGCTTCAACCCCACATGGTCCGTATGGCCTTTTGGCATGAATAATAAAACAGAAATGGGAAAAAAAATTGCTCTTTATTTTAAATTCTCTCTCCTCTCCTTATCATGTAGTCATAAAACCTTTGGATATAAGCAAAACAATTTTTTTAAAGTTTTTGACCTCCTTTACTAGCCGTATAGTGCCACATGGTTCCTTGCAATACATGAAAGCAAATTAGTATTTATTTTTTATTTCATTTCATCTCATCTTCTTGGGTGTTTTCATATAGTTGTACAACCTCCTATAAAGTAGTAAAAATCAATAAAATAATAAATATGATTTGTTAATAGATATTTTTTCTGATTTAGTTTTTACAATCTCCTCCATCAACAAGTTAAAAAAATAAAAAGTGATCTAGTTTCCTTTTTTTCCAAAAATTTTAGACTCATCTTGGGACATACGACCATACGAATCCCTTGTGGTGGGCAAGGAAATAAGAAAATAATTTTTAAAACCTTCCTTTTCTCTTCTTTGGATTATATGACCTTCTTTCTTGGGTAGCCAAAAATCAAAACAAAATTCTACTTATTTCTTTTAAATTCACTTCGCTTTATATTTTTCAATGAATTTTTCACCTCTTTAAAATAATATAGAGAATGATTTTAGTCTGGTTCATGGTAATGGGAGAATAAACGGCAAATGGTAAGGTAGTGGGAAGAAAATATTTCATTTTCATGATTTAAGGATGTGCCAAAACAAATTTTCATGACTCGAGGAAGTATCTAAGGAAATTACACAACAGGGTTTTCAAAATCAAATTAAAAATTATTTTGATTGATTTATTATTTTCTAAATTTTAAATTACATTGCATGAAAAATTTAAAATACAAAATTCTCAAATTGAAAAAGTGTCAAGAAACTTTAACACAACTGCAAAAAATCAAAAGGAACTTACACAACTTACAAAAAGTTTAAAGGATTTTGGGACAGTTACAAGAAAGTTAGCAACATTTTACATGGAGGAACTTGAAAAGTCATTTGCATGGTTCAAGGGAAAAAAGTGTTTCATGATTCTAATTATAAAATTAAATTAATTAATTAAAATTAGTTCATTAATTAATTAATTTTCAATTTTTCAAAATTTGAAAATTTAGGCCCAAATTAGTTAGTCAAAAATTAATTCAATTTTTGCCAATTTTTAAATTGACAAAAATTGTGACAACATGACCACTATGAGACAAAATATCACATACAATTATTCCTAAAATTAGAATTATTATATTACAAAAACATGTCGATGAGGATAAGGTTAAAAGAGATTCTAAATTACCTAGTATTAGAAAAAATGGATGGTTAAAAGGGATGAATTGATCAATGAAATGGGTATAATAAATCCTATGTTTTAAAATAATGTCCAAAATATTCTTCCTTTGTAATAAGAATATCTTTATTCACTCAAATTTGATCATGAATACTTGATAATGTTAGTTTTGGACCATTTTCATTTTAATTGACATAATCACTTAACTTCGACCTCTTTTTTTGCCTCACTATATCTAAGTACCTATGCAAACCTATTCCTTTAAAGAATACTATATTATGCCTATAATTTTATTATAAGTTTCTAAAACCCCTATAAATATTTTTATGGACATCCCAAGACCCAACATTCAAATGTCTCCCTTTAAGGTAATATCAACCAATATGGGATAATAATGGTAGATGTTTTTATCCCTTATGGTTCAATACCATCCTTAACCCTTATAATGATCACTTTTATAATTTAGACACTCCTTTATAGTTTGGTCTATATTTTGGGGATAAGTAGCATGATTTTTCCCCTTTTGAATTAATATAAAGGCACACTTAAGTTGCCTATTCTGTCACTTGAAAATTTCAATATAGAAGCATGCTTACACTATTGCACATTGATAAAATATTCCATATTATTTTTAAATCTAATCTTAATAATTTTAATTAGTCCTTGGCTAAGTGAAGAACATGTTTTATCTAAGACAAATCACATAATTATTAAGTATTTAATCCATATCTATATGCATACATGTATTTGAAGGATAAAAAATGCTCAAATTACTCTAAGTGGGAGAAATAAATGGGCTTGAATTACCTCATAGGAGTATTGGATATGTAGACACCAATCATTCATCAAGGGGGTGATTGGGCTTAGCTTAGCCTATTACAATCCCCATTTTTAAATGTGTGGGTTTTAAAACATTGCAAGCAATATTGGGGTTTCAACTTTGAAGAACTCATTTTCAGGTATTTTTCTTCATTTGAAGGTTAAATTTATGCACATTTGTGTAATTTAAGATATCACAGATGATCATGCCATAATTTCCTTTATTTTTAGTAGAGGAAAAAATCCACCAACTCAAGATAAAGTGTCATTCGATCTTGTCTCAATTTAGATAATCCTATTGTTCATAAGTCTCAATCATAATTCTTGTGCCACTTTTAGAATCAGTCCCCATTGATCATTTTCAATCATCTATCAGTTTCACACAATTAGATAACATATAGTAAACAAATAAGTATTTTCTTTGGTTCATAGTCTTATTTTATTTATTTATACTTTATCAAATTTGATATTTTGCTTTCATTTTGGCTGTGAAATTTTATTTTAGAACATATACTATTTTTTATTTAATTTGTATAAATTAGGGTTAATCACCACATTAATTTTAAATTGTGATTAAACATATTGGTGAACCCATTTTTTATTTAAACATTTCTTCATAACAATTTACTAGGTTTTAGATAAATTCCTAAGCATCAAAAACTAAAAGAATTTTATTTTGACCTTGGATATAATATCTAACATTAAAATAGCTTAATTTCAACCTTAGATTTAGTCATTGACATTGAAATCATTTTATTTTGACATCAGATTTGATATTTGATGCTAAAAACACTTTCTTTTAACCTTGGATTTTAGGAGAATATATTAATCTCCATACACAAAAGTTTTATTTTTTTTTAGGATCAAAGTTCCATTTTTCTATTTTTCTAAATTTTTAAAAAATATATGGATATATTAGATGAGTATTTATTAATTCAAGTTTTTTTAAAAATGAACTTACATGCTAAGATACAAGTTATTTTAATTTAAAATTTTGTAAAGTCAAGTATCGCATGGGGAAATATACATCATATATAAGATGTTATAAGGCCTACTTAACACCAAGTCTTATGTGTCCTTCATCAAACCCCTTTACCTCTAGCCCATCCCACTGATGGTGTTTGGATGCATATTTAAGTAGAAGTACCTAAGACTTATGCTTGTGAATCTCTTCAAGATCAAATAGTAACTACAATATAATTCATATAAGAGTTATAAAATCAAATCAATATTTTATCTCAAGGATCACATCATTGGAAAATAATATCATACACACAAATAATATAAAGCATGCTAGTGTTAAGCATGCATCTACATCTCCATATAGCCATTTTATGCCTCAAAATATATGATCTCAAGAATAGGTTCAAAAGAAGCATACATTTACAATCATTGATTAAAAGATTATATAAAAGGATAATAAGAGTTCAAGTGAGATTTTAATAGAAATGATTGAAAATAATTTTATCACATTACCTCCTATGCATACTCTAATCAGATCAAAATACTATTACACATATCATATAATTTATGGGCAACATACAGATAGTGTTTGGGATTTCAAAAAATAAATACAAAGTATCATTCATAGTGGTTATCCTATACTAGATAAATTAATCAAGACACCCAATGGAACTATGATTACATCTCTTAAAGAATAAGTTAAATTAGAAAAAAAGGAAATTTTAGAACAAAAAATCATACACAATTTACATAAAAAAATTTACTAAAAGATCAATTACCAGAGGAGAAGTTACAATAACAAGTTCAAGATAAGCAAGAAAGCACCTTTGTGAAAAGGTTTTCTCATGGAGAAATTTATAAAGAAAAATGTTCCTATAATGTCTAATTGCACACATGTGGTTTCCAATTTTTCAAATACTATAGATTATTCATGTATATAATAACAAGGTAAGGCCCAAGATATGGTTACTTATTCAAGTAACTAAAACAAAGCACAAACTACTTCACTTCCTAGTATTAAAGTAGTGACACATGATTATTTTATAGTTCAAAATTAAGTTCAAGTTCCTCATAATGATGAACATACTTGTAGATACCCATATTTGGTACAAGCATAGTTTCATAGCATGTTTTTATATCTTTTTGAATTTATACATATCTTGACTGAGAGTTATATATCTAATGGTGTGATCTCATATGGACCTCTTCTATTCCATCTTAGTTTAGATACTTTATCTACCCCTATGGGGTTGTATGTTGTAAAATTAGCTTTTATCGAGTGTATCCCAGGGATCCCTACCTATGTTTTTTATTATATCTATGTTTTGAGCCTCTAGATACCTATGTCCATATTGGACTCTTACATTGATGCAAGTCTCCAATCATGATGTAAGTGCCTAGACATATCCTTTTATCATTTTCCATATATTTCACCTTTTTGACTATTTTTTATCCCCCTTTGTTCATTCTATTATCAGATTTTTGTGTGCCACTAGGTCCTAATTAAAAATCAAGAGATACATAAATATACAAAGGTTATGGTCTAATTAAACCACTTGATAATTTGATCAAGTAAGTTTATAATTATCAAATACTTTATATTTCAAGCTATCAAACTACATTATGGTACTGAATTTAATATATGAAGCACTTAAAAGGCCATTATACTCTTGCATTTCTTATACTAAGGGTTATTTTATGAGAAAGAGAATATAGTTACACAATTATAATTTCACACACATGCCTATGATGGAGAACTACATGTGAATTTGAGGTCCTCTTCAAAGTATTGGCTATGTAAGAAACACTTAGCAATAGCCAAGGTTGTTATTGTTAGAATGACTCACGTGCTAACCCATTTTTTACCAAATTAAAAGAATTCAAAGGCAAATAGACTAGGATTTTGTCTTATTAGTTAGATATTGTATAAATTAGACACATTTTTAGGTACTAAACAATCATAAGGTAACAATGTAACTTTAGTATAAATTTAGATAAAATTTTGTACATGCCCTAGACTAGATAGTTATGTCAAAGGTAGACATGTGTTGACACAACTATCCAAGATAAAAGCAAGAATCCTAAGGGAAAAAATAATGAAAACATAGAGTGATCTGATTCTAAGAACTGTTCACTATCATGAGGTTATTTTAGATCACTTTCATAGTTCAAAATATAACATGAATTAAGATACACTTCCTTCTTTTCTTGATTGCCTAGCATTTTATTGTATTTATTACACATGTATAAATAGGTAAATTTATATAGCTTTTCATGCATTACTAAATTTTGAAAATTTTCATATTGCATTCAACCAATTTTATTTTCTTAAGTGTGTTTGTGTGAAAACCCAAAATAACATAAAACATTTTGGTGAACATGTCCTTTGTTTGTTGAACAAAACCTTAATTTGAATGTTAGGGTTTTCTCCTTCTTCAAAAATTATATTTTAGATTTATGTGTTAATTTTTCAAACTAATTTATTTTATGGTCATAGCTTAAAGCATGTTTATTTATCTTATTAATCTAGGTCATCTTTTTACTTTCTTTAAATTGGGTTAAAATTTAAAGTCCTTATGGAGTCCTTTATTATAGGTCATGCCCTGTCTCATCCTTTCAATAGTTGGTTCAATGCTCCTGATGATCAACGTATTGTATATGATGGTCTTATGGCATATCAAAAATATGCTAACACCTCTTCTTTCACTTATAACTATGATAATTAAAGAATTAATGATAAAAATCCAAGTATAAATGAACATGGTAATGATCATTATATTTTTTAATACAATTATGAGTGTGATGTTATTCCTCTTAGGTATGTGGATTCTTTTTCTCTTGTTTTATCATTTTCTAATGATGAAATGTCTAAAAATTCAAGAACAATACATTTTTTAACACCTTATGAAAAAATGATACAATAGATAAACAAGAGGTTAGCATTCTAATGTTTCAATTTCAAAATATTATATGCATATATTTTCTAGATGCATCAAAAATTGAATGGTCCTCTTCTCCTTCCAATGATGTAAATGTTGAAAAAATTTAAAATTCCTTTCCTATTTCCAAAAATGAAAAATTTGAATAAATTGAGTGTGTGCCTTCTTGTCAAAGTGATGTTAATCTTGAAAATATTATGCCCTTTTTGGATCACTCAAATGAAAATAATGAAATTACTTCTCTTTCTAAAAATTGTAATTGTCAAAATACATGTACCACTTGCTGTCGATTTATTGAATGGAAAAATGAAAATGCATTTGAAAGTCTGAAGAAATTAGTTATAAAAAAATCATCATTCGTAGAAATTATTAAATTTCTAAATAAATTTGATTCATCTCTTTCAAAGATTAAGTCATATAAATCAGATAAAATAAAAAGTAGCATCATATTTTTTCTCCCTTATTTTAAAACTAGAAATTAAAGTGAAACTTGTATTTTTCCCTCTCTTGAGATCCCTAATGATCATGATCCTTAATTATATGTACCTAAAATTTAAATTGAGGAGATTAGGAAGGAAGTATTTGCACAAATTTCATGAGGATATATGCAACTCCGGCTACCGTTAGAATCAACTTCATAGAGATGTTTCAGATGTCATGGATAATATTTTTAGTCAAATTTATCAATATTTGTGAACATGACATGGTGTTGTTTCACATTATTTTACATTATGATTTTGGAATAGATTTTTGATCCATTTTTATATATCTTATACACTTGACTATGTGTCAAATTTATTTTCACTTATCTATTTTACATGGATCATTATATTATGTTTTATGTCTTTTATATGGTCTCATTTACTTTCCTCTTCTCTTACGGATTATTATCAATATTTTCATGATATCACACTTATGTTTATGAGTTTACTTCTTTTATGGATTCTTTTTATTTTACAATGATTGTTTGCTACCTTATCTCACTCAAAAATTAGATAATTATTATTGTGACTTGGTTATACAAACCTTCCTTCCCTTAGTAATATCTCTCTACCATATTATCAATTAGTAAACAAGATGTCTCATTATACTAATATTTACCAATATAATTTGATTTGGATTTATTCCCTGTATTATCCTTTCACATTCTAAGCATACTTATTGTTGGAACTTGATATTACGTACTAGTTCGTAGGTAAGCTTAAGTGTTTAGTCATCCACATCTTTGAATATTTATCTTCCTTTAAACCAAAGTCTAAATCTTATTCATGTGTATCACTTATATCACTCATGTTGGTTATTAAAAATCCATATGGAGGAGGAATCCTAAAAGCCATAAAAAGTTAAAATCCAAATCATTTAAATAAAAATCAATGATTCAAAAAGGCAACATATAAATTAAAAAGTCTAATCACACCAAAAGATGTGATTCATAGCACATATCCTATTTCTAATCGAATCTCAAAATCCAAGTTTAGCCTCATGATAGAGTTGAGGTCCTTTGGGGTGCATTTTTCTAGTAGATTGGGATAGGATAATAAAAAAATCTATAAATGCTACTTACTTTCTCACATAAGTACCAAATCTTCATAGTAGATTGATGACTCTATAAAAGGTCTTGAAGAATGGGAAACATGTTGTGGGAAGGTAGGTGCACTTTATTTTTTTTATTCATATAACCAGCATGAGACAATCATAGTATCTCATCTATTTTCCTATACATCTTTGAGTTTATTGTGAAGAAGTATCCTTTGTATTTTGATAGTCACTAAACTCCTAGTGTCTCTCTTTTGTACCTAATATGCCTCATTTTTTATAAGGTCTTTTGATAGAATCCTTTGTCATGATTTCTACATCCCTCTTTCATTATACTTAATATTTACCATTGAGAAATATTACTTTTTTAATTGATCATTCCCCCTAGGGTTTGTCTTTGTGAGTTGTTGTGTCAAACCATGGATAGGACTAGGATTTCCTCATAAATTACCATAATAAAATATTTATTTACTATCATTCACCTCATTGGTGTTTCTTTTGTGAGTTTTAGTGTAAGACCATGGATAAAACCAAGCTGTCCTAACAAATTACCACATTACAAACATCTTTTTAATTCCCACATTTATTTCCACCTCATTGGTGTTCTCTTTGTGAGTTGCAATGTAAGATCATGAATAGTGTCAAGCCCTCAACAAAAAATATTCCAATACCCAGTTCCCAATTTAAACAAGTCACAATAAAATTACATGCTTTAAATTTGAGATAAGTTGTGTTCAATTATGAATTCCATGTCATTGACATAATTTCCATCTTAATTTAGTATGTTTTATGCTTACTTCATAAGTCCTTCACCTTTATCTTCTTATTTTCTAATTTTGTTTGTGTTTACAACCATTTTATTAAATTTATCATATTTCTCAGCTTGATATAATGTGATTAATTTTATTTCCACTTACATTTCTTTTTTCTCTTCATACTTCCTTGCTTCATTTAGTATGATTGATTAGCTTTGTTATATATTTGTTTTTTATACAATTTGATTTCATGTTCTTTTCAATTTTGTACAAATTTTCATACTTCCCAACATGATATAGTATGGTCTTTTATTTGTTTTAATTTGGTGCAAATATTTTACATGGTTTGAAAACATTTGTTATCTTTTTTACCACTTTATTTTATTATAATTATTTTTCTTTTATTTTTACAAATTTACCATCATGATATAGTGTGTATTATATATGTCTTGATTAATTATACTTTTCCAAATAATTTGTTCCTTTTCTTTTTAACCATACATGTGTATCACATATTTCCAATAACATATACAACAAAAGTTAAATACATATGCTAGAAAGGAAATATATTCATGCATCCACATCCAAATTGAAGTATGAATCATAAGATCAATTAACTATCAAGATCAATACACACACACACACACACACACACACACACACACACACACACACACACACACACACACACACACACACACACACACACACACACACACACACACACACACACACACACATGTGCACACACGCATATATACATACATACATGTGTGTGCGTGTGTGTGCGCTTGCGTGCTAATTTTATACATGTATGTACACACACACACACACACACACACACACACACACACACACACACACACACACATGTGCACACACGCATATATACATACATACATGTGTGTGCGTGTGTGTGCGCTTGCGTGCTAATTTTATACATGTATGTACACACACACACACACACACACACACACACACACACACACATAAGTATAAAATACAATAGCTAAAACTCTAAGGTTGTGTTACATCTTGTCTATCCTATGGCCTAGCCACACTACTCATGGACACCTATGATTGACCCCTCTAAATGGTGCAATGTAAAGAGGCAGTCTAAGATCTCAAGCTAGTAACCTATCCCTATAGGTTGGCCACCTGGGCATGTACCTTTCTAAGCTAGATCATAGTTACCATGTGTGTGGATCACTCCAATGCTAAGTCCTGCCAATCTTAAGCCTCTCTAGTTCTTATCCCTACCAATGGATGTAACCCATCACCTCATGCTTGTAGATATCATACAACCTCTCCCACCAGTCTAAACTAGCTCACATGATCTAGGGAAGACGTAACCATATGATCATCCAAAGTCCTAGGGTCCTATAATGATATCACCTCATCCGAAATGTTATGATGCATAGCCATAATTAGGGCTCCCCTTCTGACCTTATTTATAATAGTATCTATAAAACCATAAACCAAATATACATTAGATAATATGTATATATATCTCAAATCATCTATCTATCATAATAAATGATGTAATTAGTGTTTTATATCAAAAAATTGAATCAAATTAAAAAATTTCTAACCAATATTAGTATCTCTAACCATAGTCTCACCGTCTGCTTGATCATTGAGCACCTCCTCCATTGATTATCTTTACACCAATGCAAAATTGAGTCACCAATCAAACCCAATATGTCCCTCTCTTTAGTCTCCTCTATATCAACCAATTATGTCCTAGAACAATTGTAGGATCCCCCTATATGATAGTTAGTGCCTATATCTCCTCATGTTGATGGTGTCTCCATCTTTGGTGAGCTCGTAGTGGCCATTACCACATTTATCATGGTCCTTGTTGAAATCCCTCATCCCTTTCATCCATATCCATTCATCATGTACTCTAAGCATCATTACCCCCTATAATCATGCTTGACCAACCCATGGTCTAGGTCATCAAGGCATAATCACTAGTATCTCATAAGTGTTAGTAGAGGTTCTTAGAGTTTCACCAAAACATGATAATTATAGGGATAACTTATTTAATGGAGAGTATAATATGTGATATATAGACATAAACCATATAGATCATAGACAAAAGCTTTAATTATATCAAAAGTAGGGTAAAGCATCTATAGAAAGTAACTAGACCATAATTAATATTGCATCAGATTATAGAATAAATTAAAAAAGTACTCGACTGTGCATACACCATACATAAAAGAAAATATAGGAAAATGATAATAGGATAATTTATATTAATCTCTATCAACACACAGAACCAAATTTTATTACATCAAATTAATATGTATAGTCTTTTACAATCCTGATGTCACTTCAACTTCTAACCTTTCAAGAAACAAATTGAGAGACTCTTCACATTCTCCAACTATCCAATTATAATTTAAAGGTCAAATAAGTAAAAAACTACACAAAATACAAAATCAAACACTTCACACATGTGTTTATCCTATATACTTTACAATTTTAGAAAGATCCATTCTACATCCAACACTTTCCTAGACTTAAATATTTGTCTCATCCCAGGACAAAAGTGTAAGCTGAGTTGAACCACACTAGGATGGTAATTATTAAATATAAGTCATAGTAATCACACCAGGTGTTGTTTATTGGTTTTCACCCTTTATGTACTATTTATCCACCCTTTCAAGTTTTTAACTAAGTAGCATACTATCCTACCACCCTTTTGGGTTTTCAATAGACTAGTATGACTAGGTGGCCACCCTTTACAAGTTTTAAACCAATATAGCCCCACTCCTAATGTTTAGACTATTTAACAAAAATGTGAATCTATTAGAATTTGTAAAATTATAGATCAAAAAATATACTACTATGACTGGGTGGATGGTTCACTAGAGGTCTATGGAGTTTATTGTTGCTGAGAACCTATTAGCCCAGTGGGTCCTGATGTACCCACTACCAAGGGTATCTATGAGGATTATCCCTATGCCTTGAACTCCTATATTATTTTTATAATTTGATGTGGAGGAATTAATTAGGCCTCATCTACTATGTTTGTAATTATTGGATTAACTTGAGTTAGATTTTTCTTGAGAATTTTTCATTCAGTAAGTACTTCACATACCATCGTAATTAGAATACATAGTGGTACCTAAATAATAATCATGGTTTTCAGGTCTTCATCTTCTATGATTGTAAGTAATAACTTGGCATTAGATTATTATTTTTTTCATGTCCAAGATGAGCTCGCCCAATCTATCTATTGTCCTATAGGATTGAACATCTATGAAAGTGTTATGCATTATTTTATGATGCCATAATTATAGCTTTTATGTAGTAGCATATCAATAATCTAGTAGTATTTTAAGTGTGTTACTCATATTTTCTATAGTTTACATTTGATCCTCTAGTGTGGCTTTGGCTTTGTCAACAATATTAAATTTAGGTTACGCATTGATCAGATATTGATTCAAATGTTGTCTCTAGTTGAGCATATCCTATGATAGCTTCTTGTCTTATGTTTCAATAGTGTCTAAGACCTACTCAAATTCCTCAATAAGTTGGCACATGGTCTTTGTTTCTAACTTGAGTGCTTGTCCTTGTGTGCATGGTGTCAAAACTTTCTACGCAGTTCCCTAACTCTTTGTAAGGTCTATCAAAAGTGATGTGAATTATTTATATTTTAACCTAACATAAACACATAATACTTGTGTAACTAAGGTGGGTCATGCATTATTGATTATCTACATCACATTTTTTAGCCTCTCATATCCTTAAACTTTTTCATCTCATAGCCTCAAAACTTCTTGTTCCAAATATGAATCCCTCTGAGTAATGGATCCCTAAAAAATGGATGCTCTTTTAATCTATTTAGAGAGTAATAGATGGGTCACATAGAATGATGTTTCCTTCACAATGGTGGTAAATATCATGGATGTAGTTTTAGATGGAATAAGAGCCAGTGCAAATAAGAAGGCAGTTCTTTAGGTGGATGTAGCATGGACATCTCATAGTCACTGATTAAGAAGATGCACTACTTCTTCAGGGCCCTTAGTGTGACTAGTGGATTATACCTTGGTTTGGACTTGTGCACAATTGAGTTCCTTGGCCTTAGTTTCTACCTCTACCTTGGCCTTATTCTTAGCTTTATCTTTCACTTTAGCTCCTCTTTTGTATTTGTTTGAGCTATGACTTGGGATTTGGCTTTGGCCTCTATGTCAACCTTGGATTTATCTTATGCTTTAGCCTTAGATTTGGCTTCGTCTTTGGCTTTAGATTTGATTGCATGCTCCTATTTTTTATTCTACATGGCTTGGGCCTATTGTTATTGCCTTTGCTCCTATTATTTTTTATTTTCTTATGCTTTTTCAGCCTACTTACATGTAGCTTCAGCTTCCTTGTCTTGTTTCTACATAGCCTCTACTTTCTCAGATTTATTTTATTACTCCATGGATGTATCTTGTTGCTTTGAATATGGATTATGCATAGGTTGTTGTTATGTTGATGGTAGCATATCTGATTGTTATTGTGATTCCTTAGTGCTTTATTATTGTTGTCTCACCTTAGGATCAAGTGCTTTATGCTCATGTTGTTGTTATTCCTCCTTGACAAACATGGATGTATCTGTGGGTTCCTCTTCTTCCTTGATTATCTCATTTGATTTAGTCTATTTTCATGATTTTACTACACTCAACTATTTTTTTGTACCAAATTATTTCTTATGGATTTAGCTGGAGGCTTGAGTATCTTATTCCATTTCCTTTCTCCCTAAAGTTTTGGTTGTTTAGATGGATGTGCAACACTTTGTTATGTAGGTGTGCCAAAATAAAATTTCTTTTATCTCAATATTTTTAAGGTATTTACAATTATATGTGTGCATGGTTAGTTGAAAAATATTTATGTGGGGTTGTCTTCTACAGATAACTCTATGACATGAAAAATAGATTATTCTATAGTTGGTTCTTTTGAAAATATTTTGGCTTCCATTTTTTTTCAAGCTACTTCATATCCTACAGTCACAAAAATAATAGAAGAAAGTGGTTGAGTGATATCAACCCAAAGATATTTCCTTACCTAATTGTGCACTTGGCAAGTGCACATTTCTTTCCAAAAGAAGAACTCCTTTTCCTCCTTTTTATCATAGACCTCAGTGTTGATGTCTTCTAGCATTGATTTAATTAGTTCTTTTTCTTCCAACCCCATCACAAGTAGGTCACACTCAGTGGTTATTTATAGAACCATGTGGTGTTTGAGCCATGACCTCACTTGTTAGGTTCATTTCTTTGGTAGAGGTTATGAGGTTTTGTGCACAAGTGTTTTTCTCTTTCCTTTCTAACTGTGATAAAGCTTACAATTGTGTTGGCTATGTGGATTGTTGTGCAGATACTTTCTCTACCTATTATTATTGGGCATATAGAGGGATTGTTTACAATGGAGGTATAGACTTGATAGCTAAGGCTTTCTATCAATAGACCTTAGCTTTTGCTTCAACCATTGAAATGAAAAATGGCACCAGAGTGATAGTTGGGTTAGCCAACCCATGTACTTTTATTTGTATGCCATTGTATAGCTTGGTAATAGATGCATGTTGACCCAGATACTAAATGACATCTTGTAGAATCTTAAGATGTGATTGAATTAGTACGAGGGCTTCCATCCACCATGCATTTAACCACCCTAATTTTTCATAATACTAACTATTTTTGTCCATGCAATGCTTGTAAATGCATTACCTGGCCAAAAATTGGTAGTGACATTTACTGGCCCTAGGGGAAACTTCCACTTAGTGAAACACAATAATAGGACCAAGAATTAACATTGAAATGTTTACATAGTTAATACAAGTACCTTTCATATATTGGTGGTGATCTCAGTGGCCAATAATTTAGGCTAATTGAAATATTCATGAAACTTTATCATTCATTAGGCAATGTCAATGACACCTCTTATTATTTGATTTGTATGCTTTATGGTTTACTAAAACCTCTTAGTAATACACTAGATCATGGTGCATAATGAAGCATCCATAATTGAATCAATAGGAGTTATTCTTCCTGACCTAGTGGTGTATTATTCTCTAATATCTCAATGAAGTGGTGATATTGTAGACTTGTATTGCATTAAAAAAATTCCTTGATTGGGAAAGCTAGGTACTCTTGACATTGAGTGCATATTGATCTAGATGCTAATATATTGAGCTAGATGAATAACACCTTGATTGTACTAACTCAGTAATGTTATCATAACTTTGTGTAACTAGTTGAATGTAGGTATCTTGAGCAACCTTTCAATGTCAGAACCATGGAGTAGATGTTGTAGTTTCAAAGTTCTTAGTTGTGATGTTCATTGGGCTTCTAGAGAAAATAGAGTAGCTTCTACCCCATTAATGAAATTAAAGGGTTATGGATCATTGTACCTCATTTTTTAGAGCCCTAACCCTATTCCCATTTCCTCTTTTTGAGCATCAGAGAGTGGGATCAATATTTGACCTTTGTCCATGGATAGATTAATGAGTAAAGTTGATGATTAGTTTGAGGAATTGCACTCTGGTGTGAAATCTATTTGTAAATAGATAGTCAAAAGGTTGATTTCAGAAATAACATGTTAGCTAGAGAATGTAATGGTTTATCATTGTCCATATACCTTTCTTTTATAGTTGTTTAACTCCCAAATTTGTGTTACCACCTCCTTTGAAAGCACTTAATGCATTCACATGAATTTTCTCTTTGTAATTAATATTAGATGTTAGAATCATCTTAACAAGAACATTTGGTGCCTCAGTTGTGTGATTTAACTATGGTAGTTATTTCTGGTGAGTATATGTCCCTCTAGTTAATCAACTCATTTTGTGCATCCACTTATCATGTTATTTACAAATATGCTTTACAACTACTAAAATATTTTAAGATATCACATTATTAATGGTCTGACCTGACCATTGGCCTTTCATCTACCATACCTATTTTTTCACTACCTTCCCAGAATTAATTACCAAGCTTGGTGTAGTGGTGGCCAGCTATCCTAGGTGAGTTTTCTTATCCATGTGGTCGCATCCTATGATGATGACTAATTGTAGTGGTTGTAATGTGTTTCACAAAAATGAGAATACTAACAAACATTGAAACATACAAAACATAATAAAAAATTATAATATTAAAGAAAATCCTAACTATATGGTGTTACTCAGCACCCACTAAGTTTTTAGCAGCATGATAGAGATTAAAGATGATATGGATTAATCTTATAGTCATTGATTTGTATTGGTAAAATGGTTCCCTATAAATATTTTAGCACTATGGTACCCTATGGTGATACTTATTATATAGGGTCCTTTCCATCGTATGTACAACTTTCCTATGAATGCTTTAAATATGCTCTCGTAAAGCAATACAATTTGATCTGGATAGAATTGGTTAGATCATAGATTATGATCATGCCTTACATTCTAAATTTGTTTATTGATTTCTTGGGTCCACTATGCTCTTACCTTATCTTCTTCCATCTTAGTGAAATATATATATTATGCCCTTAATTAGTCCTAATTCCCCAACCTCATGATCATTGCAAAGTGCAGACTGGGTACAATATACTCCATAGGCATTACTGCCTTGTTGTCATCTACTAATTAGAAGGGAGTGAATCTGGTAGATCACTTGTAATGTGTGCGATAGGCCCATAAAATTGCAAGAATGTGATCCTTCCAATCATCTCTCTAGATATTACAAGTTTTTGTCAGCATCTTACCCAAAATTTTATTTGATGATTCAACCTGTCCATTAGCATGTGAATGGTAAGCTATACTTTTGTGGTGCAATATCATGAATTATTTTATGAGAGTATTAACAGTATTACTAAGAAAGTATGTGTTTCTATCACTTACTATATTAAATAGACATTTTAATCATGTATTAATGTTTTCATATAAGAACTTGGTAGAATCCTTTTCACCATAACTTCGAGTAGCAGTAGCTTCTACCCATTTTATGAAATAGTTAGTTTCCATGATAATATATTTGACATGACTACACTTACTCGAGGGAGCTATAAGTCTAAAAAAATTGATTCCCCATTATTTTAATTTTTTTTAATGAAAGTATAGGAACCAAATTCATTTCATCTCATTGATTAGGCTTACCCATTTGTTGATAGATGTCATAGTGTTTAGTAACTTTGTCCACATCCTAAAAAATGTAGAGCACCATAAAATGCTATAAATTATTTTCCTGGTAGTAACATCTCCTATGAAGTGTCCTCTTGAAATTCCTTGGTGAAATTCTTGAAGAAATTTGGATCACTCATGTTCTAGAGCTATCCTATATAATACATCGTCTTTACCTAGCTTGTACAAGAAACCGTTAATGAGGCTATATGGTATAGCTCTAGTAACCATATTTTCCTTGTCCCTCTTTGTATAATGTGCAAAAAAAATTCCTTGTTCTAATAATTTTTTAATTTCCTTCATGTTATTAGAAACTAAAATAATTTTAAATAGATGTGCATCAGGGGATTCATCTTCGAGTTCCTCTAGTTCTTCCCCATTGTGCAATATGTTGAGATGATCTGACCCCACATTCTCCCATCTTAGTTTCAAATTGATTTAGAATTGGAATTCTTATAAGAGCATCAACCATCTAGATATCCATCCCCTTAGCATTGCTTTATTGACTAGGTATCAAAATAATTGGTGGTATATGAATAATTCAAAAGGTGTAGCCAACAAATAATGCCTGAATTT